>JAECYW010000019.1:1200000-1586920 GCA_023014335.1 Galerina marginata
ATTTTCTACGAACCAATACCTTTCAGCCCTTCGGTGCCTTCAGGCGTGGATGACATTCCTAAAAACAGAGTGAGTTCTATGCTTTTGCGAAGGTCTCCATCATCCTGAGAATTGTGACATTTTTTGCCAGCCATCTGATCCCCATTATTCCGCTCATCATAAACCTACTTGACCCAAATTTCTCCGATGATACTATTTTCATCGCCGCTTCGGACGTTCTGCAAGAAATGTCGACGAAGTCCCCGCTATCTGATGGTTCGGGTACGAAAACTTTTACTGAACCCCTTATGGTTTGGATGAGCACGACAGGAAATGGGATCATGGAATCCATGTTAGCCAGTGAAGATGTTTTAGATCTTTTGCCTATGTCGCATTCTTTGTGCAAGCTTGTTGTCGCATTGGGTGATCATTCTACATCCTACATCGCCACGAACATCGCCTCATCTATGCCCGTTCCTACTGGGCCAACTACGCCACCAACCACCAAAGGGCATCTGACGCAGAACTTTCTCCGGTTATTATTGGCGTACACTGGCTTGCCAGGTTACTATGGCGTCGATGAAGAAGAGAGTGAGATGACCCTAGGGTTTTGGTACTTGTTCCAAGAAGCTTTATGGAGTACCGATTTCTACATCGAAGAAGGCGGCGACGACCGTTCGCCTGTGCCTCCGGATACTTCTGAAGCAGGTGAAGCCAAACAAGTGGTAGTTGCGAAAGCCGTTTTCAGTGAACTGGTAAAGGTTCTGAGAAGAAAAGTGGCATTTCCGCCTCCAGGTAGTGGTTGGTCGCGAGGTTTGTGCTTTCATCTGGTACTATTACAACTTATGCCTTACTATCTCAACAATAGATCAAATCGACAAATTCCAGGTGTCAGTCATACCCCTCTGCCTGTGCTCAAAACTTTCGTCTAATGTTCCTCCATAGGTATCGAAGAGACGTCGGTGATACCCTGATCAATGCGTAATTCTCTAATTCTCTCTTCCTACGTTATTTCCTAACTGAAAACTCAGTTATTACGTTCTTCGTGACGATATGTTGGGGTACTATGTCAATGACATCGCTGAGCGCTTGGCCGTGAGGCAAGAGGCGGACGGATGGCAGGTGCGTCCATGTAACAATGAAAATGAGCTATAATACACTATAGAATAACTTCAGGAAATCGAGGCCACGTTACACTGCATAATGTCTATCCAAGAGGCCATTGATATGGACACTGCATTACACTTAAATCGATTATTCAGCCCAGAGATTCTTGGACGACTGCCATCCACTGGCAGAGCGAGAGTCCGGAGAACGGCTTTGGGTGTCATCGGTGTGTACTCCCTAACAATGAAAGTCAGATGACGCTTATCATTCGTCCAGGTTCTTACTCTTCGTGGTTTGCAACGCAACAGGCATCTGCAGGATCACCTGAACCAAACCTACTCCTTACCGTTCTGTCGTATGTGGTCTCGGCGCTACCGGATCCTTCTCTCAGTCTGTCGGCTGCAACCGCGCTGCGAAATCTGTGTGAGGCCAACCGAAAAGACCTGGCACCGCATATCGCCAAGTTCGGGGAATTGCATGCTGGACTGAATAGCATTCCCGTTAGCACCTTTCACAGTATCTTCGCATTCATCTAACTCAAGAATTATCCTGTTTAGGACTCAGAAAAGAGCAAGGTACTGCAATCGATTGCAAGCGTCATTCAGGCTGTGCCACCAGCAGATGAGATCCCTGCAATCGAGGTATGTGTAGTCTGCATCGTTAGTGGCTATTTCTCACTTTCCTTCGTTTTAGGCGATTGTGAATCCAATCGTACAAAAACTCTATGAAGCACTTCAAACGGCATCCACGGTTAGACAACTTTTGTCGTCCTGCCACCTCACTCTCTTATTGAATCCTATCCAGCTTCCGGACGAGGCACGAGCGTCGACAATTCTCCACCTAGAAACCCTTTCCGGTGTCGCTAAAGGCCTCACCCGAACCGTTGAAGGAATGACTATTCTCGAGGACGAATCGGATCCTGACTTCCAAGCAGATGCGGAAAACGTGAAAAGGGTTCGAGAGGATCCCAGAGCAGCCAAGTTGCGAGACACTATCTTTACTGCGATAAGGGGCGTTGTGGATTTGTGGTCGTCAGATGCAGCGGTTGGCCATGTATGTACCTTTTCTCTGGGATTTGATCTGGGAATTGGATGCTCATGCTTGTGGGCAGGCTCTGAGTGATCTTTTCAAATCTATTACCTCTCTTCCAGCCGACATCACCTTGATTTCGCTTCCTGCTGGACCTCTTCTCGAACTTGTGTGTCTGGCTGCGCAACGCCAGCTGACAGCTGCTTGGCTATCCCTCGCCCATATCCTCATCGCGCAGTTGAATCCACCTGTATTTTCTCTCATTATAAAAAGCGGACCAACGCCAGAAGCGGAGACCATTGTGCGGAATTTGTTGCCAGTGCTGGTCCAGTGTGGGTTGACCGCATTGGGAATGGATGGCGCCATGGAGAGTGTAAGTGCCATGGTTGTTGACATTCAGATGATATTGACTGCGAGGTATCAGAATCCGGATATAGTTCAAGAATTCTTCTCATGCATGGATCAAGTGAGACCTTTCTGGTTTCTTTTTCTTCCTACACTCATTAATATTCTGTTCTCAAGGCTGCACAAGATTTTACCGACAACTTTTATACTCTGCCCCCCGGATTGTTCGACGCGCTTATACAATGTGCAATTACAGCATTATCTCTCCAAGAAAGATATTCTTTGGTTTCAGCCTGTAACTTCCTTGTACGTTTCTTTGTGCAGACGATATCCCCGTTCTGATCACCCACGCTATCTTACTAGGCCACAATCATCCATCGCTCGTCATTGACAGACGAACTTATTCCGCACAAAACTGCCCTCATGACCACCCACGGACGCTCATTGATGCGAGCCATTCTGCAAGGGTTTGCGGGTGTTGCTCCGAGGAGTGTCGTTCCGAACCTTATTGAAATGCTGGGTACACTTCTCAGTCGAGCAAGTGGTGCTGATGGTGGGCCTGGAGGAGGCGCTCCGCAATGGATAAAGGATGTCTTAATGTCTGTGAGTAATTTTCCGGTTTTCTCGTTTTAAAATGAAATGCTGATGCTACGTCTGACAGGAGGACTTTGTACCAAGCAAAGCTGGTCCAGAAGCGAAGGCTAAGTTCATCAAAGCTGTTGCAGGGTACGTACCTTGCCCCCTTGCAAAGTGTTCTATTGAATGTGTCGTTTTGGTGATATTCAGTTCACGTTCTCTCAAAAAGACACGGGAAGCAGCGCAACAGTTTACGCTTGTCGCAAGAGGCTTAGAAGGGTCGAATTTCGGGTATTCAACGTTGACAATGTAAACGCTTGCGCCAAGTTGTACTATTGACCTTGCAATGAATAGACATGCATTCAACAAGCGTCATATCTTTCAGGAAGGATAATAATCTTCCACTTTATTTGGCCTGCCATATATCTCGTACCCTACTTTCGATCGCGATGTACCCTCCTTTCAATCAGCAAACTTTTTTATGGTTAAATAGCGATAATGTCAATCACTCACTTTCCTACTCTAACCACGGAGAAGAAAGATACTTAGACACTTTCCATGCTTCCACGATCACCGATTTATCAACAACTTTCAATTTGAGGATGAGTGGGGTCAGCTAATGCGGGATATTGATTCGGCCATAACAGACGAGGTCGATGTAAATACTTCCATCGATTAAGGCATCTGCGTGTGGTGCTGTTCCTGTCGAGGACAAGCCCAAAATCTACAAGTGCCAGAAGCACGACAAAACGGACTGCGACGCATGTGTCGCGACGGAGTTCTATAATGTCAAAAGCACAATAAGGTCAACTGCACGACCTGCTTTGATTGGTCTCTATAATTAAAAAAAACTGCTACCTCCAGGCTTTCTCCACGACCTTGCCCGGTCCCAAAAAGATCGGTAATAGGAATGGACGATGACTGGACAAGCATCTATAAAACCTCTCCAAAGATGTATGTCTGTACTGTTTTGGCTCTTGAGAATTTTATATTCAAAGCAACACCAAATCCTAGAACGAAAAGGACGCGAGGAATCATAGCATCTTCGATAAGGAAGCCGTCCATGCTTTGCGTGAATTTGCCGTTAACCTTTTGTGGAGAGTGTCAGTGGGGTTCGACAGCATCAAGACGGTATTCAAATAAGCTGGAGCTCGCGCTAGGAGGGCTTTCATGAGAGCGGCCCAGGAAAAGAACGAGTTCCCAAATACGATATTGTTTTGAGCGAAGGATCCGAGACGAGACATAACTTGGAGGGCAATTTCGTATGCGAGTGGATTGAGCAATGAAGACGGCAAGTACGGGAGTGACACCTGCTTGCAATTGAGGGATTTTATTCAGCACCGAGTTGTTGAAAGTCAGTGATTCAGTGGTAGAGTTTTGGCTCAGAAAGGAGAGAGTAATAGACGTCAAACTTGAATAGACGTTGGTATTTTTTAGGATCTTTGGCCCGACCTCCCGGGCTCCTGCCAAACGAAGACAAATACTCTTTCCTCAACAGTGTTCATTGTTCAGCGTGCCAAGTTGACGTTGACCCCAGTTCACCTGTACGTGTCCTTCAAAGAATTCTGTCATTCTACATACGCGCCGAAAAGTCTCAACGAAAATCAGTCCCTTTACTGCACCCGCTCCTAAATCTCTCACCTATGATAGTTTTTTATCTCCAAACTTTACTACATACCGCCATTTCACAAGGAAACCCCAGCTTTCTTCGGATGAACTTCAACTCTTATCTTTGTCCTGTATCCGAGCATTAAGATCCCTGAAACGAAATCATATCTGCGTCCTCGAGAGTCCAGTCACACAGTCTCGTGCGCCGAGATAGAGGCTAGCTCCGTTCGTTTAATCTTCCATTCTCATGCCCCATCGTACGAGGTTATTTTGGGAACAGTCAAGCTCATGCCATTCCCAGATTGAAAAGAAGAGCCAAAGGTGCGATTAATCCATGCGAGGCATGTTATCGCGAATTTGGCGGCTCCCACTCTCCCTATGGAGTACCGGTACGTATTTATACTCTACGTATGAGGTCAATCTGACAGCTCGGATAAGCAGCTCCCTCTAATCCCTACCTTCCTCTGCGCACAATGGGTACCAGCTCGGAAGCCAGCGACGAGAAGCATGAAATGGGGAAGCACGACCTCGTAGCTGTATCCACGAAGGAGGTCGATACCGCAGCAGAGCTCGCCTCAGGAGAGCAAGAACCGCTGGACCCCGCAGAAGCTCTTCGTGTCAGGTCAGTTCAGTACCCAGCTGTCCTCTGAGCCACATCTGACATTATTACTTCTCTATAGGCGCAAAATAGACAAACATATTCTGCCTTTGATGTGTAGTAAGTCCGTTGTACTTTCTAAAACAAATCTTCACTGATTACTCGCAGTTCTTTATTGGTAAGATACACGAGAAAACCTACGACTCAGCGACTTATAATGAGCAGGATTCAGTTTATGGATAAGACGACCTTAGGAAGTGCTGCCATTTTGGGCATACGGTAAGTGTATCAAGCATTGCTCCCTTTCTTTCTGCCTTTGCTTACACTTCATAATTAGAGAATCCACACACCTCACAACCAATCAGTAGGGCTTACTTCAATGTCTTGGGTTTGTGCTGTAGCTTATGATATTTTAACTCCCCAGGTACAACTGGTACACGCATTTCCGTTCATCGACAGAGCAGCCGACTAAATTGAAAATTGCTGCAGGCTTGGGACAATATTTTACTTGAGTTACCTCCTCTTCGAATTCCCTCAAAACCTCGCATTGCAACGGTTCCCTGTTGGAAAATGGATGAGGTAGGTTGACTTTAGTTGTATCATTCTTTTTCTAACTGCTTGTTATAGCTTCAATATCTCAATCTGGGCTGTAGCTTTGTGCTCTCATGCGGCATGCAAAAATTTTGCTGGTCTTTTCGCAGTGCGCCTTGTGTTAGGGATGTGCGAGGGATCTATCACAGCGGGTTTCCTGATTGTCAGCTCAATGTTCTACACGCGAAATGAGCAGACGTTAAGGGTTGGCTACTGGTGTAAGCGTCGACATTTCATCCAATGGATGTTCCAGCTGACGCTTTACATTAGTCCTCATGAACGGTACTGGTACGAGCCCACCCATTTACTTTCCGCAGCATGCCTCTGACGTTATCTTTAGCCCAGATCATTTCTGGGTTCATCAGCTTTGGCTCGCTACATATTAAGACAAAGGCTTTCGAACCATGGCAATGGTGAGCTCTATAAGCCTTCTTAAGGTTATAGCCGCTCTAAACCACACGTCAGGCTAATGATTATCACTGGCATTCTCACTCTTATGACTGCGCTGGCGTTCTGGTCTGACCACATTCCCTCTCACCTGTTCAAGAACCGCCTGACACGCCTTACTTCCATTTAGGTTCCTTTTCCCGGATTCGCCTACTAATGCTTGGTTCCTGACGCCTGCTGAGCGATCTGTCGCTGTTCGTCGGATCAAGGTATGTAATTGACCTCGGATTTTGCGCCTATTTTTTAACCTGTTTTTGTGTAGCAAAATCAAACTGGAGTCGAAAACAAGCATTTCAAGAAAGAACAGTATGTTATAAAATTATTTTCTGGGACCTAATCTTACGACGTTCTTTCAGAATGATTGAGGCCTTAACTGATCCAAAGACCTGGCTTTTTGCTCTATTTTCTGCCCTTGATAACGTGCCCAATTCTCTCACAAACCAGAGACAAATCATCGTAGCCTCTTTTGGATTCACTCCCTTGCAAACAACACTCCTCGGATGTGTCGACGGTGTCATTGAAATCGTGACGATCTGGACTGGGGTCAACCTAGCTGCGAGGATACCCAACAGCCGTGCATACGTCGGCTTTATATATTTCTTTCCCAACATTTTGGGTGTTTTCCTCATCAATTTCCTGCCTTGGAGTAACAAAGTGGGGCTCTTGTTCGCGCAATGGACCACAGGTTCGTCGTTGTTTCCACATATGCCACCGCTTCTGTTTTGATATTGACATCGTCCGACAGGTGTGGGCACCACTGGATTTGTTCTATCTTTGTCTTGGCTTTCGAACGTGACTGCCGGGCATACAAAACGAGTGACTGTAAATGCTATCATGCTCTCTGCATACTGCATCGGGAACTCTGCTGGCCCATTTATGTGGCAGGCAAAGTATAAACCAAGGTAGGTTTTCTATGTACGCATCGGACGTATGGAGGACTGGCTAACCGCCTAAAATTCTCTTTGCAGGAATCATGTCCCTTGGATTGTCATCGGCATTTGCTACCTAATCTGCATGGGTCTGCTCCTTGCTATTCGACGACTTTTGGCTTCTGAAAACAAACGCCGTGATAACGAACCCGTTGACCACACTTATGACGATGTTTACATTGAAAGAGTGGGCAAGGATGGCGAAATTGAGAAGGTCAAGGTCGACAAGGTATGCCTATTTCTGTCTCCGGTTCTGCACTTCTCATTCTTATATCCATTACTTCCCGCAGGAATTCTTGGACCTCACCGATATTCAGAACCGAGACTTCAGATATGTTTTATAGGGGAGGAAGGAAAGGCACTGGTCTTGGGTTAAGTACTCGCAGAATACAATTTCTTGAATACATGACGATTTCAACTGCCTCAATTTCACTGAATCACGACTGGACAACAATGAACATCAGAGCCTGGAGGCTGAAAGGGTTGATTAGCAGTTTATAGTTTATATGACATGAATTTCCCAGGCTGCTCTTGGCAGGCTATTGCACTTTAGCCGAACAGTCTATTCAAAGACACACGACTACCTTGAACACTTTCACTTCTGTGCACATTTACTTTCGACCGACACCCAACACAACATGGCCTGTAATCATGGCCATGGATCCTATCCAGAGCTCAACCGTGGCGCAGGCGCCAAGTGGATCAAGAATTTGACCAAGGACAGGCTGGGGACTTTCAATGGAGGCCATTTCGCTGACGTCAACCTTGCCTCGGTTCTGTTTACGCATCGTCTCGACAACCCGGAGAACGTTAAGCTGAAAGTGTAAGTCCTTATTGTTGGCGAATTGCCTGAGCCTGTACTCATGAGATTGGCAGATGGAGTGCACCAGGCTTGACCAAACCGACATTCGAGGAAGCCATGCAGCAGAGGTTTAGGACAGCCAAGAAGGTGCGTCAGGAAGGTGGTTTCATCATACTAGGACTGATACCGTCTTCAGGGAGATTCTTTTGGCCCATCTTGTAAGTTGCTTCTTGAATATAAAGTCTCGTTCTAATATCTTCACAGGGGTGAGTTGTGCTTGTGCATGCAGGCAGCTTCAGGGTTGCCAGTAAATTGAAAGGATAACTGACTTCAGAATAATATCGTTAGACGAACCACTGGTGGAAAGTCACTGTCACCATTCCAAGCTATTGGCAACAGTATGAGCGTGTTCAGTGTATGTGATTTTGTCTCATTTAATTAACAGCACTGAGGGCACTTCATACAGTCGAATTCGACCCCGGATGCGAAGCAATGATATACAGCATCGACGGCACACCGTTACAGGGTAACAAACCTTTCATTGATAATCGGTTGCGTACCATTCTAACCTGCTCTACCAGGCATAACCGGTGGTTACGGAGGCGACCGTAGGGTGGAATACATCATCCCCCAAGAGGCCCGCGACCAAGGCACCCACGAATTTGTCATCGAATCCAGCTGCAATGGCATGTTCGGCGTTCCGTGGAATGGCGATACTATCCAGCCACCAGACATGAACCGCTACTTCTCGCTTGCCTCGGCTGATCTCGTTGTCCCGAACATGGAAGCGTGGGGCCTTCTCTGGGATTTCCAAACTCTTCGAGAACTCGTTGATACCCTCCCTGGAAATACCCCGTTTGTCTATTTCCTGCCATAAACCGAAGGGTACTAACTAAAGGTGGTTTACAGACTTCAAAACAAGGCTCTCGCAACTGCAAACGAAATTATGAATGTCTTTAACAAAGGAGACCCATCGTCCATCGGACAGGCCCGCAAGCTCGCTGAACAAGTTTTCGGAGAAGGGTGGGAAGAGAAAGGAGCTGCGATCTACGACGAAGGCCCGAAGAAGGCGAATGTGTGGGGTATCGGTTAGTGGAATTTTATACTTAGTCTGGACCTCGTCTAACTTCATTGATAGGATAGTGAGTATGTTAGAATATCACGAGAAGAGATGATGACCTTGTCACAGCTGCCACATTGACACTGCTTGGCTATGGCCTTACAGTGTCACTCAACAAAAGGTTGCGCGTTCGTGGTCGACGCAAGTCGATCTGATGGAACGATACCCAGAACATCGGTTTACCTGTAGCTCTGCGCAACAATTCAAGTGGCTTGAGCAGGTTTGTTTTCAAATTCTCTATATACTCACAACGCTAACAGAAGTCCAAAGCTATATCCTTCTCTCTTTGAACGAGTCAAAGAGAAGGTTCTCGACGGGCAGTTCCAACTGATTGGCGGTTCCTGGGTGGAAAATGATGGTAATATGCCTTCTGGCGAGGCTCTTATTCGACAATTCCTATTAGGACAGCGATACTTTGAAACACGGTTTGGAAAGCGCTGTGACACTGCGTGGTTGCCCGACTCCTTTGGACTTACCGGTTCCTTGCCTCAATTAATTCGCGGTGCAGGTGAGTTCTTCCTAAAGAGTAGCGTATTGATAAGCAAGGTTGACATCATCCACAACTAGGCATGAATTACTTCTTTACCCAAAAGCTATCCTGGTAAGCATGCGTCAGTTTACGTAGTTTTGTAAGGAAGCTAAAGCGCATTTATTCAGGAATAATATGTTCGTTCATTGGTGTAAAACAAGAGAATTTATTGCTAACATTCATTTGACAGCAACGTCTTCCCCCACTCCACTTTCAATTGGGTTGGTATCGATGGCAGTCAGGTTCTGTGCCACATGACCCCTGGTACGTCTCAAATTGCTAATAGATAATATGCAAGCCATTGTCTAAATTCTTCGTACCAGTCGACACATACACTGCTCAGGCCACCGTTGGAGACGTCAACAAAGGCCTTACTAACCATAAGGTAGAATCATTCCCAATATTCATTCCTATTACTCAAACAATCTGCAGAATCTTGAATCTTCCGACACATCTTTACTTGTATTTGGAAACGGCGATGGAGGAGGAGGTCCTCTGGCCAAGATGCTTGAAAACGTGCGTAGGATTTCCTTTAGAAGTGAATGTTTGCTCATTCTCGGCGTGGTTAGCTCCGTCGCATAAGGGCTGTTACTAACACTCATCGCGAATTGCCTCCTGTCAACATGGGTCACTCTGCTGATGAATTCTTCGAACAACTCGAAAAAGAGACCAAGGCGGGCAAAACTCTGCCAAACTGGTGTGTCTTCGGTTTTACTCGACTTGATTGGGGCATCGATTAACCTTGGTTGGTTTTCAGGAACGGGGAACTATACCTCGAGGTATGTCACTTTCGCTATTAGCGGCTTTGTTCATTGCCCACAAAAGTTGCAGTTCCATCGTGGTACATACACGTCGCATGGGTCAATCAAGAAAGGCAACCGAAATTCCGAGATACTTCTCCGTGACGTTGAGGTATTTTTCGATGGCTCTACCAACAAAGTTGTTCAAGAAACTGACTGTGTATTCCAGCAACTTACAACTCTCGCATCTTTGTATAAACACAGCAAGAAAGACTACGTTTACCCGAAAGACAAGATTGACGAATCTTGGGAGAAAGTTTTATTGAACCAATGTATTTCTTCTTTGATCTGCTGTGTGCCTATCTGACATGATATCTTAGTTCATGACGGCAGGTTTTATTATTATTAATTGAATGGACTGATCTGACAAATTCTGGGTAGTTCTTCCCGGTTCATCTATGTGGGTTGTCACCCTTAAGCATTGCAGCACTTGCTGACTCCCCATTAGTGGTATGGTTTACAATGACGCGGAGGTACTTTATGCGGAAGTCAAGAA
The DNA here is from genome assembly GCA_023014335.1 of Galerina marginata. NCBI lineage: Eukaryota > Fungi > Basidiomycota > Agaricomycetes > Agaricales > Galerinaceae > Galerina > Galerina marginata. Next base: position 1,210,957 of record JAECYW010000019.1, read on the forward strand.
GGATGGAGAGGCATTGCTCGAAGAAGCCTTTTCTATTCTTTTCCCGAACTCTGTCCCTCTTACACCATCGACACGATCGAAAGCTTTGGCCGGTTCCAGCAAGATAGTCGCCTACAACACCACGTTCTTCCCTCGCTGGGATATTGTCAAAGCTCCTCTCGCCAAAGCCGGCCCCAGCTTAAAGTCGCAGATTCTGCAGGCCTCAGATGATGGGAAAGAAGGGTATGCAATTATGCACTGCGCGAACGGAGCCGGCCCAGGAGAATTGAAGCTTGCGTCCAATGCCCTCCATGCGCATCTTAAACCTGTATCAGGTATTTTAAAATGTCTTCCTCTTTTGCTTGCTCTGGTTAATCTGCTGTTTACTTCACAGTGTACACAAATGGATCAGATCATTTTGTGCTTAGGAACGGAAGTGTTCAACTTACTATTTCGAAAGGACGCATTAGCAGCTTGATTGACGTTAAACTCAAGTCCGTCTGTCGAATTTATGTTTCTGTCGATTGACTCACCATTTGTGTTTATAGTCGTGAACTCATCGCTGAAGGCATGACTGGCGGCTTGGTGATCTTCCAAGATAGACCGAACTACTGGGATGCCTGGGGTATGTGCCTCTTTTAACACCTTTTCTGTGGCAGAAGGTATTAACTACCATTTAGATGTCGAGGTCCATCACCTTGAGACTGCTGACCCTCTCGAGTTCTCCAATGTTTCTGTCGTTTCTCAGGGCCCGCTGCGTGCAGCAGTACGTGCAGAGGTCAGATATGGCCAGAGCACCATATCTGTAACTGTGAGCCTTTTAAGTCGCCTTCCATTCAAAGAAACATTTTCATAAACTGTGCCTAGATTTCTTTGGATGCCACAACCGGTAGGTTATCTGTCTGAACTTGGCCATGTTATCTTCATGATCGCCCCACTTCTTAGCGACGGTTAAGGAAGGTTCTCGATCGCTGTTCAACTTCGACGGCATCGTTGATTGGCATCAACGTCATGAATTCTTGAAGTGTAAGTTTGACGCAGTATCCCGGCACCATTCGTTATTGACAATGTTCTATTTGCAGTCGAGCTGCCCCTCAATATTCACAGCGACAATGCCACCTATGAAACACAGTTTGGTTTCGTTCAACGACCAACGCACAAGAACACGACGTGGGACATCGCTAAAGTATGTTGGCTTGTTTTGCTTCTAAGTGATACTGCTAAATACTATGGGTGACAGTTTGAAGTCTGTGGGCATAAGGTTAGACCATCCAAACCCAGATAGCTATGACAGTCTTAACTAATGAGGCTGGTGCAGTTTGCTGACCTGAGCGAGTTTGGCTATGGGGTGGCTATCCTGTCAGAATCGAAATACGGTTTCTCTTGTCAAGGGAATATGCTCAGGATCTCTCTTCTTCGCTCAGCCACTGCGCCTGACGCTGAACAAGACCAAGGTTTGTCAATGAAAGCGTGCTTTCGTGGATGTTTCATTTACCAGGTCCGTAAATAGGCCAGCATCATTTCTCATGGGCAGTGATGCCTCATGAAGGTCATTTCTTGGAGTCCGACGTCCCAGTGGCAGCTTACCTTTACAACTCTCCTTTACGAGGTACGTATCGCGACTTTACTCTCTCACTTAACATCTAACATATATGCGTAGTCCGCTGCCTGCCTCCTGGCGCCCCTGACTTTACCTCGACATTGAAATCACCTTTCAAAGTCGAAGGTGCCAGGAACGTATTCCTGGAGACCGTCAAGCGTGGAGAATACGACGCGTTCGACGAGCCGGTAAACTTTGAAGACAAGGACACGCCCGCCACTATTGTTCTGCGGTTGTATGAAGCTTTCGGCGGACATGCACAGGCACAACTGAATATCTCCAGTCATCTCCCTGTAACCAAAGCATTCATTACCAACCTTATGGAAGACGAGAACGAAGAACTCTACGTCTTACGGTCAACAGACGCGGACGGCAGTTCCGGTTCTGGCACCAGCATATCATTGAGTTTCAGGGGCTTTGAGGTCAAGACCGTCAAACTGGTACTTGGTACGCTTCCCCCAAGCCCCTCCGAAAAAAGAGTGTTAGTTGATTAATTCTTTGCATGGGTGATTCACGTTAGCTCACACGTCGTTTCATTGATTTTTTTTCTATAGCTCCAAGCGGTCTAGCTGGGTGAACGTCGATCAGGCTCAGCTATTGACCCTTTGAGCTTTGGCTGGGAACTTGTAGATAATTTCCTAATTTCCCACTGCGCGTTTTGTTTAACTTTTCTTGTCTGTACGCCGTGTTTCCCATGTATGTACTCTTGCCTGTAAAATGCTCCATCTTTGTTTGATTCTCAAGCAGAGTCTAGCAACCGTGATTTTCCGGTTGTGGTTTCTTTTTCCATGAAGGAATGTTGCAAATTCGACAACATAAAGTGATCTCTTTTTCAGTTTGCAAAACTGGAGCCACCGGCGAGACTGCGTCCAGGTTTACCAAGTTATCATCAGTAGAGAATTTCTGGCTGGGATCTCAATGTCGATAGAGGCTACATTTCTATGAACCACCGGGGCTTGATCGTCGTCGGGCGGGGCGTTAGGAAATGTGGACGTGAAAGTTAGTAGTTTTTGGGAGGCCAAGGCATATTTTATACTCGGGAACGAACACAGGCAAGGCCCAAAGAACGCGCAAAAAGTTGGAACTTTTGGACTTTGGGACAGGATGTGGATTCATTTTCAACTTGAAGAATAGAATATCGATATCCATTACCTCTTCCAGTGGTCGACAAGCCTTATAGTCGTAGGGACTGTCACCGAAGTCGATCAGCATGTAATCAGACTCACCAGTCATGGTCCAGTCTTTGGTAACTTATCAATTAACAAGTAAAAGCAACCTAGAAGGAGCCGGAAAGCAAACGGAAAGGTTCGATTTTTTGTGTGTGTACCCATCAAACCTCCTGGGGTCCCTGCCCAAATCAGGAGGTACAGGGCGCCTATGAAGGCGAAATAATCCAATAACAGATACAGTTTTTTATTTCAGCTTCTCAGACTCTCTGGAAGCGAACCAGAGGCTATTTTCTACTAATTTTACCTCAGTTTCTGAGAAGGTATAACGGGCAGTAGGCCGCGTTTTGAATGAATTGGGAGTTAGGACCCCGAGAGTTTGGATAGGTACCCGACCTTGGCCTCCTCAGATTTTCCTGCTGCCTCAACCAATCCTCAACAAGTTCTCCTCGCCGAAGCGTAACTTTGACATCTTGAATAAATAGGCATAGCTCCACCAGGTAGCTTGCCACTGGAGAGGTTTGTGTCTGCGGAGGGATTTTCTAGTCTCTGCGTTTTGTGACTTGGACTTCTGGCTGAAAACATGGGAAAGAAAATATTCCTGCAATGCTTTACTGTTATATGAATGCGGGTTATTCAACAGGTTACATTCGTTGAGGATGGTAAATTTGAGCCACCAAGAACGGAATGAGATACAAGTTTCGACGGCAGAACCGAATCCTGAACAAAACATTTTCATTTAGTTTTCTCTAGTGTAAATGAGGGCCCCGTCCGGCTCAGGGTTTGAGAAAACAACATGTTGCTTTTTGATTTGGCGCAGTTCTTCAGGATCTGGTTGATTTGCTTAATCCACAGAGCTGCGGCTGAAAGGTGTGGAGAGCGCCATGCAAATGAGGTTATGCCAGGCCTCGTCATTGATTGACGGGGGAGAAAGGAAACATCCGGGGCTCTCTACATGATGTTTCGACGAATAGGACTTGGTTCCATTGTGGTCGACCAGTTGGTCGAGCTCTGTTATAAGTGCTTTCATCTGACCTAGAGGCGCTCAGCTCTAAAACCAGGATACGTAAAAATGGTTAGGTGTTTCTTTTAGAATATTTCTTGAAATACAAACGCCCGTCTAAGTACCACCTGGGCCGCTCAAGCCACGCTTCAAGAAAGGTTTATTTAGATAAACACTGTGTGGATAAATGAGAAAATCTGACCTGGAAAAAAGGTCATGGTCAATGACTTTGAGCGTTTCTAACACCGTGGTGCAACCGACCCGTTGGTTGCCTGTCGTGAGTCAGTGGGTCAATAGGGGCCAATGGGTCCCATCAATAGGTCTTCACCTCATGGCAATCAGGCATAGGTGTTACGTTATCACAAATGAGACGGTCCTCATGAGATACGAACTGTTTCCCAGGTTGACGTATGCTGAAATGTACCCGAAGCCGATAATAAAAAGCTTGGAGGGCAACACACGTACCCGATATTTGTGTCGGCAGTGGGCATGAGAGCTACGAAAGGCGGAGATAGCATCATGCCTATACGGCAGTGAGTGAACTCCGTATCGTCACCATTCGTCACCAGAGATGAGCGTCGACAGGTGGGTCAACGGTGATCGTTAGTGTTCCGCAGAAATATGAGGTGGACCGACAAGAAAACGAACAGGTTTGACGAAGAACCATTTATTTTACAAACCAAGTGATTGGTTATAATTTGGAGGAACCGTTTGCGTTTGTGGGCGTCGAGTTGGAAGATGGGAAAGGCCGGACCAATGGGAACGCGCGAAAGGAGTCTCACGCGGATGTAGCAACAGGTCTTTTCTTCGCTCAGCGTCCGTGCGTCTGATTTGGGGGCTGAAATCCGCTGGAGAGCTGGAATATGGGTTGGATGTGGCAGCCGGATTAGGCATCTTCCACATCACCCTCATGGATGTCGAGATGGACGCCCGCCCCCAGTCTCCCGACCTCCAGCACTCCCCGCCCACCACCGCCTCCCCCGCTACATCCCGCCGCTCCTCCCTCGCCGTCGCTGGCGGCAACAAGAGCATCACCGTCCACGGTGGCCCCGCCAGCTCATCACTCGTCCCCATCTCCATCCCCGTCCTCGTCCACTCGCCCTCTCCTACGCCCTCCAATGTCGGCTCGGTTCCCCCTGCTGCTTCGTCGTCGTCGACCGCCGCCGTCGCCCCGGGTACCGCTGCCCCACCCCCGTCATCGTCGGAGGCGGTGACGACGGCGACAACGTCAACATCAATTGCGGGAGCCGCAGCCAAACCTGCCTCGTCAGCCAAACCGCGTTCTACCAAGCCACCAAAGCGCTCGCCGTCACCGTCGCCCCCGCCCCCACCAGCGATCCCACTCAAGACCATCCGCCTCGACATCCGGCTCGGCGGGCCTTCAAATTATGAGGTGGATATTTCCCGCCAAGCCAAAGAGACAGGTCAACGGCCGCCGACACCCCCGCCCGTCGTCAAGAAGGTCGCCGACTCCAGCGAGTCCGAAGACGATGAAGACGACAAAGCAGGGGCGAAGCCAAAGTCAAAGTCGAAGAAAAAGGTATTTTCCTACCCTGAATGCTTGTGTCAATCTTGCTGACATTCCTTTTTTTTTCCTGCAGCGGAAGAACGGCGCGGCAGAGTACTACGACACGTCTGATCCGTTCATCGATGACTCTGAGCTCGCTCTCGACGAGCGCCAGTTCTTCGCGCAGACGAAGCAGCAGGGATTCTATGTCTCCAGCGGGGAAGTCGCGTTGATGAAGGACAAGTACGTCATTTCTGTCCTACTACTTTCCTTCTTCACCAACAATCTATCCTACCCACCAGAACACCCAAGAAACCCAAATCGAAGAAGATCTCCTTCGCCGCCGGGCTGCACCCCTCTCTCGGAACCGGTACAACCCCGCACCTCGGGCTCGCCTCCTCCCAAAAACCCCCACCCACCATCGAAGGCACGCGCGACGCGCCGATCCCCGTCGACGCCGCCCCAGGCCCCGTCCCAAGCTCAATCGCCAACATAAACACCCATGCGAGCCCCCACGACCGGCTCAAGATCGACGGCGGGGTAGGCATCGCCGCTGACGCCGAGCACGCGGGGCAGAAGCGCAAGCGGCAGAACAGCGCGATCATGGAGGGCGGGAAGAGGAAGAAGATGGTGGACGAGTCGATGTTCCATCCGGATCTGCAGGTTGCGATTAAGGATATGAAGGACCTTATTGCGAGTGGTGCGTTTTTCGTTCATGTCGTGTCGGTGGTTTGGGGTATTGGTTCTGATTTTTTTTATTTGTTATAGAGTCATGGGAGAACAAGGGCAAGTTCCCGCCGACGCTCAAGCCTCCGCTTGCGAAGCTCGCTGTCCTTGCCATCAGGCTGGACGAGTACGACGACGACTTTTTCTCGCTCATGCCGACGCTCTTTCCGTATAACAAATTTACCATGACCGTATGTGTCCCACGTTTACTGTTTCTTCATTCCACGTCGCTGACGTATCATACAGAAACTCATCAAGCGCACCGTGTTCACAGACCACCTCGCGCTTCTCACCGAGCGGCAGGACGTGCTCCTCGCCCAGCTCCAGCAGATGGCCGCAGATGGGTTCGCCAAGGCGGAGGAGGAGTGGGAGAAGAGCGTTTTGGCATGGGGTACGTATTGCATCTTTCTTTTTTTTTTCTTCGATCCTCATTGTTCTCGTACAGACAAACGACAAGAAAAGATCCGGAACGAAGCAGCAGAAGGCAGCGCAGGCACCGGGTCCGCCGCGCCTACGCGCCACCCGACGGAGGAGATGGACGTCGATGGGCCCCCACCACCTACTCAAGGCGGTGGCGGCGGAGGTGCAGACGGCGACAGCGGGAAGGACGGGAAAGACAAGGATGGAAAGGAGCACGGACAGCATCCGCCGGCGAAGCGCTATCGCATGACGGAGCAGATGAAGTCGATCGTTTGGGAGCTTGTGTTGTTGAGCAATGAGTGTTGTCGGTTGGAGAATGAGAAGAAGTACGTTCTTTTTCCTTGTGATGATGTTTGGGTTATGTTCTTTGCTGACTTTGCTTTATCTTTCTAATTTCCCAGTTCGTTGGAGGGATCTGTGATACAGATTAGTGATCAGGGGCTGCGCAAGGTGTTGTACCAGAAGGTGTGTTCGCGTAGTCGTCTATGATTCGTCGCATTCTCTGACTTGTTCGTCTAATTCAGATCGTGAGTGCATACCCAGATGGGTGGATGAGTTCTGGTCAAATTTCGCGAGATGGTATGTTCCACTATCACTATTTTATATTTATTTTTCCCCAACTAACCATCGCTCGTATTTCTAGTGAGCGCGATGAAGAAGAAGCTGGAGCGAGAAGCTATGGAGCAGGAGAACGACGATTGAGATTGATTCGTCTGTTATGATCCGGTTTTTGGATCTGAAACCTTTTTTTTCGTTTTTGTTGAATTTTAAGTACCTTATCCTTATTTTTTGCCTTTCTTTTCTCCAGTACTCCTAGCACCAGCACCAGCACCGTCTGCCGCCGTCCATTTCCTTGAAGCTGGACAATTTCTCTCCCAGTAGGATCATCGTGATTTCTACCTCCTGCCCGCCTCTTCCTATCAGTTACAGTATCACCGCACACCACCAGTCTTAGTCTGTCTGTCCGACTTCACCATCCTAGCCACCCCTACTTGCGAAACAGCACTACAGTATCTTGCAGCCTACCTACCTAGCTTCTCTCCGTAATCTACCAAGCCACCCGTGATTGAAATTTGACGCACTAGAGTATTCATATCGTGTCCAAAATTGTACCTTTTAGCTACATAATAGTCATCTAGTACTTGCATTTGAATTTCGCTCGTTTCATTCGTTCCCCTGTTGTGTTGTATTTCCCTGCACTCCTGCCAGTGTTTCGCTCTTCCGTTCTTCGCGACGCTGTGCTGTTGTTTTGTTGCTTGCTATGTATGATATTCATTGGGTTCTTGGGCGCTGGCCTAGTCAATCAGTTCCGACAGTCTCCCGTCGCTTCCACGTTGTTCCCCTCTGGCTGTAACGTGTCCACCACTACGAGTATATACATATGCAACAGCGGCCATGGTAGTTTGCGGTAGAGATGTAGAATTAGAGAGAAAAATCACGTTTTCAAAAGAATTGCTTTGAATTATTACAATGATTTTATGTTTCCGGGCCAAAATGAATCGCCATCTTTATTTTTCTTATACCATGGTTCATCATGGGCCAATAAGACCTGAACTCGAGGAAGCTTCCAGAGTGCATGGATGTGACGAATATGCTTCTCAGCAGCTTCCTTATCTTCGTGAGCGCAGCTATGCGGATGTCCAGCAACTTGTGATTCGAGGGTGATAAGGTTCCAGTGGTGGGCGCTGTCGCCAGCAAGGTATATCCATGCTCCATCGTTGGAGGTGCGCGCCAGGATATTAACGTGCCCGGAAAGATGACCAGGGGCATCGACAATGTAAAGGCTACCGTCTCCGAAGAAATCAAGGGCACGAGGGAATGGGCCGATAGGATCCCAATCGCTTGCGTCGAGGAATTTTGTACGGCCTGGAGGAAGAAGGTCAGACGAAAAGCGGCCCATGGGGTCTTGAGGATAGGGAGCCTTGAAAAGGGATTGACAAGCACTCCCAACTAAAAAGGTACTGTTTGTGAATGGGAGGGTGTTACCAATATGATCCCAATGGCAGTGCGACAAGCAGACATAATCAATTTTGGCTGGGGAGGTCCCGCCTTTTTCAAGGGATTCGACGACATCTTGCTTGACTTGCACGATATAGGTGGCCTTTATCCTGTCGACGACGACTGGTGGGTAGTTTTCCCAATCTTTACGGATTCCTAGATCGAATACGAGGTGGGTGCCCTTCTGAGAGTGGCGAAGGAGGAAAGATAATGATGGTGCGACCGTGACATGTCCTTCTTCAGCATTGGTAATGAACAAGGCATCTGGTAAGTCGAGAAGGCCAGCTTCGAGTGCCGATACGTTACAAAAAGCTTGGTCTGCAGCTGGGTTGGGAAGGGACATCATCGTGATCTGTATGTTCCGTTGAAGGCAGGGCAATAATCACAAATGAAAAGCAAGACCCACCTCACAAGAAGCCGGGCAAATCAAGAAGCTATAGAAAGGCGTGAGATGTAGGCACGGGTCACTGGTGTCCTTTTATACGCCAGGCTCTCTAGAACACGGCTGCGACAAAGCTATCATTAGCAAGACCCACCTGACGGATGAGATGTCGAAATGGCTGTATTCAAAATGAGTTTTCAATACAAGTGCCAGGCTAAAGGTTCACCCCACCATAAGCATGTCAGGCTGAGGCTTCAGCTGGAAATAGAAAAGCAAGTGGAAGGAAGGAAGGAAATTATAAGCGGTCACGGTATCGTCCAACCCCTACCGGGGTTGTCTTCAACAAAACGACATCAATTACAATTTTTAAAAAGTGAGGGTTTTTTCTATGTCGACGGAGCATTATCCCTAGGCAGCATTTCATCCAAGAACCTGATGTTAGATTGAAATCTTCGGAACTGATGTGAGTACAAATTTTACTTTGGACCCATTGAGCTTCTATATGAACTGCTTTTACATCAACTAGGCTCACAATCCACACGCTAGTTGATACAGCTAAAAGCGAAGTCTCCTGTCCAAAAAGGATTCGTCGTTTTTAAAGTCTGTACACTGGAACATGGGACCTAAGGAACTTATGCTATCCTCCTCATCCCGGATTCCAACTCTCGCCAGTCACCGGTCACCGTACGAAGTTATACATGTGTGTTATTCCATAAAGACCGCACAACAAAATCAGCAGCATTTGGGTTCCTCACTCTGGAAGTGTCCATGTTCTGTTCAAAACGCACTGTAGCAATATGTCAACGTCGTGAATTCCCATTTTGTCGACCAAAGCAAGTTTACTTACATGTACGATCGATGCCAGGAATCAGATAGAAGCCATTGGAGGGGAGTCCTGTCTTCGTGTCGACGAACACGCCGACTGTGCCAGCCGGGTGGTCGATCCAGGTCCAGGGTGCTACGCCGCCTTTGGCAGAGAGTGTGAAAATGAATCCATTCGAGCGCTTGACGGATATGGCTATTTCGGGATCCACAAGCGAAACATTTGCTAAAGAGGTAGGTGTGAACTGGAAACATAGGCGTCAATGAATCGTTGCTCAGTCATGTAAAAAGAAAAGTGGCGTACGTATTGTTCATTCGTCACAGTCTTGCCATCAACCTTCGCCGTAACGTTGAGGAGCAGCCAAGCTTGTGTCGCGTCATGGCCAGCAGGGAGGATTGTTGACAAGTTCGTGCCTTGCATGATAAGCGAATTATTGAGAGTGGGTACTGTGAATGGCTGGCGGGTAGAGTTCAAAACGGTGCCACTCCAGTCGTACCAAGTCAGCTGTGCCGTTCCTGATACCGATTCCCATCTATCTGAAGTGACCATAACTTGCAAATTCTCGGTTTGGGCAACCCAGAATGGATAGATGATAACAGGAGAGAAGATGCTGGCCAGCCCGTAATTGAGGACCTTCCACCTTCCAGAGTATTCAATACTTGACCAACTAACACCCTGCCAAATGTCGTTTAGCTGCCAAACCAAAGCACCTAGGTTGTTTTCGCCCCGCCCAGCGCCGTGTCTGTACCACGCAATCTGGGAGATCATTGCCAGGTCTTGGAAGACTTGGGTACTGAAGCACCATTGAGCGAACGTCTGATTAGTGTCGGTCGTTGACGGAGTTGGAAGCCACGTTTGAACGGCCATCGTCATTTGCCCTTGACCTTGGTTGGCGTTGGGATTGGGGAACGCAAGACTACCTGCTGCTGGATGATGATCCCTGGACATCACAACAGTCGAGTTGAATGAGAAGTCCTCAGGCGAGGTCAGCACTTCTTCCCAGCTGTAGAAGGACGGCATCGAGTGGAATCTAAGCAAAGAGTCAGCTGATTTTCGTCGCAAGTCAAAATTTACACCAACCCAAATTCGTTGACAAAGCTAAGATACAGGTTAATGAAAATTGTTGGTTAAGTATCAAAGTAAATCTCACCGAGAGGTAGGGAAAGAGGTGTACAAGAAAGCTTTGGTAGCATCATAATTGTATCGCTCTAGACTCAGCGTCAGACGAAAGTTCCTTAAGCAGCCGGAATTTTAATACATACCCGAGTTGCCATAAATGCTTCCGGCCGTTCCATTGTTGAATCGAAGAATATACGGATCCAAGCTCAAGACGCCTTTCGTCGTCGAACAGTCGGTATAAGGTACCTATATTACATATCGGTTACCGATCAGCAAATGTAGATTAAGCAGAATTTGCGCCTTACAGAACGGGTTTCAGAAGTGACAATTTGTTGTAAAAAGTCTTGGAATAAGGTAACGAACTGTCCGACCGTTAGCACACAAGTCAGATAACCATAAAATCAAGTCCATACCTCGTTCAAATAGTGCGTGCCGTTCGAGATCACTTTAGAGCTAGGCAGGCTCGTGGCTATGCCTTCAATTTCGTTACCGCCAGCCCACTGTGCATTGCTGGGATGCTTGTTAACTCTCCGCACGTTTTGTCGTACTTCTGGTTCGATGGATTCCAGCAGGAAATCGTTGATGGGATACAGCGAGTCCGAGAAAATCAGTTCAGACCAGGCAAGGATACCAAGCTCGTCGCAAATTGAGTAGAAGTCATAGACGCCTCCTGCGACGGTTGAATCGGAAGGCTGATAAGTACCACCGCCCCAGATACGCAGCTAAAATGAAATGGTCAAACAGATTAATTACAAATTTGAGAAGAGATAACCGACCATGTTCTGGCCGCTCTTTACGGCGCTCTCAAGTACCCAACGAACCTGCTCAGGAGTGGTCCTTGCGTAAAACGGGTCGAACGGGATAATGTTGGTTCCAAGCGCGTAGAACGCCTTGCCGTTGATATTAAAGTGCCAATTATCTCCAGGCGTGATACCTCGCTGCTGAACTTCCTCGTCGGTGTACGGCGTTTGAACAATTTGGATCGTTCGGAATCCAGTGCGCGTAGTGAAGGAAACAGTATCGGTTTTGCCGCTAGCTGTAAGGGCCAGGGTTGCTAACATGTCGTACAGCTTGGGCGTGCCAAGGTTATGAGGGTACCACCGCTGCGGAACCGAGTCGGGTATTTGCCAAACAGCATTGAGCCAGACGACGTCTGACCCTGGAGTAGCCTTCACAGCACCAACGTCAAACTCCTTCTCCAAGTGAAGTTCGGAGAACGACAATGTCAAAGATGTTGAGTCGAATTGTGCCGACGATCGTAGAGCCAGTGAGACGTTCACAACCCAATCGGCGCTTTCGACTGGTGCTACTGAGAAAGACTGGCCCAATTTGTAGATGTCGATAGAGCTCTCTTCGATGAAAACTGGGCTGCTTGAGGAGTCGGATTTCTGTGGCGAAATTGGTGGGCTGGTAGTCTTGACTTTGGATGTACCCGGTGCATCAAGCGTCACAAAATAAGCAGGCTTGTGAATACCACTAGGTACGAAAGCGGGGCCCTATAATGTGTCATTGGCAATTTTTCAGTAAAAAAATCAGTATGTGCTCGTACCCAATCCCAACCGAAGTCTGAGGCAATTTTTCGTATCCACTGACGAACGCCAGGGTACTCGTACTAAGAAAGTAAAGAGAAATAAGCGTTTGAATTGACGTTTTATTACTGAGATCATACGTTGTCCATTGTTCTCACACCCTTGGTTGGGAAGTATTCGGCATCCGGTCTTGCAGTAACATTGAGCCCATAAGTCCATGCAGATTCGAAAGCGACCACTAAGACGTCCTTGTCCTTAGCTGAACTAAGAATATTTGTGACGTCGTAGGTGTATTGACGGAACTGATTGTTGACCCAAGCAACGGGTTGACCAGACAAAGTCTATATAAAGATATAGATAAGAAACGAGCTATTCCTGGTAGAAGTCGGTTTACTTACAATATTTGCAATCGTGTCGATTCCGTAGAAAACTAGTAAAGTCTCCTTGGATCTGCGGAAAGCGTCGCTCTTCAAAAATGGCGAAATATCTGCCGAGTAGACCCAGTTTTCGTCAACGACCCAACGTTCCGTAAAATCTGCAAAATCATGAGTAAGTAATTCACAGGTTTGTCCAAAGCCGTACCGTTGATTCCAAGTAATGGCTCAGTTATAATACCCGCTTTCAGAAGATCGAGATGCGCTTGGGAGGGAGGAGGAGAAGCCGGAATTTTTATAGTGCCATTCTGGTTACTGAGAGTCCACTTCAAACCATTCAAGTCAAAGACTTCAGCAAAAACGGTCGGGGCGAGGATAGCAATCGAGAGAACACTCGAAAGGAGCCCGAGACGCATCGTAGGTCGGTTCAGAACACTTGTAGTAGCTATCACAATTTATATGAACTACAGATCCGAATATACGGACATACAAAATACTCACGAGTACGTGAGCGGTGGAATATGGAACGCTGGTACGCCAGCAAGTGCGCGTTCGCCGAAGAGAAGACGAAGAAACCATTGTCGTATCATACGGGCCCCGGGGATCGACAGCACTGGTTCTTCAAAATTGCTGGTTAGGAGGGTGCCAACGAAGATGAATCCAGATATGTCTAGATATGTTTTGTGGTACGGGCACGTATCGCTGTATAGAAGCAGCTAGCATACGATATGTCCAGAGCGGTCCGTTTAAAATGCACGAGAAAGATTCGTTGTGGAGCTTCCTGCTAGGAAGTGAAGCTCGCGCGGACAAATAACGGCAGAAATGAAGGATGCAGCACCATCACGAGACAAAAAGGTGCAGGTCCTTGGGTTATAGGAACTTCGAAGTCGATGCCATAGACCAACCATAGACAGCGAACACTGGAAGAGATGAGGTCATGTTTAGTTGACATGAAATTACTAGATTGGGAAAGAAACGTGACCAAACGCAAGCTTCCGGAGTCCGAAAGTACGAATTCTCTTCGTGTGTGGCTACCTCTTCAACTCCCCAACCTCGACGTTTTCTCCCTTGTTAAAGTGACGAAACTATGATATTCCATAGTACCTCTGGGCTGATACAATGATGGCAAGAGCAAATATACGAACGGACATGGCTGTCGAGAGTGAGGCGGGGTTCTCGCAACTCCTTCCATCTGACCTAACACCACTCGTCGAACTCTCGCATATTTCTTAGATTGCCGAGGTGTCCAATATGACGATAACATTTCCAGAACTCAACACTTCTCTATAGCTAGCTTTAGATGCAAGTCAGTGCCTTTACCACATTATTCCGAGTTCTGAGGTGTTCTTAGACTTCCGACACAGCGTCACCTATCGTGCTCGTCTTCCTAGTGATCTTTCATGGACAATGACACAAGTCTGTAGCTAATGGAGATGCATTGCATTGTCTATCTCCTCTTTTGGCCCAACTGGCTACCATGGAGGACAACTCCTACGACCGGAACACGATTTCGGGCTGCTCGCCGAGCTCTTGGAGCGATCAAGAAATCTTGTATCACCTCTGAATAATTGGCAGTTACCGTCTGGAAAAGAGTCAAGACGATAAGAAGCCCTTGGTTGACTGTTAAGTCTTTCATTCTGCCTGGTGGCGGGTAGTGATGTCTTCAACCAGCTCCGTCCGCTCAAAGGTGCATGCCGGAGTTATGGACTCTTCATTAGAGTTCAAGGATGCTCGAGATGACCAGATTCTGTCTGCGGAAAGTTCACATTCAGTGTCCTTTTGTACGAACCCCAGCTGCGAAACATCGACATCCCTTTCTACCTCCACAAGGATTGCTCTTTCTTTCGGTTCAGCGGCTTATACGTGACTAAAAGGGCGGAAAGATGAGCCACTACATGCGGGCTTTGGAGGAGCCCCCGTAACTTGCCTTCAAATTGTCGGTCTCAATTTTGACTGTCGCCTCAACGATTGCCAGGAACGACTCTGAGAATGTTGAAGAATTAGGAAGCCAGACAGTCCAGCAACCGCTACTGGGCCGTCTCCATCTGCCTGCTCTGGAGCAACTCCAAGTTAACGTCGGAAGAAACTTGGGTACATACCTCAGTCTCTACTCCTTGCTTGTTCGACCTCTTCCTATTGCGTCAGGAAATCAGGGCAAGTCTCCTGCCTTCTAACAAGGCTCAGTCTAAAAAATGGCTTTATTCCTGAAGACCTCACTGATATTCTTGGGCTTACTTTGCTGTTAATTATAAATCATCTAATAAATCTTTCGCACATGCGACGCATAACGTTACGATATGTCGATCTGACCCACTTCGAAGTCTGGAATGGACTCTCACTGTGACACGGCATTGAAAAACATGAAGATCCTGGGTTTTTGCCCCTGATAAATCAGAGGCGAGCCAAAAGTTCTGGCTTCAGGTCCCTAAAAAAATTCTTTCTGCGGGTCCTTTGAATATCAAGGGAAGTCATATTTTGTACAGCGTCCACCTAAAAGGTCGAACATGCATGAGCATACCGTCGCCCAGTGCCTGTTCGCCGTATTCTTGGCGTATTGGCGGCGTATGGGGCTATGCGTTCAGGATTTTTCAGAAGCCACAACGGATTAGAACCTTTAGATTAAGCCTAAATATATATCTTTCATGCTTCTCGGTCAGCAATGGGCCTCATGAAACGGTTGAAATACGGGTGGATATGCGAAATAATGATTGATTGCATGGATACTGTACACAGTGTAAGAAATTGCAGAGATACAAGGACGAGCAGCGAAATCTAAGTAAATGGTGTTACACAAAAGCTTTGAAAGCAAAGGGCGGAACTTGAAGCATTTTAAAACTCTCCAGTGAGGTTTTTTTTGGTTCTGGACTGGTTATATACATATAAATGTCACCAGACCTAGACTTCGGTGGCGCCACCGAAAGGCAGTTGGGTTGAATGGAAACCCAGGAATTTCAGAAGCCACGATGACGGGAGCGTACCCACGTCCCATCTTGAACGAAGCGAAGCAAAAGGAGAGAAAGACACAGCGGAGCCGGCGCAAGCGACAGGTCAGTTGCCACACCCACACTCACACCTTCCCGCCAAACCAACCGCAACCATAAGCGACAGTGGAAAACCACACTCGCAATTCAGTCGAGCCCGGGCATCTCATAGTCCATGGGGACGTCCTTCCGCTCCAACCACGCAGCATCTTCTCCGCCGAGATCCACGCCCTTCCCACAGTCCAGGCGCCTCCGGGTGGGCAGCTCCTTGAGCTCGACGCTCCCGCCGCCGAAGTCCATGCTACTGCCGCCGCCTGCGCTGGTGCCGTGGTCGTGGTCGCTGCGCACAACGACGTAATGCTCGCCGTGCCACCCGAGGAAGTCGAGCGACGGAATGGCAGTGGCGACGCTGCGGGCGCTCGAGATCCATATATCGGTTTGGACTTGGAAGTCCTTCTCGGACATGAGGTTGGGCTTGGGTCGCCGTTTGTTGGCGCAGTGGAGGTGTAGGAAGGAGAGCGCGGGGAAGGAGGCGAAGGAGCGTCCGTATTCGTTCTGTTGAGGGACGGAAAGTTAATGATATGTATGCAGGTTTGAAAAATGAAGAAAACAACTCACGACAGGTTTTTCGGATACGACGGTGGATAGATTTACGGCTTGCATTTCTTCTGGCAAGGCCTCGACGAGGGAGCTCACAGCAACCTGGGTGAGATTCGCGATTCTGACACCCAGTACTCGCAGATTCCGCAGATCGGGAAGGAGGCCAAGCACCATTTCCCATGGACAGCTGCCCAAATCCAATCGCCGTAGTCTTTTGCGCTGGCGCAGGAACTGGGTCACGGAGTGGTACAGCACATGGTCGTCGTCGTGTCCCACGAGCAAGAAGCGGAAGGAGTTGAGATGGGGCAGGAAGGTGTGTAGGCCGTCGATGACATGGTCACTCCCAAACACGACAGCTGCTGAGCTGGGCTCCTCAAACGTTCCATGTAAAGTGAGGCTTTGCAGATTATGCGCATGTGCAATCCGTGCAAAGACGATATGCGAGATCCGCGTGTCGACGAGGTCTAGATGGGTAAGGTTCTTGATAGTCACAGATTGGAACGCCGAGTCCCAGGAGTGGTGTCGCTCGAGATATGCCCCCAGGATGAGATGCCGGAGGGTATGTTCATTCTGGTCCAGTACGGTCCGTACTTCTCCCATATCGGCAAATCCATCATCGTCTTCTGCGCGCAATGTGAATTTTCGCAGGTTCCTGAAGGCAGATACGCCAACGGCATCAAAGTGCCAGCCACTAGGGACGAATGTGTTATATAAAGGATGTAATATGTAAAGAAGTGTCTGAGATGAAGAATAGACTTACATGAGGCCAAGTCCATGAAGGTGTTTGTGACTGGCAAGCACGGCTTGGACCATGTCCGCACGCATCTCTGGGTATCCGATCCATTCGAAGTCCCGTAGAGCTTTAAACTCCGGAAGTGCAGTTTTGAAGATCCCTGGACACGAGGAATTCTGTGTGGGAGAATAGGGAGGTCAAAAAAAGGTACTCACGGGTCATGAGATCCAGCATGTCCCCCTCCTCGTATGCCCAATGCAACCTCAGCGACTTCACCCGGCTGGCAAAGACGGGATCGGTTTTGGCGCGGTCAAAGATGTCCAATCCGCGATTGAGATTTTCTTGCTGGTCATCTCCAAAATAGATATCCACGGTATGGAAGATGTGTCGAACCGCGATGTCTCGGTGAAATGCAGAGATAAACAGCCATGTACGGAGATGGTAGCGAGGTGTATGGGAGGCTATACGCTCCCAGATCTCCAGTGGTGCTCGTTGCGACGCTGGCTCGTTCGAAAAGTGGATCTAAGGTGTTTTAGTGAGAATGGAAGCTTGCTCCGAAGCTAGGTACGCACCACTTTTCGTCTAAGGTGGTGTTGAAGGGCCCTGTTTGAAGGATCGAGCTTCAGAACTGCTTGGAAGTCTGTGTTTCAAAGTGTGAGATGTCAATCCATTGACGTCAAATATGGATAGACGTACCTTCTTGCGCTTTAGCGAGCAACCTCTCCCCGCCTCGTTTTCGCGCGTTTCCCCGTGCCAGGAGTGCTCTGGTTAAGTTCTCCGTGGAGAGCCCTGGTGTCCTGAGATATACTTCTAGGTAGTTCTCCACATCCGGTCCATATCTAGCGAAATGGTTGAATATATGCCAAAGAGCGCCGAAAGCTGGATGCTCACTGTCCAGCATCAATCAAGGCAAGCGCAGTGTCCAGGAGAAAATTTGCCTTTCTGTTGCGGGTAAGCTGCTGGACGGCATCGCAGACGGTGGATGTGAGCTCGTCGCGGGGTGTTGGGGTGGACATTAGATGGTGGAGAAGAGGAGGAAGGCAGACTGAATGAAGGCTCTTGGTCAAAACCCGAACCAACGGTGGAAATTATTCAAAGTGCAGTTACCATCGTTTCGGGTCTGCCGTGTCCCGATTTAGCACTCCCTCCGCGGCCCGCTGTGCGTACCCCTCGCACCCCTCGCACGACCTGCCACAATATCCCACAGAGATGCGGTAAATAGGCGTGTCCGGGATAAGAGCATATGCTTGGTATGGGTAAAGCAGGCTTTATTTTCACCACCAATGCTCCAATGTTCATTGGATGAGTTGTGGGAGGCATCATGAGCTATCCAATAATACGCCTTAGTTATCTGAATGCCGTTCTTGCCAAGAACGGGACAGGAAAATATTTCCCAACCTTTCGCAACAACTACGTGAACCTTCATGAACCCAAGGAGACTCGAGGCAAACTTAGATTGGATTCGTAGCAACTCTGGCTTGGCCTACCCAAAGGTAGGTACTTGGACAGGTTTGCGCAGTGGCGTGGCTTGAACAAGGCCAGATTTCGACGTTTTGGAGCGTTTTAGTTGGTGTCATGTTCTTGCCAAGGCTCTTCCTTATCGTGTTGGTAGGCCAAGGGGAGGTGAGGCATGACGAGAGCTTCAGAGAATAAAGATTATGGATGCTGCGCACCAGATGAGAATCCACAAGACCGCCGATGTCGTAGGACGTCGTCAAGAGCATCTAAATACCCAGCAAGCTATAGTTGGCTGGATAGAAATACGAATTCTTGGACAACGCTCGGCGATTTCTCGCAAGTTGGTTTGATCGGAGACTCAAATTTAACCCATCAATCGGCCCGCGATCCGATAACTTTTGAGCGCTTGATCCTTCTGCCACCATCGATCCTGCTTTGAACACTGAACTACGATGGCCACATTCTGGGAAGACTCTGGTCCCATTCAATGCTTAATTTTTCCGGCGAGGAAACAACACACCGCCACCGTTTTCTTCCTCCATGTCTGTCTTTGTCCTCTACTCAGGTTGCTTCATCTGTTAACAAGGATGTCCGTTCTATATAATTTCTAGGGCCTGGGAGGGAGCGCACGGAATGTTGCACCTTATCTGGAGAATCTTACTCAACATCCTGAACTGGATCATGTTAAATTCGTACTTCCGTCCGCGTGAGTGCCTCGGGTGTTTGAAGAGTGCCACCCGAAGATGTCGGCGCTACTTCCCATCCTTACTGAATACGAAGTTTAACCCCGTTTCTGCAGACCCTTGATGGCAGTGACTGCCATGGACGGACGCACCGTACCATCTTGGTAAGTCAACCCAGCTCCTGGGCCGCCAAAGTTGCAATCCCAATTTCAACGTCCATGCGATTTAACTCGCACTCATCCCGCACGCAGGTTTGATTGTTTCTCCTTCGACTATGCCACTCGTACGGAAGATGAAACCGGTCTGCACACCGCCGCCTCTCGAATGCATGCCCTCATCTCCAAAGAAATTTCTGATCACGGTATCCCCTCTGAGCGTATCGTCATCGGTGGGCTGAGCCAAGGAGGCGCCACGTCCATCCTGACAATGCTGACCAGCGAGAAGCAGCTTGGTGGATTGTTCGCCTTGAGTACGTACATACCATTGAGGGAGAAGGTTCCCGAGGTTGGTATCTTATTTTATTTATCATTTTTATTTATTGCCGTCTGGCCTTTCCGCTTTGTGTTCCGAGTCTCGTCGTCAGATTCTTGTTAAATGTTCACTGACTCTAATTTTTACTACAGTTTGCAACCCCTTGTGCTAAAACCACACCCATCCTCTGGTCTCACGGGAATGCAGATCTACAAGTCAACTACGATGAGTGGAAGGGCTTCGCGCGGACGCTGGCGGAGCAGCTTGGAATACCGTTCAGGCTAACTGAGTCCGTGGATGTTTTGAAGAAGGACAAATTTTTTCAAAATGGCGTACAACTGGAATTTCACCGGTACGACGATCTGGGACACTTCATTGACGAGATCGAGCTGAAGAATTTGGGATTGTGGGTGTCGCTTCGAGTGCCCGGTGTTTGATGCACTACACCAAGCTCCAGAAGGAGTAGAATTGGACCTTTTGCGGATTGTAGGACACACTTCCGGTTGCATTGGTACTCTAACAAGGAAAAATGACTGCAAAAAGGAATATGAAAATTCCGGTAGATCCAGGACCGGGCGGAGATTTAAATGAAAATTATTGATCTGAGTCACATCGATCGACTTTAAGCGCCTTGTCGTTTAACGTTTAACATACACCATCTGAAGTCTGAATCTCTTCATTGCCGCACGCGGTCAATCAGGCAAGTAAGCGCCGGGCGACTCCACGCCGGATCAGAACCCATAATGATCTTTCATTTCCTTTTCAGGCCTTCACTTCCAATCCGTAAGGCAACTTGAACGTACTTCTACTTCGGAAGCTTCCCTCTACGATGTCGACTAGTACTAGCACACCCGCAAAGTACACATTCTGGGAGGATGAGTCGGGCAGCCTTCCGAGCTGCGTTGTATTTCCAGCGCGCCAGAAACACACCGCGACTGTGTTCTTCTTGCATGTCAGTGTTGCCTTCAAGCTCCTTAGTACCTTCACTGATTTTGTATACATCCTCCTTGACCCTGCTCTGTCCCATTTCTATATCTACAGGGACTCGGGGACACGGCGAAGAATATCGCACTAGTATTGGATACACTCACTCAGCATCCAGACCTGACTCATGTCAAGTTCGTCCTGCCGACCGCGTGGGTGCTTTTTTTGCCATTAAGTAAATACTTTATCTGAAAGGCTGAAATACAATGCACAGATCTATAATGCCAGTCACTGGTATGAAATATAGGAAGGTCTCATCATGGTCAGTGGATTCATTTGCTGCTCAGTTTTTTCTCTTATTCTGTAAATAACGAACGTTATCCGTGGTACATAGGTTCGACTGCTACTCGTTCGACCACCTCAACAGAGCAGAAGACGAGAAAGGTTACTACCAATCCGTGGGCTGGATCAACGAGCTCATCACCAAGGAAGAGAAAGAGCACGGGATACCGTCCGATCGCGTTGTCGTTGGTGGGCTGAGTCAAGGCGGCTCCGTCGCCATTTTGACTATGCTCACGACTGAGCGGCCACTTGCGGGATTGTACGCGCTGAGTACATACGTCCCACTGAGGCACCAAATCCCTGAGGTTTTTTTGATCCCCATTTTATCCCGAGAGTAACGCAATGACTTATTTATACAGATTGCAACCCCCTTTGCTAAAATGACACCCATTCTCTGGTGCCACGGAAACGCCGACGAACAGGTAGCATACGCTGCATGGAAATCCATCTCAAGAAGGCTCACGGAGCACTTGGGTATGCCTTTCTTTGCTACCACCGCGGACCCGGGGAAGCGGTGGACTCGCGAGGACGTGAAAAACATGCACGAGGACCCTGCGATGCCGGTGGTCTCGTTGCAGCATCGCACGTATTTGGGGCTGGAACACTGGATGAATAAGGATGAACTGCATGATGTGGGTGTGTGGATATCTGTTCGTGTACCTGACTTGGATGTGTAAATTTAGACCATGTAAGGCATTGCTTTATATGCAATAATTGCAGCAGCCATCGAACGACCTAGTCAAAATTTGCCAAAGGACAACGAGGCTATGTACTACCTACCATATTCTCGACCATTTGATCGGTACTGTCTCTTGAAAATTCTAAGTCTTCAAAGTCACCAAACATATTATGAGCCCAAATATCCAGGAGTACTTCCGACGATGGGAGATAAAGGTTCCGAAGCCACAGGCTTCGCTTATTGAACTTGATGACGTTCTGAAGGACAGTTGGACATTACATAGACCGCCATGAGGAGGACCAATTACTCGTAAGTACTCACAATGGTGCATCAGTTGACAAAACAGAATTTTCAATGATAGGGGGAATAATTGCGAGTCATATAAATATTAATTTCGTCCCAAACACTTTGAACGACTCGCTAAGGTAAGTTAAAAGTCCACATCGTCAATGAGATGAAATACTAGATACACGGGTATCTCTCCGTGTCAAACAAGCTAAGGGAAGACGTGGAAGATGCTTACGAGAAAGAGCAGGGAATTAGGATGGCGCTGGTAGTCAGACAGATTTAAAGCACAAAGTAAGAGCAAAAAAGAAAGGACACGCTCCTAGACCTGGCTGACAGGCTCATACCCAGCTCGACTGCTACCAGCACGGCCCAGCCCAAAGCCCATAAATAGACCCTTCCTGCCTGAAAGTTTTCTCGCCCCGTCCTCGTCCTCCTCTCTTTCTTTTCTCCGCTTGTGCTCACGGAAGCCCTCCACAGGTACGTCATACAACTTCTCATATTCCACCCCGAGTTCCCTCCCAGCCGTCCAGAAGTCCTTGCAGTTCCCAACGATCCCGACATCAAAAGGATTGCTAGCTTTGCTGGCCTTCGCCAGCCCGTCGACGGCTTTGCCCTTGGTGAACCGGTCGAATCCAAGCAGGTTCATCAGGAAACCACTTCCACACCCTGCACACCACCCAGAATGGCGGTGCACGACGCCCGTCGTCCCACTGCCCGCATCGCCTACGAGGGCTGTGTCCTCTGTGTCGACGCCAGGAAGGACGCTATCTTGACGATGTTGATGGCGGTGGCCCATCTGGCCGGAGAGCGAAGCGCCGCCGCGGCCACCCATGAAGCCGTAGCGACCGAGGTTGGAGACTTCAAGTGTGGTCATTTGTCGGGCGACTTGCCAGAGCTGGGAGGCGAGAAGTACGGTCGTCCAGATGAGTTGGAGGGTGGCCCAGACTGCTACGGAGACAAGGAAGGAGTCGTGAGCTGTGATAGAGCATAAGTCTCCTGGCAGAGGGCATGACGGTGATATATCGGATGGATATGTGGTGAGAGGGATGGATGAGAAATCTAAAATCGATCAGTACTCGTGAGAGCAGTGGTAGAAGAAAAATGGATTTACAAGCGTAAGTGAGATAGTCGAAGAGGCAGATACCAATAACAAGGGTGCTGACAAACAAAAGGAATTGACGATGATTGTTGGATCCAACTAAAAACCATACAAAAATCAATATTGAACCCCTCTTAAAGAGAAGAGTTCAAAACGAACCGCAATTCCAGACCCAAGGACAGTGACTAGAGGACAGAATAGATTTCATGAGTTCAATTCGTTGAATGGACTAGGCAGAGCTTACTGATCACTTCTTGCAATACACTTGTCACATACACGACAATGCTTCGACCGCAGAGGCTTCCGGGCCATGCACTGGATACAGAACGTTTGGCCATTCAGACGTCCCTCGGAAGCGAGATCTTCAATAACCTGCGAGGCGCCCTCAATAAATTATCTCGAAAAGTATCAAAATATGAACTGACAGATTTCAACTCCTCGTCGCTCGATGGCTTTGGGCATGTGCCTGGGTCCAATGTGACAGCACGGAAGAAGTTGTAGGCGCACAAGCCGACGGCCAACGCGAACATGAGATGGGCGAAAGAGTGATATTGGGTGTCTGCCAAAACTTTAGAATCATTCAAGAAAAAGAAAAAGATACGCACTTTGAACAAGTCGTGTGACCCAGCAGAATAGAACCCATACGATAGATCCAGTAATAATTCCAGCAAAATATGGTGTTTGACTGACACTATCGGTGTAAGTCGATTTGTTTAATAGAACGCGGGTGACAATCTGTCCAGAAATGTCAGTCAGTTAACTTGAATAGGAGGAGTAGCAGACATACGTGGTGCATGCCGAAGAACTCCGCAAGCGCAAGCAAAATACCCGTATACCATGGTAGCAGCGTTAAGGTCATGAACATTAGATAGAAAAAGACTGTCGGCATTATAA
The DNA here is from genome assembly GCA_023014335.1 of Galerina marginata. Lineage (NCBI taxonomy): Eukaryota > Fungi > Basidiomycota > Agaricomycetes > Agaricales > Galerinaceae > Galerina > Galerina marginata. Next base: position 1,234,735 of record JAECYW010000019.1, read on the forward strand.
AAATTGCAATTTTGGTATTTCGCTGCAATATAGATGAGGGAATGATCTTCAGAAATCCAGACGAAGAACCTACGTCACTAAGAGGTTTTCCTCGCTTCAGACCGTATTCATCCATTCCTCCTTCTTCCAGCGCCCGCTTCCAAGCCCCTAAGCTCTTGAGTTCTGCAGCCATATCTCGAGGTGTTCGCCCCTCTCCGTCTTTGGCAGTCAGATCTGCACCTTTTTCGATGAGTCTTCGAATGGCCACCCTGTTGCCTCTAACCACGGCCCAGTGAAGAGGAGAAAGACCAGCGTCGTCTTTGAGGTTTGGATTTGCACCATGTCTGAGGAGAAGCTCCACCGATAATGCGTCACCCTGGTAAGCAGCCCACATCAAAGATGTATGTCCTTGAGAGTCACGGGAGTCAACGTTGATAGGTTGGTGCAGGAGATACAGTAGTGGCATAATGGAGGACGAATGTGTGACGAGGTGGAGGGAATTGTAACCCTGAGAGTCGGCGATGGTGGGGTCGGCGCCATGGGCGATGAGGAGTTGGATAACGTAGAGGTATCCATTGCGTGCGGCCCATTGCATAGGTGTAGCTATAAGGTCACCGCCGAGAGCGTCGACTTCAGCGCCTTGCTCGAGCAAGTAACGACATGCGGCGAGGTGTGCATTGATCGACGCCCAGTGAAGCGGGGTAATGTTTTGTGGATCCCGGTCTGTAGCGCTGGCCTTGCCTGAGGTTATGAGCTCGCGAATGAGCTCAACATCCCCTCGCTGCGCTGCCACAAATATGGAAGCCTTATAGCATTAATTAGTAATTAGTAAGTCAGCACTTGGGACACAGATTTTGTGCACATGCCTCGTCTGGCTGGGTACTTGGGTCATTGAGGGCTTGAGAAAAAGACATGTCGGTGGCCATTGCTGACTCCGTCGAGACCAGCGACGTCGAGGGGGGAGATTTTATGTTTACAAGCGTGTTTTGGTCGTCCATCGTCGTCGTCAGCCAGAGACTTTACGGTTGCTGTGCTTATTTGTAAGCGACCGCACAGCCCAAACACTGCTGTCTCAGGCTTGGGCTATTTTCTGACAGTGACAACGACACATGTTCATTAGCACAACGCCTCAACCTCACCAGAATTCCTTTCCAAAATATTCACAGAAATGCTCAATGTTGTTGGATTTAGTGCATTCACCGACAGCAAACTTGGTCTTTTATGCGAGCTTCATCACTGTTCTTGACCGGCAAACTATGTTTTTCAAGACCGCACACCAGCACAAGGGGACATTATAAATGATTGATCACGCGAGATAAATAATACAACCCGAGGTCGAGGCAAGGAGGCTATTGGCTGCGTATCAGGGATGCAATGGGCCGTTCTAACCAGGAATTCAACCTCGCTGAACATTGATCAGTTCCTCTCCACGCAACATGAGAGGATTCAATATTCGCAAGTGTGAGCTTATGTTTATCACCCCTTCAAATGACTGCTGACATGTGTATGCATACTATGACAGATGCTAGGAGAGGCAGTTTGGGTGAACGAGAGCAAGACGAGCTACTAAAGTTGGACGGTCTCCCCTTCGATATCAAGGATTACATCCTCTCCTTGATCGAAGAACCTCGAGATCTCCTCTCCTTCGGTCTCGCGAGCAAGGAATGGGCTTCTATGATCATCCCTGTCCACACCGAGTACCGCGAGCTTAGAGTTCATTCAAGCCGTCCTGATGTTTGGAAGCATCTGGCAGCTCGTGCAGACCTCGCCAAGAACATTCGCACTATACGCTTGATGACCGCGAAGGATCTTTCACGAGAAATTTACCCTTGGACAATGGCTGGAACACAAAGATCCGAATCATCTACTGGAATACATCCCCAACCTGAGATGTTGCAAGCCATCAAGAACTTCAAATCCCTTCGTAGCTTCACTTGGATCGGTTCCGGCGGACACTCCGAGGTCACACAAGATATTTTTGAAGCTCTCGCGCATTGTTGTATGTTAGATGATTTATGTTTGGGTCAAATATTTCCTCGGCAAGATCACCTCAGCCCCAAAGCTTCGGTAAGTGTCACTCAGCGACACATTCTCACTTAGTACTTACGTTCCCTAGATCTGGAAGCTTTGTAATTTAACTAAACTGATTGCAAGAGGCACTATGTGGGCATCAATACAAGGCGTCGAGGATTCTTTCATGGCGATGCTTAATGAATCACCGAACCTCGAGGTCGGTATACATATTTGGATCTATACGGAGACACTTTTCCTAACATGTTCTATTATAGGAACTTACTATTTCCTACAATCCAACGCAGCCGCAGTTCACTTCCTGCGCACTGAGAAGTCTCCGAAAGCTCCATCTGTGGCCCGAGTATAGCATTAGTGCTCCTGGAGGAAACCTCCTCTCCTGCGACACAATAATACTCGACTTCCTCCTTTCTCACTCTACCATCGAGGATCTGCGTTGGTACCCAGTTGACCAAGGCCTGGCCGCACCATTGGGTATTTTGCCGTCTCTCAAACGCATTCTCACGAACCATCACCTTGCCACAGCGCTCTTGCGCGACAAAAAGCTGTTTCGAGAAAGAAAGATGATGTTCATTTCACAGGTTTCGTTAGGCCCTAATACAATTCAGTTGTTTGGCCAAATCGACGGAAGCCGCTTGGAGGAAATTCACCTTTGGCGCTTCGAGGGTCTCGATGCCATCAAGAGGCTAGCTGTTCTCTTTCCATCTATTCGTACCCTGAGTATTCCGAACTTTGGACGACCATTCGGAGATGAGGTCTATACTCTGGTTTGTCTGACTTCCTTTCCCATTTATAATTCCGCACATTAACCTCGCATTTACCAATCAAGGACGAGTGCATCGACTGTCTATCTCGCTTTCCCTGTCTCGAAGCAGTCTTCGATTGTGCGTTATGGCTAGCGATAGAGCAATTCAAAAACGAAGAACGGTTGAACGCTGTCACGAAGTTGCTCACCCACTGCCCAAGGCTGAAGCGGCTTAATCACTGGAAATCGTCATTGAATCGGGATATTGACATTGTCTTTTGTAAGAGCGGAAGCCAGGTCAGTTGGCAGGAGGTACCAAATAACGAGGATTGGGTCTAGATAATTGCTGTGGTATTATTCTTGGCCACCGCAATACTTGTTCGGTCATCCACTTGCATCGTACCATACGAACCGCCAGTAGCAACATAGAAGATCTCTTCATATGCCTTCTCTAATCGATCAATTAAGGCCTTGCGCGCTTTAGAAGAGTCCCCAGAGATAGCAGGGTAAATCCCGCCGATCCAACAAGCATCGCCACAAGACAATCTTAAGTGATGTCAGGACGACTATGCTGTGTCTACAATGGCCCAAACACCAAATACCTCTGCACTTTTTTTTGGGAACCACGCGAAATCCCGCAAAGGTCCGTCTTGAGAGCTACTCCAAACAGGCAGCGGTTACTCAGATCAGCTGTCCAGCTATGTCCAGTTCCTAAAATCAATTAGCCGGGGATACGATCAACGGTGTTAGCATCGAACAACCCCCTGTCGTCGACGTCAAAGAAACAGATCCTCCAATTCGTTGGATATGCTCCGAGTGTTATTTGCTATTACCGCAATCCTGTTACTCGCCTCTTGAAAAGCGCACATAACAATAGAAAGCAGTGGGATGATGCCCCGCAGGCTGAAAGTATCATTAACTCGTGTTATTTAAAACCTCTCTGAATTCTGACGAGGGCGACTCGACTCGTCCACAAGACTTATAACTCATCCGTACTCGAGTACTGTCTAGATCTATAACTTGAAGTTCAGTTACATCATCTTATATGACAGAGCTAATTTTGGCCAACGAAGATGATTGCCGAAGTTATAAGTGAGTGTAAATAACCGGGCTATCTATGGCGGTTGTTGAGAGTGGAAGGAAGTCTCCGGATTACATTTTCTTATGGAAAGCACACCACTGATTCAAAGCTTCAACTACAGTCATCCACCGGCTAATGTTACGCCACCACTGAGTGTTACACCTTCATAACTCAGCCAAAAATTGGTATTTTCTGATGAAATAAAATTTTCCTGTGAGCTGTATACGTTCTTTATTACCTTGTAAATTTTCAGAGGGAACGGATAAAAATTGACTAAGGAATGGCGAACCCAAAGTCCCTCAAATTGGCTCACTACTCAGTGTTACACCAGTGTTTTGGGAGTAACTTTGCGAGAAGTGAATAAAATCACCTGAAAATTTGACAGAAGGAACTAACAGAATTATAAAGAATTATCATATGGTTTTTATTGGGAAAAAGGGCGATGAAAATTTTTCATTTCGGTTTTTAACTTTCAGTGTAACATTAGCCGGTGGATGACTGTACGGGCCTTCCGGATATGGAAAGTAATTTATTTATTACCACAGTCACCACTGGTCACAATCATGTGATATTCAATTTGTCGCGCAACAAACATTGTCACGCTTCCAGTCTTGGTTTGCCGTGGCATTCTAAATTTCTCCATCTCGATGTCGGACGAGGAAGACGATTTCGCAAGGTACCAAAATATCTCCAGGAAATCCGACTTCAACTGATTGCTCAAGCAGGGCCATTGCTTTGAGCTTGCAAGAAACAACGCGAAAACCTGCTCTCATAAATCTTGATAGTGATGATGATGAGGACGTCCAGGAAGTGCGGTTTCAGGAGGAGCTGAAACAGGCTTTGCAAGCATCTAAAGACTCGTCATCTCACACCCATTCACAACCCCAGGCTGGGCCTAGCACAGGCACCACCCAACAATCGGATCGATCAACCGTGTCCACCTTTCTCTCGGAGAGAGCTCAGTTAGAGAAAGAACGACGCGAACGGCAAAAGCGTCTTAGACCCTCCTCAGATCGGGACTCTACCACCGAGGAAGATGATTCGGAGAGCGAGGAGCCACCTGCCAAGAGGCACCAAGTTTCCCATTCCAATCCTTCCTACATGCGCTCTAACATATCCGGTGTTAGCAGCTCTAAAACTTCCAACTCCGTGCCCACCATGGAGCAGGTTTTCTGGAACGGCGAACTTCGCCAGACCGCCACCCAACATGCTGAACCGCGGAAAGATGGGCGGCCGACGTTTCGATTGACAGAGGTGCTAGGCAAGGTATGATTCAATTCATTCACAAGTCCGAAGGCACAAATGGAGTCGCACTAGAAATCAGACCTGGCTTTTGCTATTATGTCCTCGTACTCGTTGGACTTTCCGTGGATTTACGAATTTTTTGATCGGTCAGTTCCAGTCATCATGGTCGCCCAGCCAGATGCCTCTGGTCAAGCGACTATCAAGAACGTTCTACCCCATTGGATCAAGACTACACCCTTCCTACGTAATGGCTACGGGTGTCAACATATGAAGGTTTGCTTTTCTACAACGATTGCTTTTTACTTTTGTGACTGGCATCATTTCCGTAGTTTATGCTGGTAGCACAACTTCTTTCATTTCTGGTAAATTATATCCTGATATTTGTGTCACAGCTGTTCTATAAAACAGGTCGACTGCGGGTCGTCATCTCCACGGCTAATCTCATAGCATATGATTGGCGAGACATGGAAAATGTAGGCTATGCCATCGTTCTACTCCAGTTAAACGTTCTGAAATTCGCTTTTCCGCAGTCCGTTTGGCTACAAGATATTCCCCTGCGCTCAAGACCTATCACTCACGATGTAAAAACAACAGATGACTTTCCTGCTGTCTTGCAACAGATGCTTCATGCTATCAATGTCAGACCAGCGCTCGTGGCTATGATAAACGACAATGTCAAGCCTATTGCTCCTTCCTAGTTTACGGGATTGACTGACGGTAACCCTGTAAAATTTAGCACCCAGATCTCCCCTTGAAGTCTATCGACGAGCTGCGCCAAAAATGGGATTGGTCAATTGTCAAAGTCCAGTTGGTTGCTTCCATTGCCGGGAAACACGAAGGTTGGCCCCGTGTAATTCAGTGTGTTAATTAATTTTAATCTCCCTCACCCGAGAGTTTATTGCTGATCCACTGTAGGACTGGGCATCCGCGACTCATGTCGGTTGTGCGAAAGTTGGGTATGCGTACGGGAACAGCTAAATCGGCCAAGGAAGTGGTTCTAGAGTGTCAGGTTAGCATAAAAGACGGGGGCGTTTTCAGCCAGTTTGACATTATCGTTCGTGTTCGACAGGGGTCCAGCCTTGGATCATATACGACCCAATGGTTAAATGAGTTCCATTGGTCCGCAAGGGGCGAAAGTGCTGAAGAATGGCTCGATCGACCAAAGAAATCCCGCGAGAAACTGTCATACCCGTCTGTGAAGCTGGTCTTCCCGACCAAAGCAGCTGTCAACGAGAGCGCGCTGGGTGAACAGGTCTGTTCTTTCCGACTCCGCTCAGGAATGTATGGCTCAACAACTTACTTGCATTAGGGCGGTGGGACTATTTTTTGTCGAAGAAAGCAGTGGAACGCGAAAAGCTTTCCAAGAAGGCACTTCTACGATTCCAAGAGCAAGGGCGGACCTGTTTTGATGCATTCAAAAGTGACTTGATAAAGGCCTACTTATTCACAAATTATACTCATCTGGGGTTGATTAGATGATCATCGCCACGCTACGAGAGAATCCGCTTTTGGGACGAAGGAATAAAGACGAGCCTTCAGACAGTGAGGACGACGAAATCGAGGTGATTGAGCCCGGCGTAGGTTGGGCGTATGTGGGATCTCATAATTTTACACCATCCGCATGGGGAACACTTTCTGGATCCTCTTTCAACCCGATTCTGAACGTAGGCTGCTTCATTTTGTTTCAGTATCCAGTTCGACGCTCATTTTGTACTTGTAGATCACCAACTACGAGGTTGGGGTGGTGTTCTTATTGAAAGACGCCCAGGAGGCAGACAGAATTGCATGTTTCCAAAGACCGCCCAGAAAATATACCTCGAATGACGAACCGTGGGTGAGAGTAAAGTAATTCCTCGTTCGAAACTCTTCTAACTGTGTAATTTATCCAGATACAGGAAGAATCCGTCTATCACCAGGAGAACAGCTAGAATCCTCGCAGATAATAGATTTGATAGACTGCGCATCTCCATTCTTGATTAATATAATTGCCTATAGTATTGAATTTTCCGCAGACCTCATCTCGGCGCCGGTAAGTACATCCCCAACGTCACGGCTCCAACAGTCGCTGGTTTGATCAACATTTTTTCCGTTGATTAACAACCCGTAAGGCCGTAACTACATCATCTGAAACACCATCTCAAAGTCTTTCTCCGTTCAACCTAAAACTTGATCTACACGATGAAAGTCTTGTCAGAATCAAGCCTCGGGCAAGTATTTTTAGAATTGGAAGGGGCTTTGATCCGCTATGAATGCACAATGAAACTATGATTGCGATACAGGCTAAGGCTACAAGTGATGCAAAGCAAGAAGATCAACAGGAAAGCTACAGAGAAGTCCATTATGAGCGAGTACGTTAGAAATAGCTAGAAATAATGTAAATAGATAGACTAGTAATGGCGTATAATAGATAGATAAATAGATAGATTTAATAATTATATTCCTCCAGTGAAGGTATTGGAATTCGAGCAGGATGGACGAGAAAAGGCACTCTGTCTCATCATGAAGACCCAAAAATCCTGTCGATTTCGGTCTTGTACGCCTCTTCGACTGCCTTTCGACGGATGTTACCCTTGGTAGCGGTCCTGGGGAGCGTCTGTCGCGGAACAATTACGATCATGTCGGAGGAGGTTATGCGCTCGTGCAGATAGCGTCTTGAATGGAATTGACGCGTTTTCCGGATGATCTCTTTTTTGAGTTTGCTGTGGTCCATGTCGACCGCTGGTTCAACAAACATAACAGGCGAGGGACGTCCGCTGCCAACCACGATGCATTCAGCGATTAGGGCCGCACACATAGCCCGGGCGTTGTCCTCTATGGCCTTGGTATCACATCGCAAGCTGGTCTCCGACTTTATCCAGTCGTCATCTCGTCCACGCGAGACCCACCAGCCAGGAAGGATTTGTTGGAATAAGTCGCCAGTGTGGAAGTGTCCATCTGCATGGCGGAGGGTAGAGTCTGGGCAGTCGGGGGAGTCGGATAGGATGACGAGCTCGTAAAGGGCAGCATTAGATTGGTGAACACCTTCCTCTTCCGCCGCCTCTATAGGATGGAAGCGGTACGAAGTTCCTGGGATGGGACGTAGAAGGGCCCCATTGCGCTCGTTTTCGCCGGAGAGGAGCATTCCGCCGATTTCGGTACTTCCGAAAAGATTCTGCAGGTGAACAAAACTTTTAGTTCCACATTAGATTGCAAAAATAGAGAGTTGCTAACCCTCAGCCTGATCCCACTCTTGAGTGCCCACTGCTCATCTTCGTATGGAAGGGGCATCCCAGAATAGAGCACGTCGTCCAAGTTTTTCATCATTGAAAGCAGTTTAGCGTCTTGGCGAGCATTTCTGAAGTGTTTCATCAGGAAGGCCGCGAATTGGTTAAGACGGTTGAGACCGCATCGAATGATCATGTCTATCAGCTCCTCGGACGAGAAGGCGATGGTTGTCGGCTGAATGACACACGACCCATGCTGGAGAGTACCAATGAACACTGTGGACAAATTTAGTATTACGATACGGCAATCATAAGTTTGTAAAAAATGTTCACTGAATGTTTGCCCTATATGGCACATACTTCCCCTGTTAAACAAAGTTTAGCTAGAAGCCCTTCGAAGACAAGAGGAATACTCACATGCACACCGTAACGTCTTGACGTTGATGGTTCTGGGGCATGCTGATGTGGTGGGATTTAATGACTACCGAGTTGAGCCAACGGAAGCTCATCGGGACAAGTTTGGGGCTGCCAGACGTCGACCCACTGGTGTGGAAGTAGAAGGCAATGTCGTCCTCTTGAAAGTCCCATATACTAGGGAGTGATTCGTCGAAGTCCTGTATCCGTTCTGATTCGAGTACACGGTGTGTTGGTACCGGGCAGTCGCTTAATATTGATTGGAAGGATGGGTCGTGAACTAAGGCCTGAGCGTTGGCTCTGTGCAGAAGCTCGTAGATTACAGATGGGTTGGGCAGCCGTAAGCTGAAGAGTTGGGGGATGTAACCCGCTCTTGAAATGCCGTATATGTGAAGAACATCGACGTATGTGAAGCCACCTAGCCTGTAGTCCTTTGTAAAATTATGAGGTATTGAAAATAACAGAGGAAAACCTACCACATCCCGATTACCGACCGCCTTGGTATCCGGTCATTCTGAAAGACGCGAGTCCAATACCGCGCAAACAGTTCGACGTCATGATGGAATTGCGCGTATGATATTGAGCGCCATGCCTCAACGCGTCCAGTGGTATCCACCTGAGGCGTTCGGAATAGAGTGGTGGTAGAGTATTTTGAGGAGCTCGATTCCAGAACAGTAAGGTGAGAGCTAACCATAGCCGGAGAGGGATGAGGAGAAGTGGAGGGTGAAGAAAGGGTCCGGTATTTCAACGCACCCTTAAATAGTTTGCATACACTGCTCCTTGGATTTGGAGACCGAGTCACGTATGAGCGTGAAGCGGGTTGAGGTAGATCTGAACAAATGGCAATCTTGTCAAATCCTGGCGGATGAATAGCCTCTGTCCTTATGATGAAACATGTCCATGATGATGATAGGCAAGGCACGGTCCGTGGATCAGTTAAGGGTATGCGGAACCATCTTGACTCGATCCGAAAATCGGGACAACGGCAGGAAATCTGAAAGTCGACGCGGCATGTGAGTCACCGTTTTGTAACATACGCAAGGACTGGCGAGCGTATTTGTTCAATCTCGCGCTAGCTTCAACCCAGGATTCTGCCGGCATCCTTCGGGTTCGAAGGAGATGGAGAGGCTAGAAGAGATACGATGAAACCAGCCGAAATCCGATTTGGATGAGTAACAGCCACCAAGCTTACTGACCTGACACAAAATTATTTTCCATGTGAGCGAGCGCAAAGGTCGCCACAGCCCCCATCTATCACTTCTTCCCGTTTAGGCATTTTCTCCGGTCGCTTGTCGGACAGCTAAACATACATCTCACGTGTTGCGATCGATACCGCGGCTGCGAACCAAATCTTTCGAGCATGAATTCCATTCTGTCAGCCATGTCTTCAAAAAAATGAAGGAAAATAGGCGGAATCGATGGGTATCATTGAATCCTCACGCCATGATTTTCAGAATATGGTCGAAATAGACCTCGGACTGGAGACGGAAGCCATAAGCGACAAAACCTCGATGCAGGGCACCCATTAGCTTTCATGCCTCAGGTTAGAGATTGGCCCATGTTGTCCGCCGTGAAGCCAGGAAAATCTAATCTTAGGCGGCGAATCCATCATTATTCCCAAAACAAGAGGCCACGCTGCTTGGCGCCTTACATCCGAGTCGACAACGGGGGAAACCTGGATGGACGGGCGAGTTTCGCCTCCGACTAGGATTGTGGATTGGCGTCTCTACGGTACGGAAATGAAGATATTCCTCCTCAAAAATTACCGCTCCCTCTCCTACGGAATTGAGAGTCTCGGATCTCTGGCAGAAACACTCCGACCTACATTTACAGTTTCAAGGAATTGAGGGACGCAAAGACATAGACGGTTCGACGCGGACGCTAAATAATCTGTTCTTGTATCGTCATCCTGGAATCTTGGCTTTGGTTAGAATCAGGGTCACAGAAATAAAGTTCATGATGACATATAATGGATAAGAATATAATAACTCGAGGACAGATGAGTGAGCGACACTTTGTAAGCCACAAGCAGCTTATCCGGAATCCGCAGGGATGCCTGCCGCAGTGAGTCTGACTGAGTCATATGGATCACCCAAATGTCCAGATATACGTTGGCTCACGACCATAACCAACCAGGAATGAAGGTCGAGACAGGCAACGCTGTGCGACGCCGACTAGTATCCTGACCTCGCGAAACTCCGAGTCCTACACTGACGGACATGCAAGAGAATCCTTCTGAGGTATCTCACGGCACCCTTCAGATCGGGGACCGAACAGATTTGAATTGATTGACCAATTTCCTGCCTATCAGCTCTGGAGGAGTTTAGACATCACCTCATATACATCATCCCTTTCTGCAGGTTGCTCATTGAAACTTGTTAGTTTAGGCCGTTTTGAAAAGCAAAAATAGAGCCCAGAATATTATCGACAGTTGTGAACAATACAAGATGTATTGTGGATTAATTGTAACGGTTGGGAACCACTAATCAGAAAGGTGCCGAGTTATAGTTTGTCAGATTCGAGGATGACGGATGTCCATTATTTGTTCCTGATGTGCCAAGGCTTCAGCTACAATTTGTGCCTGGTTTGCCTCTTTAGGAATTGTAGGGCCGTATCACTCTTACTTTTGATAAATGTGCTTAGATCCTATTCGAAAAAGGAGAACTCTACGGACTCCCCAATTTCCCTAACAGACTGGTACCATGGTGTATTTACAGGGTCAAGCTCTAATCTCAAATCGGTGAGCGGTATCTGATCAGATTCATTATGGTCAGCTTATGTTGACGTGGCTTCACCCAAATCCATCATTGAGCGCCTCTCAACGCAGCATTTCAATTGCCGCCCAAGCTTGAACTTTTAGAGAGGCTGTACTAAGTATGTCCTTTGGGTCGTGAGTTCGAGATGGATCGGAACATCAACCGCGTTTCGACCGATGTGGCTGACGACCCAGATCATGTAGCATTCGGTCGCAGCCTAGGCTTTCATGGACGGAAGTCACTTTCCGTAAGACATTCATTGCAACCTTTCGTACCTACGTCGCCGGAAGACTCTTTTACTTATTGCTCTGGGAGCCTTTAACTCGCGCTCCTTTACTCTTCATCTTCATGGACGCTGGCCTTCCGTTTGGTGATTGGCCCCAGGAGTTTGCAAGTACGGACCCAAACGAAATCCCGTTGGTTACTCTGGGGACTGGTGGGCAGTTAGAGGTAATCAAGGATGATGGAAACGTTCCACCGCCTGCAGTGCCTTTTGTCATTACTAGCGATGATAATCAGCCATTGTCCACGGTTTCGAACGATCTTGCAACGACGGCACCTATTACCCAACTTTCTCCGAGCATGGCCACTTCTGCTACAGTCTTCCTGAGCCAAGGGCCTCCTTCCACAGGATCTGGAACTATCTCAGAGTCTCCTATAGCAACGACGACGCTGTACACGGAAGCGACAGCACCGGCGTCACCGTCTGAATCGACAAGTATGACTACAATCCTTTACACGGACAATCTTTCATCGCTGACAACGAACGCTGTCTCGAGTGGTTCTACCGTTACGGTTTACCCATCCTCCTACTCGACACCTGGTTCTTCCTCGGCGGATACAACTCTGCTGGGGGCATCAAGTTCACTTCTCACTTCGGCCATTTCGTCATCCTCGTTTATCTCTTCAACAATATCTTCATCACTAAGTTCATCCTTTGCCGCAATCTCTAGCCAGACCATCGCGATCTCCACCTCCTTTGTGATTGTCCCTTCCTCGTTGTCCTCTTTTTCGTCATCTAGTCTGTCGAGCTCGACCATGTCTAACTCATCTACCGTCCTGTCAAGTACCTCAAGTACCTCAAGTAGCCAGTCTTCATCGCAAACGATACCCGTACCCTCACATCCTGGGGCTTCGTCGAATCTCAGAGTCCATAGTGCGCCTTACTACGTTGGAATAATTCTCGGGACTATCGTGAGCATCGCATTACTCGCCGCTTTGATCGCTTGGTGGATTCGCCTCCAATCTCATGCGAGGCGAAGGCGCGCTGCGCGAACGCTCGTCCCTTGGGCTAGGTTAGACGACGATGATAGCGGAGGACTCGAAGCCGGACACGGTTCAACCGGTTTAGGAGACGCTGCCATCGGCGCCATGCATCTCGGGAGTCGCGAGGATTTGGCTAATGTACAAGCCTGGACGCCACGCGGGGATCGTGATGTGGGAGAGCCTAAACGGTCGGATAGTTACTTCAACGGCTCGACCTACAGCCTGCACAATCACGCTATCCCTGGACACAACCTGTTCTCTGATGAGTCGCTTGGAGCTTTGTCATCTTTTGATGGATATCATCCTTCTTCGCTTCGACCTAGCCAGCGACAGCTCCCTGCACACCTCATCGATGAAGATGCTGTTTCCCGAGCGATGCAAGATGGGTCGCATTACAATAACCGTCGTCTGAGCGTCGCGAATATCGGTCCCCCGAATGTCGCTACCCCGTGGAATCAAAAACAAACAGAATCTCCTTCTCGCTCAATAGTCGAACGTCTGCGAGATCTCGGCAAACCTCTTACAGATTCTCCTTTAGAAGACTTTGGGTCGTTACCGCTGCCAGGCGAACAGGACCAGAGGAAGGACCCACCTACCATTGAGGCATGGTCTTCGTCTGTGAGGTCTAGTCTTGTGAACGCTTTTAATGCGGTGGCTACCAACCTGGCGGGCGCGCCTCGATTGTCTGAAGATGACAGGTTATCTGCTCCTCCCAAAAGGATCACTCGGAAATCGATCCGGGAAACCTTTGGCGACGAGAAGATAGCCAAAGTCAAAGGGGATCTAGTTCGCGACGACTCTTTTTCTACTGTGAAGTCTATGGCTTGGACACTAGAAGAATTCGGAAATGGAACGGGCGTTGTTCATATCAAAAATGATCCGATACCTCGACGACCAGCAATGCCAAAGACCGTTCTTTCTTTCGGTGATGGAGAAAGCATCTTAACCTACGATGACGAGGCGTCATACGTCCACCGCATACCGACGCATGAGTCACAGATCCCACTCATCGCGTCGTCCAAACCACAGCCGGTTCACATTCGGCCTGATGCCCAGTTTTCAAGGCGAAATTCGGGGGGAACTGCATATGGAGGTATTGCATCACGGAACAGCAGCGTATACTCCGCCCTTTCTTTCCGATCCACAGACCGAACTGCTCACGGTCTTGCTCAGTTTCCTCATATGCCGCCTGGGATCGATATTTCCAAGTTACAACCCCGACAATCCCAAAGAACCCGTCGCGGTGATGACGATGACTCCGTCGTTCTTCATCCTGATACCATCTCGAGACTTTCGTCCACCGATTCCTCTGTCGTGCTACCTACCTCTCATGGCAACCTGGACAGCAGCATGCTTGGAGCAGCTCAGGCATTGAATAATAGACAAAAACGAGCGTTACGAGAAGATTATTAAATCCTTGTTCTAGGCTCTTTTGGCGCAATGCTCTGGTTAGTTTAACAAATATGTAGTACGAAATTATGCCCAATATGATTATTATTTCTAGCCCATCTGTGGAAAGATCTTTTGTTCGTCGTTTATACCAGGACATCGCCTAGCACTGCATTGTTATGAAATTTGAGTCGAAGATGTCGCTTGGGGTAATTTACGACTGACTAGCCTACCGCGGCGTGTTAAGCAAGTATGTTGCCTCAGTTGACTGGTTCTCTTCAGAAACCCAAAAGTACGGCATCGGGGCATCATTGATACTTGTATCGTTCCCATCTATGTCTCAAATTAATTTCGATCGTGATAAAAGATGGGATCACCTTGGGAGCACCAAAACATTGCAACACTGACATCAGATAGTGCTATCATCTCTCAACTTCCCAACGAGGTGCTAGTAGGTTGCCAGAAGGAATATGGCGAGAAAATATTTCGAGCTTCATTGTCATCGATTTCACAGGCAGTCGGACTACACCCAAATCCTCCACAGATTTCCGTCCAAGAGCAGAAGAGTGCATTGTAAGCTTAAGCATCCCAGTCGATATACCAGGATTCCATTCGGATAAAAGCTTGAGAGATTCAAACTACGTGAGAGGCACCACCAAAAGCCCCAACCTTTGCATAAATCTTCACGTTGCCAGGGAGGATAAACTTGAATGGCCAGAATATGTTGCAGTGGGTCAAAATGAAGGGAATACCGTTGTATTCCTGGCCAGCTTTCTTTTGTGGTGTTTCATGAAGAATGTTTAATAACATCGACCTTTGGGCTCCATCAGCCATTGTCATTCTATGGCGTTTGCTGCTTTCTTTCTTCAGCCGGCAGGAAACGAGAAACCCTGGAGGCGGATTGTCGGCGACGCGCCGTTTCGTCGGCACATTTACACGCAAAGCAGTCTGCAGATGGCATTGCTGTTTGGCTGCTCTACTTGCGCATACGAGGACTGGTGCCAAATAAATGCAATTGAGCCGTGTATTGAGCACATAGAATTTGGCGGGCAGATACTTTGGGTTGGCAATAAGCGCCTGGGGATTTTTTTGTACCCTAAGCGGAATACACAATGAATTTTTGGAGATACATTCAGGACATTTCGTTCTCTGAATGGTTTTGTGCAAGTTTTGTGAGAGAAAGAGAGACTGCCAACAGAGGCCAAACTTGGCCTGGTGTGAGTCACGTCATCACAGTAATGCTTAGTCATGAAGCTGATAAGATAAAAGCATAAGCGCTCGTTGAGCGCTTGCCCTCAATACCAGATGGTAACAGCTTGACCCCTGTTGGGAGATGGCACGACAAGCAGCAGCAACAGACATCTGACAAGGATAAGCCCACGTCTCGCTAAGGCACCCATTAATAGTTAAAACTCCACATAATCAGGCCTGAGGCGAACACTCACAAGCGTCTAGGAAGTCACCAGCACTTACGAAAGCAAGTCTCCCAAGTGAGCCAAATACTTTCAAACTTGTCTCACTGCCTTAAAAATTAAGCCCATATACACCTATTCTAGTTAATTCAATTGGGAAGGTAACGATGCCACGATGGTAACATACCGTCAAACATTTTGCTTGAAAGAGATTTTAGGGCTAACGGACTCTAATAGAGGCTCAGTTTCCGCAGTTTCCTCTGCATTTTGCGCCACTGTATCCCTGATTTTGGATCAGAATGCGCGATGACAGTGTCGGCGGCGTCGCTTATCGCCGATTTTCCTTGTGGCCTGACATATGTATTAACATCAATTGATCCTGCCACCTGTTGCTCAAGATTTTGCAATTAATGTTTCCAAACTCTGGGAGATTGCTAGGACGTCGGGAATGAAGAGTCTCAGATGGAACTACTACCGCCATAATGATTTTCGCATATCTATAACTACAATCTAAAATGTCAAGAAACCTGCATTGTAATTAGTTATTTGTCCTCTACTTCTTACATGTGTCACACAGAGGACAAAGAAGTTAAAGGAAAGTAGAGGGACTTCCAGTTCTGGATTAAGTACTTTACATTTAGGTCAATTCGTCCATGCTTTGACGCCATTTTTTGAATTTTCTAAAAATCTCAAAAATTCCGACAAATCGAGAAATAATTAAATCTAGTGTAACGATGCGACATAGGACTAGGACTGGACGAAATAACCGAAATGGTACAGTATTCTTATATCGGGGCTATATTTTATTGAAAGGATCGATCTAGTGGCATGAAAGGTGCGGAGGTCAGCCTGTTGGGTGATAGAATTTAGTCAGTGGTATTTGAAGCTTGGTGAAAGCTTTTGATAAGTTTCCAACCACATTCTCTGCACGTTCTGGGCCCACGATGCCCACATATAGCAGGACATTGGGGAATTTATTGTATTCGACGTATCGGTATATTCAGACCCGTTTCTTTGACTTATCTTGGATTTATCGGCACTTCGAAGTTCGGAACTTTGAACGGATCACCGATCTGACAGTGATTGTGAAGATCTGATGTTCGGGTCATGTGATCGAGGTACAGTTAACGTTGACGCGTCGGACACCTGATCGATTGATCCGTATCTTGGCTTCAACCTTCATTTTGCCACTCTGGCTTCACTGGGCTGGAATTGCTCCAAGCTCTCAAATCCCTCGATAGCATAAAGAAAACAATAATTGACGAGGGTTTCGATGACATTGAAGAGGAAGACACAAATCATCTTACTCCAGAAGGCATCGTGGAGCAGATCTATAGGTGCTCGCTGTGTTGGGTCGAAGCTGGAAGGACCTCACGTATGACCGGAGTAACGAAACTGCCGTCATCTACTCACTTCGTGCGGTCTTTTATTTTCTTCCGTATTACCAGGAATGATTTGGCCAAGCTACATAGATATCATGTTCACCCGGCGTTCTGAGGCTAAAACCCACTTAGCAGGATCGCGTCTCGACAACTGCTTCTCTCGAAAAAACGAACTATGAACGTCAACTCCAGGGGGTTGCACCTCTTCGAGCTGGTGAGGGAATATCAATCTGTAGGCTTTGATACCGAAATGCCAGGCCGCAGACCAGTTGGATTGGGACTCAACTTGGAACAGAACCTACGAGTCACATCCCATCTCATGGCGCAGACTTGTAAGATAGCGAGGATACCTCTGCTCTGGGCCTGTCCTACTTTCTACTTCGGAACGACCACCTTTACGGATTGCCATATCAAACACGACGATTATCGACTTTTCCACATATACCTCTCCACAAGTCGGTTGATATCACTCACTTAGCGCCACTATTTGAAAAGGAGGTGCTTAATGGTGGCGTTTTCAAAGCGGACCTCGTTCTAGAATAAGATGAAGCTCTATGAAGGCTTGGTCGCTCGCAGATCTTATTTAAGATTCGGATGGATCAAGGATTGCCCTGACAAAGTTAATCAGTCTCACAACATGTGTGTGCTCTATGTTTCTCAGTTATCGATCATAAAACTAACAAGCAGAAAAACAGCAAATCGAAATCGCCGCGGGACACCACCGATTCTACCTTGAATGGACTCTCAGTATGCGAGGAAAATTACGACCCTTCACCAATGGCGCGGGATGGAAATTTGTCTCGATCTCTGAGTCCGGATAATGGAGTCCGGATAGTGAACAACGTGTTTTCTCTGACGGTCCCATCTGCAGATCTTTCTAGATCTCTGGGCGTTATTTCTGCCCAAAGTAAGTATATTCCTCTTTATGGATTGCTACAGATTCTCCGATTCGACGTCGCCCACTTCCAAGCTCAATTGAGCTTCCCCGCATTCCTGTACACATACGTCGATCGTCGATGTCGATAATGTTGTCATTCGATACGTGATTGACTACGATAATCGTACATCCAAGAAGATCTCGGCGTATCCAACTAAATCGGAAACAGAGAGCTTCGTTTCTTCTCCCTTGACACTCAGGCTGACATACGATCTATCTATCCATCGATTGATAGTAGATCGATACGATATCGCGTGCAACCGAACGGAATGGCCCTCCCTCAAAAAACTGAAGGCATGGTTGTCCATCCTTCTCTTCCTTCCACCACAACACGTTGCAAGCATTTTCACCCCCACGATGTAGGGCCCTGCAGCCGCGCCAATTTTTTTTCGTCGGGCGGGATACAGTTGGCCCGTTGTCTTCGAAAGTGGATGTAGACGCCGTGGCGTCGAGTGTGTTCTGCGCATGTATTTTCGCCTGCTTCATGTTGGAGTTTGTGATAAAGGTCGAGGAACTTCTACATGAGGCTGCCCATCTATCGCCACGTCCTCTCTCCCAGCTTTGCGGTTGGCCGTCCCATTTTTCTCAGATTCATATAACTCTAAAACCTAAAGTTTTCATTGGTCTACCAGAGGTCTCCGAGACCTTCCAACTTGCGCATCTTGTGCTCCGACTCCGACTCCGATTCCGAGATATCATGAAGCCCAGCCCTCCGAGTAAAGTGGACTTGTCTGTGTCGAGCAGTTCATCAGCTAATGGCATTAGATGTAGAGAGGCCGCGACCATGGTAAGGATCGCGTTGTGGTCACGACAATAGCTCAACGCACATTTCACCAATAACGCTCCCGGACATCCAATCTTAGCCAAGTAGTCTCGACCACGTCGACCTCTTGACCAACAAATCGACCATCATTATCTCTGGTTGGCATGGCCTATTGCTCCTTAGCTTGATTACTGGCGATTGGCCTCTTACACGAGGCGTAGACCGGGAAGCCATTCCGTTGTTGTCATCCTTGATCCTTGTTCCTTCACGAGCATTGGTGGTGATAGCGATATGGTCTCTAAATGGGATCACCGGGGCGTTATCAACTGCTGTCGACATATATTTGCCTTCAGCCGGAGAATGGTCTCGATTATTTCGAACTTTGGGGACTGTTTATAGAGCCACTTATCTGTGATCAAGCTTCTTCCTTCTTCTACCATGGGCCAGGCTTGCCTTTTGAGGACGAAGGGGAGAAGCGATGGGCTCTTCTCTTGCCTTTCTGTGATTATGGTTCCATCAAGGCCTCAGCCATCACGATTCACACAAAGGCATCTCGGGTGGCGATCCTTCGGAAAGACGTCCACCGAATAATTGGGTGCGCGAATGTTCGTCTCTTAGCTTGTCGAAACTCGGTGACATGGAAGTGGCGAACCGACCAACTATAAATGTCATGAACCGTCAACAATTGCCTTTTTGGCTCACTTCTGAAACTTGCCGACCAACGGCTGGTGCCTGCGTTTTGCGTCTTGCCTCCAGGCGCCTTTATGTTTATGCAAGTTGGGCAGGCGAGCTTTCCCCGCATCTTGAGCTTGGCTTCGTCCTGTGTGCGTTTCCTTTAGGAAGTTCGGACATAAGCTTCCAGCGGCTATGTATGGTCTGATCAATCCCTCTTGCTCATATGCTATCTATCTGCATTTGTTCAGAATGGCAAGCCTGGATGCCTGGCGATTACTACCCCTCCTGGTCACCCTGAGGCTGGAATTGGGCGTTAGATTTCGTTCAGCGGGCGTGCCTACATGCAGTTCAAGGGATATTCCCCCTGTGACATCATGGCCTTTCATCTAGTTCGCTTCACGTGTTCCATAATATCTCGCCAGTCGGCTCAAATCATTCATCTGATCTTTCGCGGGACTGGTCAGGACGCGAATCGGTTCGCCTTCCTTTTATATCCTCAGCGGCTTATCGATGGGCGTCGATGGGCAATTACAGCAGTCCTCTGTGGGAATCAATTAACCAAGGAAGCAAGTGACCTCCAGTTCTTATCGATATGAAAAGTGGACATTGCAACATTTTAGCGACAATGTGGCTATGTTATCTATGCGAGGAGTTTTCTGCAGCTTCTAGTATTCTTTGAGACGTTCGAAACGGGTTCTATTCAACACGGCTTGCTGGTCAGCGTTGACTTTCACCCAGGACCTGATGGATGGCTGAATGACGTGCTAGCCACCTCCTGGACGTTGTTGCTGACCGCGATATTGTTGGGCCTTCTTTTACGTCTATCTCTGCTTTCAGCAACGTTCGTGCGCTGATATTTCTCTTTATATAACTATGTCTTGTACTTGCCTGCAGGCACCTGCGTTGGCCGACTCGTCGCAAATGAAAAGTTACTCGGAGAATCGAGAAGCGCTCGTTATCAGACTCTTGTGGATATATTCATCATTCAATGCCAAGGCCTACTTACTGCCACTCTGCTATGTTTTCAAAAGTCTATGCTATGCACTTTCTCGTTGGAGGTTTATGGTTATGCTATTTTCTATTGCTGTCGTCGTCGGATCTCACAACTAATGCCCGTTCGATGATAACCACGATAACAATAGTTTCCATCTCGCTATACTTAAGTACTGTTCTGCTTGCACTCTGCGGAATCAGGAAGCATGGATGATATCATGCACGGTTCGTGGTGTCGACTGGAGGGAGCGTGTCCTGTCGTCCTGTCGTCGAATGACAGGTCTAATCATACCTCTGGTATTGCCAGGGAATTTCGTTATAGATAAGGAATGAGGAACTTTCCAGCTTTTTTCTGAGCGTTTTACATGGAAGAAGGAAGGCTGGATTAGTTGGACAACTGGTTCGAAACCGTCTCCGAGTCATATTTTTGATTGGGAATAATGAATGTTGCGTAAACGCCGTCGAGGTGTAGCCTGTGAGTACATCGTTATAATAATCCAAGCGAGGGTCTTGTCTCTCTTTACATGTACGCGTCGTATTGTTCGAGATTGTTCGAAAGTACATTTAACGGGTCTGATGGAAGGAATGCCGATGGAGGTTTCTTTGTGTCCCTGGTCATGGCAGATGGATGGTGGGGTGCAGGTTGCGGCGCAACCGCGACAACCACGCATCCTGACTAACTCTAGCCATGTAAAGTCCATTGTAATTGTATTACGACGCTTAGCTACAAATGTATACCACCCTAGCTAGTCCTCACAGCCTCCTAATGAATGATAGCCGACTTGGCGTTCGTCGGGTTGTACATAGTTCTGGTTCACTTCTTCTCCCTGCGTCGCGAGCCACGGGCCGCCCAAACCGTAGAGGCAAGTAGATTTACCCACATCTATTAATTTCGCCCAATCGCTCGAGCCCTTTGGTGATGAGATGCAATTAAATGAGACCGTTATCAGCGCGAATGCACGTTGTCAGCATGCTCAGCGAACACGACAAGCGCTATTGGCCTTGTACGGTAACGCAGACCGGCCTCGAGGCAGGCAATCATACATTGCTACGCCCGACCCAGGAGAGGGCTCTGAGGCGTTCTGGTGGGAGATCTAAGCGACGAGAGGGGGTTGTGGGTCGCGTGATGGAGATGCAACTCCTTCCAGACTTTGCTGAGTTCAGATTCGGAGGTATTGAGTGCGTGTGTTTTTCGAATTTGCACATACAGGCACATGAAGGTAGGGTTATGGGCAAAATTCCTGATTAAGGAAGAATGGGAACTGGGTGTACTGGATGTACATATGGGACAGACTGGACGGTGGTAGGAGGATTGCGGTTCTGCGAAGGGATTGCGTGATGGAGGACTGTGGGGTGATTTTCATCCCGTTCTCTGCAGAAGACTCTGATAGGTTTACATGTTCATGAAATGAAAGGCTTAATAGTGTTAAAATGGAATGAAAATCTGGGGAGCTATTAATGCAGGACATGAGGAGATTGGCTCTCACACCGGGGGTCAGAGAAGAGGGCAACGGAAGAAGGTCGGCGGGAAACGAACCGGTTCGAGTGAGAGGCAGGACATGATTGCAGTTTAATCGGTATTCGGGTCGAGATATCGAGTCAGATGTGCGTCTCCGCAAGACAAAGAGAAGGAAGAAGAGACAGGGAACTAGGACCGAATCTTGGTGCTCTGTGGAATTTCAAAATATATGGGTATTTGCAACGTGCATCAAGGCGAAAAAGCCGATTTGGTTCAGACTGTCACCGCTTCTGCCTAAAACCCATCATCGTCCCTTTCTCTCTCTTTCCTTGATCCCCTTCTCATTTCTCTCTCGCGTCCCTCTGCTGCTAAATGCCCTCTATCCTCAATCTCAAGTTCAAAGTTGGTCGCCTTTGCGCCATCTTTTTTATCTCGTTCACTCATTGCCTTTTTTTCCTTTTTTTTCCGCCTCTTCTTTGTCCCGGTTTAGGGAAACAAGTCTTTTGTCGCGTTCAGCAACCTCAATGATACAGAGTCTCTAACCAAAACCTGGAAGGTACTTGCTTTTGTCTACTGTTGTCTTATCTCCGTCGTTGACCTCTTTGTCCAGGTCTGTACCAAGGTCGCCAGCTACCTCGAACAAGGCCAAAGACTGGAGAACTTGAGTTGGAGGTTATGGCATCTCCAGAACCTCATGGTCGACACCGACAATGCACGATCCAAACGTGAATTCAAGAAGCTCAGCAAGTGCATGGGAGACAAGCTCGACAAGGAGAAAGGCCGGTATGTTGTTAAGCGCCCTCCGTAACCCTTGACCCTAGTAACCCTTCATCTCTCAAAGGAGCATCGAGGAGCTCGAAGCCCCCGACTTTAAACGCAATCACTCCACCGACATGATTAGACAGCGAGCTGTCGAAAAAGAGCGCAACCGCGAGGCCAGCCAGAATGCTCAGCCCGGGACCATCAAACGCATGCAATTCACCTTCAGCGTCGACCAACCTTCACAACCAGCCTCTGCCACCCTCGTCAAGAAGCCCGACACGAAGCCCTCCGCCGAGTTTACCAAGCGAACTCGTGCCCGAGCCCAAGTGGACCGCGAGGACGCCGTCATGGCCGACACCGAACCAGAGGACTCGACAGACACCGCCGCCACTGCTTCCTCTGCTTCGTCGCAGTCCCTCCACTTTCCCGGTCTCTTTGATAACGATTTCGGCCCCTCTGCATTGCTTTTCGCTACCCCCACTTTAACGAACCGCATGAATTACGGCGAAGGGTTCAACCCCTCCGGAAATAACGACCAGTTCAGCATCTCGCGCCCCACCATCGAGCTTCCTCTCGATGATCTCTTATTTAGTGACGACACCTCCAACGACAGTGCCTCCCATTCCGACTGGTCCTCAGCTATCGCCGACGCCGCGGCCAGTGCCATCAACGCTGGCATCTCTGCCGAAAATTCCGAAGCTTCTGACAACTCCTCAAACCAGGACGTGGTCATGGCTTCCTCCAGCGGCCAGTCCGCTGCTGCTTCCTCTTCTGCAACTCCTGCCATCGCCGTACTCAACTCCCGCACTTTTTCGGTTGCTTCCTCTTCTTCTTCCTCGGCCTCCGTCACTTCTTCCGCACACGCTGGCGACGAAGACTCTGGAAGCACTCTTATTAGCGACGACGAGGACATCGACCAGCTTTCCCCGGCCCCCAGCACCGCCAAGAAGACCTCCATCTTCAAAAACATTCCTCCCCTCTCTCAGGCAGTCAAAGACATTTTGCCTGAGACTGTTGCACCTTCTCGAGTCAGTTCCATTTACGGCACTCGCTCCAACACCCCAACCGGCCGCCCAACTCTGACTCTTCGAACACAAACCGTCGCAACCCGTTCCTCGGGTCCGTCTGCGACTGCGACGAGCCTGAACCCTGCTGTGCTCCGCGGCACTGTGGGCTCTGGGTTGGGAAATTCCGCTCCTGGCGGGGTCAAAGCCGAATGTTCCAACTGCGGCGCGACCCACACCCCGCTCTGGAGGCGCGGCTTGAACGACGAATTGAACTGCAACGCCTGCGGTTTGTACTGCAAATTGGTTCGTATTTTAATCTTTTTATCTGTATGATTCATTTCGAGCTTATGTACGTCAACCTTAATTTCGCACAGCACAAACGACCTCGCCCCAAGAGCATGCGCAATTCGCATGGCGAGAGCCGCACGCAAGCTGCGCCCCGCCAGGAAGCTGTGGACGTCATGGGTATGTTTACTTGATTTTCGCTTAAGTTTCTCCGCCTTATTGAAAAAAAGTTCGACCCTCAGTGGCAGCGCAGTGCTACAACTGCCACACCACAGCTACTCCTCTGTGGAGGAAGGATGACGAGGGCAAGACCGTTTGCAATGCGTATGTGCTCCACCGTATTTGATTCTAATTCGATTTGTTATTAATTAAATTACGACCTTTTAGCTGTGGTCTATATTACAAGCTCCACGGCTCCGCCCGCCCCATTTCGATGAAGTCCGATGTCATTCGCAAGCGGTCCAGGCATGACGCCCGTCGTCCTGGCACTGGCCCGGAGGACACACCCTCCGCCAGCCCTGGTGTTAGTCGCCGCACTTCTCCTGTCCCTGAAGCCTCGCCCACTCTCGCTCCTGACTCGACAACCCAGATGACTTACGACTTCACCGAAGAGACCGAGTTCCGTAACAATAATTCATCGTCGGAGCTCATGGGGGCCCTTGGTGCCACCGCCGACAACGCACAGGCGCCTCTGTTCAACCCCTTCCAGCTTGCGTACCCTGGCCCATACCACCCGGATTATTTGATGCAGCTGTATAACATGAACACCGACGCCCTCCCGTTCTCCACGGTGGAGTCTACCGAGATCGACCTCGGTCTCAGCCCGCGTTCCACCAAGAGGCGAAGGATGAGCACCGACTCCGCATCTGAGCCCCCATCCTCTGCCGTCTCCTTCAGTTCGTACAGCGGAGAGAGCTTCAGCTCTTCCTCATCGTCGGCTTCTCACTCCAAGCGCGCGTCGATGGAGTTCCCATTCAGCACCTACAACAGCAACGGCACCATCAATTCTGGCCCTGCTCTCCGTGGGTCCGGCAACACGTTCTGGCATCCGCCCATGATGCCCCAGGGCAACACGGACAACGAGCCTGCGCTGTTCCACCCCTCAAACGGTAGTGGTAGCGGGTCGACGAGCACCAGCTCGAGCAGCTCGAGCAATGCTAGCAATGCTGCCAATGAGGACTCGCCCATGGATTACTTGCACCCGCCCATGGCTCTCCAGGACGAGGAGAGCCTGTTCTCGACCTACTTGCATCCGCCGATGGCCCTTCCTGAGGAGCCGAGCAAGGGCGGTGTAGGCCAGGAGAGCGGAGGGAATGGAGGTGTCAATAACATGCATTCGCAGATGTTTGTGGACTCATACTTCCAGTGATCGTCGTCAGCTGCCATCCTTCGTCGTCGTTATCGCCTTTTTCCCGTCGTCCTCTGCCTCCGCCAGCTGGGCTGTCTAGGGCTTCGCTTCTTCCTTGGATCTCCTCTTTCCATTATTGGTCTCCCACAGCATATTCGTGGACTTTCGTCATGGACTTATTACATTGCATGGTTCCTGTTCTTCGTTGCATAACTTTTTTCAACATCGCTCCGTCCAATCTCGCCTCCCATTCTTTCGCCCTGCCACGAACCGCGTCACGACAATCACTCGCAAATGTTAAATGTCCATCGTCATCACTGTTCTCGTGCCTTTGCTTTCCCTTTCATGCGGGCTTTTTAACTTAGATGTTATTCCTTAAAAACTCATCGTCAACGCTATATTTTTTTCAACCATTGCATTGCTTTCAAGCCTTCCCTCGTCCTCTTTCATTTCCTCCCACAACCAGCATTGTCTCGTCCCCCGCACGTCATCTCCCCGTTTCCAATCATGGTTTCATCGGCTCGTTTACGACTATCGACTACGTAACTCTCGTCCTCGCTTTACTGTCGAAATTTCCCCTGCTTTGTGCCATTTTTTGCAGCTTACCCGTCGTCGATTATCCATCAATTCGTCGACTGGCCCACCACCTCTTTCCTGCACCGTTCCGCCTCATCTAGGATTCGGTATTTCTTGCATCCGCGAACAACGACTCGCCCTCCAGCCTCCAACACAACAACAGACCACACTAACATTCAACTGATTGGTCGACTTCTCGTTTTTTCCTTCTCATTTTGGTTGTCTTGTCGTTTTCTTCCCATCCGTCTCTCTCTCTTATCCTCCTCGACATACAGAATTCCTTTTCTATCATTACAACATCTCCTTACCTCTATAGCACATACATCATATACCTCCTTTCCTCTCATTCTCCCTCTCTCTTATCACTGTATATCGAGCCTCCCTGCCGCGAAGGGCTTGCGCGTTTCCAAGTCCCAAAAGAGAAGAAACCAAGACGAAATGATTATCTATTAACTTCTATCAGTCGGGTGTACATTACGCTTAGTCGTGTTATAGTTATTTACATATCAATCGATGTAGTGTGCTCGAATTGCCACAATATACCAGAATGAACCACAAGAAAACTTACACGCAAATATTTTTGGATCGCATTCCAGTTATTTTTTGTCGTCCAAGCGTCTGGGTGTTTGCTAGGGGTTTGGGTGCTGTGGCTGGTTGCCTCCTATCCTACGACGGATGATTTTTTCAGCCCGGTAACGACGTGTGAGCTTTGGGTGACCAGGAAACCAAGGGGGACCCAGCGGCAAAATCCGTGAATCCCACTACCCTCCGAAACCTTGCCATCAAAACTTGTGGGGTCTGTACATGCGTTCGGGGTCCATTTCCATATCAGGCAAGAGCTTTTCGTGATGTATTTCCGTGGTGACACTCGCGGGGAGACTGCTTCCTCTCTATTGCTCTGTCGAGGCTTGTACACTATATCTTCAATATTAAATCACTATCTATCTCCATATGCTAGTCCTCCAAAGAAGCCGCGACTTGAAAGTTGATGCAGTACTCGGAACTCAAGTTCGAATTTTTGTCCAGTTTCCCTGGTGGTCGTGCGCTGGGCCTCGAATAAAGGGAGTTGATGACATTCAGATTCTTGGAGAAAATGTCATTTTTGTATTAATCTTCTAATTCCAAACCACTCAGAATTATGAGATTGCCTCCGAGGCTCCGACACATTTCTTGCCAGATTCAAGTCTTCGAGGACAACAAAGTAGACAGAATTCTCAATCTATAGGTACTTAACCATTCGGCAAATATTTAAAACACAGCCAGTGAGTCCAATGCCATGTACAGTAAAGACTTTTATTACAATCCTCGTAAAGCAGTTGCACGTTGGTTGTAAGCGAAGGACGATAAGATTAGATATGCTGACCAATTTTACTTGATATGGATATGGACCCCGAACGCATGTACAGACCCCACAAGTTTTGATGGCAAGGTTTCGGAGGGTAGTGGGATTCACGGACTTTGCCCCTGGGTCCCCCTTGCAGGAAACCTCGGAAGATACGTGTTCGCTCCATTTCATCACCCAGCATCGTGCCCACCCTCGTCGTCGTTCGTATTTGCTTCCAAAGCCGATGGCCAGGGCCCGCTCCAGGTTGGCCCGTTCAAGTTGGACTAAAATAGGACACAAATTTCCGTTTCCTGCGATCATCATAATGATTATTTCCCCTTCTTGGAGTCAGAGTGCCGCACCGCACGACTTTGAAACTTGTCTCATGTTGTAACCTTTTCTTGGCCGGGGGCGTGGCTTGTGGCTACTGGAAGATTGACCCGAGTCGGCGACTTGAAAGAGGAGCGCGGGCGACGGGCACAAGCTACAGAGATCGCGATACATCCACACATATGCCTTCAAACCGGATATCAAAGTGAGTTGATTGTGTGATGGGCTCAAGTTCCATGATACCACCTCTACAGACCTCTACCTCAAGCACGTCGGGAACGCACGGAACGCTGACTGGCGGTTCATCTTACCCCCTTGGAGGTCGCCTTACCTGCTAGTCCCTATTCCTTTCCATGCTTGATGCGACGCGACGATGCTCCTTGTTCCCCCTCTGTTAGGATTTCAATCCACTACAGATTTTATGAGAACCTTACGATTTTTCAAGGAAGGCACAGCTTGTCTGAGCCTAACGTCTATCATGGAGCGACGAGTAAAAAAATTGGGGTCAGTTGGTGTGCATTCTAATCGGCTTCCTCATTCAAAGTCCACCCCACTGTGGCGCTGTTCATGAACTCTTCTTCTCTTCTGTGTGAAGTCTCTGGGACATCCTCGCCCTTGCTTGGCTCTCAAGGTCTTTTCTGGTTCGACACAACCCCGACCTAAAGCCTTCTATACGCATGGACCGCACAATATAATCACATCCACTCGTGACCGTAATCGAGGGGAAAGGACTACGGTTGGTACTAGAACTGACTGCCAGTTGATGAACAGGGCTTATAATAGCCTGGTGGATGGATTTCTCCTCTTAGCTATCCCGATTTCAAAGGGATGGCAGGCGCAGTTAGCCATATTTTTCGAAGTAACCCGCAATGATCCTTGAGGAACAGCGACAAACTTAACTCGCTGAAGCTGCGGAAGGTAAGAAAAACATTCTCGATAAGAAGGCCACCACGCTTTTTCAATGACAGCTTCTCACAGAGGGCCCACATACCAATCATGCAATTGCCGGTTCGAATTCCATGTCATATTTATAGAAGTATCATGGTCTCTGTTTTAGAAGGCGAAGGCACATAATTTCCGACGACAGGTACATCACAGAGATAGAGGAGAAATTTCGGGAATCATCCAAAAGGTAAGTGCAGGTACACGTTTGTGCTTTGGTATGAACGAACTGAACCACCCTGATTGGTGCACATCCGAAAGGCGACTTTATAATAAAGGAGTCCAGGGCAAGTTTAGGTCGCCAGGACATCATAATACCTCTTTCACGGACCGTCTTGATAAGAGACAAGATGTTTATGGTCGACACACTAGAAAGCACTGAATACATCCATCTGCAACTGCCAGTCAAATTGCTATTCCAAACGGTTATTCCCTGATGGTCTCCCCGTTCTCTGTCCAGTGATCTATGTTCCGTGTGGTCCTTTGTTCACCGTGCTGATTATACGGCCTACTTGCTTGTGGGTCTCTGAAAAAAAACTTCTGCACATAGTTCCTCCATAGTTCAACCTTCCGGCCATGACGCACATACGATCGCTTAACGCGTTTAACTCCTTGAGATCGGCCTTTTGGCAAAGCCTTCTCGAAGCCAGGAATGTTTGATCTAACTACGCCCACCAGATGTCCTTCGAAGTCAGCCCCGAAATCGTATCGTCTGACCTCAAAGGGATGGGTCTACTTCCAGGAATACTAACGGTAATCGGCACGATATCAGGGAAAGTAAGAAATTTGGGAGGCATAGAATGCATTAACTCAGAAATTGTAGGACGAAAGGTGCGTCAGTCGAGTCCGCCGCCGGGGAAAAAAATAGGAAAGGGGATATTACTTCGTTTATGCCAGTGAGCTCGAGATATTATCCACCGGAAATTAGAATTGCCTTCCTTGATGAACCTTGCTCACCGATGTTAGCACTTTAACATTCTGACTGAAAGCTCAGCTTATCACTATTCGATGCGAAGGTGCATTCAACATTGTTTCAATAAACGAGTAATAACGCGAATGCAAATTTACAGTGCAACAACAAGAAGTCGAAAAAAAACAGGAGGCTGGAGTATAAGTACCTGGGCGAAAAATTTTGAGATGAATTCGTAAGTCGAGGTTTTAGGCCACTGAATTCTATCTGCATCCCTAAGTTTTCTCCATCATGACAAAGATCAATACACACCTGGAAGCAAGCCTGCACTCATCAAGTGCAAGCAAGTTTCCAATCAGCCAATCGTTTGATATTCATAGAGAAAGTTGTGACCAATAAAACTCTACTCTGACGTCGCTATTCCGAATATTTGTAAATCTAACACAACCTCAGGGAATTAATTACTTCGGTTTCGCACCCATCAAAAGACGCGTTCAGAGTCGGAATAAATAGCCTGTCCTGAAGAAAATCACGAGTGGCAAACGCGTGGGCACGTGCCTGGCAAAAATTGAAAATATCGGTGTGTTTCCGGGTCCCGACTCTTTCTCTTCCTTCAACTCACGGATCCAAAATTTCAAACCTCACCTCCGTAATGCCCATGGCCCTCCATGGCCATGGTCATCCGAAGAGCCAAACCGCCAATCAGCGTGGTCCCGGCGGAATTGTGGTCGATTGATGTTATGATGCAATTTCAATTTTGCCACAGGCATCAAACAGCCAAATCGCCTGCTATTTCTACTGGTCTCAATATTGCATTGCTCAATATATGGTGTTTGTACGACCGGCGCTTTACGCCCAAATTCACAATCATGCATCGCGTTTCTTCCTCAGTTAAGACCAGGCGTTCAAGATTGAGGTCAGGTCTGGTCAGGTTTCTACCACTCCGAACATGCGATCATGTTGTTCTCGAAAAGGGCTCCGGAGGACTATTTCTGAAATACTTATACTTGGCATATTCTATAGACTCCATATCATTTGATTCCAAGTGGGACTGTCAGGTGGTCAGCCAGATAGAATCACGATGATACAGACATCCTAGCAACTGAAATGCGATCACCTCTGGCTGGTGTGCCTTCAGCCAGTATCACGCTCCTTTCTCGTTCTCTACCACCATCAAGTCCTTGCCCACTCTTCTTCCTCGATGCCGCCTATACACACAAATAAGCAGCCCGATTACTTTGGCTCTGGATCAGTTGAATTTGCCCCTCCGTCAGGTCCAGGGGAAGGACCCACGCGACGCTGCTTTCTCTCCAAGGATGGACTTGTCACCCAACCGGCAGAGGGGGTCGACACCGTCTACGATGTCGTGAAATATGCGGCCCGAACACATGGGAGCAGGAACGCTCTCGGTTGGAGAGAAGTCCTGAATATCGTCGAGGAAGAAAAGGACGTCAAAAGGCTAGTCGACGGCAAAGAGGTCATTCAGAAAAAGAAATGGAAGTATTTCGAGCTCAGTGACTACAAGTACATCTCATTCAGCCAGGTCGAGGAAGCGGTGTCTGAGATTGCTCGGGCACTCGTTAACCTTGGAGTTGCGAAGGGCAATGTCTTCAACGTCTACGCTCAGACTAGGTCAGTTTATGGTATTTCTTATTGACGCCACCGTTGGTTGATTGACCTTTCAGTCCGAATTGGCAACTCATGGCGCATGCGATCGTTTCGATCTCGACGGTGATGGCAACGAGCTATGACACTCTCGGCGAAGAAGGGTTAACTCACTCACTCAATGAGCCCCAATGCGTTGGTATCTTCACCAATGCCGAGCTCTTGCCCGCATTGCGCAGAGTCCTAGGAAATACTCCCACCGTCAAATACGTTGTCTTCGATGGCGAACCAGACCAGGCGGTCCTTGATGATATTCAGTTAATCCGGGGTTCTATTGAACTTCTCAGTATAGACAGACTACGCAACATCGGAAGATACCACCCTGTGGATATCCTTGACGCCCGCCGTCCACGACGTGAAGATCTCGCCCTCATTATGTATACTAGTGGCAGTACTGGTCCTCC
This sequence comes from Galerina marginata, assembly GCA_023014335.1. Taxonomy (NCBI): domain Eukaryota; kingdom Fungi; phylum Basidiomycota; class Agaricomycetes; order Agaricales; family Galerinaceae; genus Galerina; species Galerina marginata. The sequence continues at coordinate 1,266,018 of JAECYW010000019.1, forward strand.
GAAGGGCGTGTGCATCACTCACGCAAATCTTGTCGCGTCCGTCGGCGCTATCCATGCCTTGCTTGGTCACCATTTGACGTACAACGACAGTTATCTGGCATATCTTCCACTTGCTCATGTCCTGGAATATATTGTTGAAATGGCGATCCTGTTCGCTGGGATGCCTACTGGATACGGACGCGTCAAAACACTCACAGATGCGTCTGTGCGAAATTGTAAAGGTGATATCAGCACATTCTGTCCCTCGATTATGGTTGGCGTACCCGATGTTTGGGAGACGATTCGGAAGGGCATCGAGAACAAAGTAAATTCTGGAGGGATTATTAGGAAGAGCTTGTTCGAGACGGCGATGGCCGCTAAAAAGAATAACATCCCACTCTTTGCCCGGTTGGCAGACAGTGTTGTGTTGAGCGGCGTGAGAGCTGCAACAGGTGGAAAACTTCGTATTGCGTTGAGTGGAGGAGCGGCCATCAGCAGGGAGACTCAAGAATTTTTAACTACTGCTCTCGTCACTGTTATTCAAGGTAAGTCAAAGTGTCTAATTTCGCTATCAATTAATTTTGAAGAATTACGATAGGCTACGGTATGACAGAATCATGCGGAATGTGTTCCATCCTTCCGCCAGAGCTGATGCGATACAATTCCGTGGGTCTTCCTGTGCCATGCATTGACATCCAGCTACGCGACGTTCCTGAGGCAGGGTACCTTTCCACCAGTGTCCCTCAACAAGGAGAAATCTGCATTCGCGGACCATCGGTTGTGAAAGGATATTACAAACGACCTGACCTCAATTTGGATGAGACTATATTCACCAAAAATGGATGGCTAAGAACGGGCGATGTTGGACAGTGGAACGCAGACGGTACTCTTTCTATCATCGATCGGTATAGTTCATTCTGTGTTTCCTTTGCTTTTTCTCTTTTCTTACACCCCGTCTTCGGTACTACCTCGACAGAGTAAAGAACCTTATCAAGTTGGCCACGGGCGAGGTGAGGAGAATGCCCTTCTGGTTTTAATTTCTGTATTAAGCCGGAATGATTTTGGATATAGTACATTGCACTCGAACGCCTCGAATCTGTCTACAAGGCTTGCAATCTTGTCGCCAATATCTGCGTACTGGCGACCCCAGAAGCGAAGCAGCCTGTCGCAATTATTATTCCCCACGAAGGAAACCTTCGTCGCGTCCTTCAAGCCCATGAAGTTGACTCGACACTTGACCTCGCTTCACTTTGTGAGGATGCAAGTGTCCAGGAGATCATACGAACGGAATGCAACAACGTTGGCAAGAGAAATGGGTTTAAAACCGTGGAACTCCTACAAGCGGTCGTATTGACACCCATGGAGTGGACGCCACAGAACGGTTTAGTTACTGCTGCGCAGAAAATTCAACGGCCAAAGATAGCGAACACTTTCCGTGCTCAGATTATAGTACGCAGTTATTTTGTCATCTATATTTTGAACTTGTCTCTCATCTCAATTTCCCCAAAATTTACAGGAGGTTTACAAGAAAGGTTAACCACTCAGCCAAAATTCCAACTTAGGCTACGGAAACGACCTGCTGTCTCGAAGTATCCCGGTTCTCCGTCGTCGGCTTAAATTGCCAACAATCTTCTTTTCTCAATTTCCAATTTCAGTTGGCCCTTGTTTCGTTTGAACTGAAGCTATGTCCTAGTACGACAGTCATAAATCTGTCGATTAACTTGGCCATTCGTCGCCAGGTAAGTAAGATTGTTGAGCTTGTCTACGAAAATCTTTTTTCGGTTGTTCACCCATGGGCACAATTGATACGAATATTTGTGGCCGGTTACTTGGCGAGAGGAAGTTCGTCAGTGTTTCAGGCTGCATAAATATTCAGTCCATGTCATGGAACTTGGGAATTAAAACCCTGCGCCTAGCATCTTGGAGGTACGTATCGTCCTCGATTTATGGCGACTGCGAGAGCAGTAAGCCGACTTGGCGCAGAGGGCGATGCCCAACCTAACTTTTTCTGTCCTACTGCCAAGTTTATTTCTTGACGTTCGAGTTGTTGTCCCAGCTTTATAGACCCGGACCTGGGCATACAAGATTAATATAGTTGCCAATACAGTCCAAGACTCTTCCTGACGGAAAAATTGTAGGTGCGACTCTCTACTGACTCTCCAAGCTTAAGCCCACAAATAAGAGGTCCAATCACCGAATTTTCAGACTTCTATGGGATCTGGCAAGAATATCACGCTATAGAAATATCCAGGAAGGGCTCTGAAGGAACTTCGAAGGTCTAAAGATACATTGACGAGGAAAGGAATTCCGAAGGAATTCGGACAAGACCAGCCCGCAGCTTGCCTATTAAGGCTCGCTTAGCGTGACAAATAGCACGTGCCAACCAAGGCACAAGCGAGGTCCTGTGACAGTATATAATGACTATATTGGCCGAAACATCTTGGTGACTAGGGTCCTCCAGACGTTCTCTTTTCTCTTTCTCTTCCACCCACAAGAATGGCCAAGGTCCATACGAACAAGCCTGGATACTACGGTGAAGGTTCCGTTGAGGTTTCCCCACCTTCTGGTCCAGGGGAGGGTCCTACGCGTCGATGCACCCTTGCAAAGGACGGGTTGGTGACACAACCATTTGACGGAATTGACACCGTTTTCGACGTCGTGCAATATGCTGCTCGAACGCATGGAAACAGGAAAGCTCTTGGCTGGAGAGACGTGGTCAAGATTATCGAGGAGGAGAAAGACGTCACGAAGGTCGTCGACGGCAAAGAAGTCACAGAGAAGAAGAAATGGAAATACTTCGAGCTCAGTGACTACAAGTATATCAGCTTCATTGAGGTCAAAGAGGCAGTTTCAGAGGTGGGGCGTGCCCTCGTCCATCTCGGGGTGTCGAAGGACGACGTGTTCAACGTGTACGCTCAGACGAGGTACGTACTCTTTTGGCCGACCCTGCAACACAGCCTAATCCCGCACCAGCCCAAATTGGCAGCTTATGGCGCATGGCTGCGCGTCCATCGCCACTCCCATTGCTACAGCTTACGACACCCTCGGTGAGGATGGTCTGGCCCACTCTCTTAATGAGCCCAATTGCATTGGTCTCTTCACAAATGCCGAACTCCTTCCAACTTTACAAAGAGTACTGGCTAGAACACCGAGCGTCAAATTCGTCGTTTTTGATGGTGAACCCGGCCAAGCTACGATCGATAGTCTCCACGCCGTTCACGAGTCTCTCCGAGTTTTCAGCTTGGACCAGCTTCGCGAACTCGGGAGGTCTCAGCCTGTCGACATTCTGGAGGCACGTCGTCCAAAACCAGAAGACCTCGCCCTCATCATGTACACCAGTGGCAGCACCGGTGCGCCGAAAGGCGTCTCCATTACCCATGCCAACCTTGTCGCCTCCGTCGGCTCCGTATATGTTCTTCTCGGACACCATCTCACGTACGAGGACAGTTACCTTGCGTATTTGCCGCTGGCTCACGTGCTCGAGTACATCGTGGAGATGATCATGCTATTCGTCGGCATGCCTTCAGGTTACGGACGTGTGAAAACCCTCACCGATGCGTCCGTGCGAAACTGCAAAGGTGATATTGGCGCCTTCCGTCCGTCGATCATGGTTGGTGTACCGGCTGTATGGGAAACCATCAGAAAGGGTATTCTTGCCAAAGTCCACTCAGGAGGAACCATCAAGAAGAGCCTGTTCAACGGCGCCATCGCTGCGAAGAAGAAGAACCTTCCAGTCCTCGCTCAGTTGGCCGACAGCGTCGTTTTGGCCGGTGTACGAGCTGCTACTGGGGGCCGCCTGCGCATTGCCCTCAGTGGAGGCGCTGCTATCAGTCGCGAAACTCAAGAATTTTTGACCACTGCCCTTGTGATTGTCCTTCAAGGTTAGCTATATTTATTCCTCGATGGGACTAGAATAGCAACTAACGTGTTTTGCTCGATCAGGCTATGGTATGACAGAATCCTGTGGAATGTGTGCCATCCTCCCACCCGAGTTGATGAGATATGGTTCTGTTGGCGTCCCGGTGCCTTCGATTGATGTCAAACTACGTGACGTTCCTGATGCGGGCTATCTGTCATCCAACGACCCGCCACAAGGCGAAGTCTGCATTCGTGGGCCTTCGGTCATGAAGGGCTACTATAAGCGCCCAGACCTAAATAACGACGAGACCATCTTCACACCAGATGGGTGGATGAGGACTGGAGATGTTGGCCAATGGAATTCTGATGGAACTCTTTCTCTCATTGATCGGTACGTACCTCTCGGGCGTTTATCTTGTTCATTTTCCCTCCTAGTGTTCTCTTTCAAAATATCTCATCTCAGTTGTGTTATTTATTTCCAGGTTGAAGAATCTGATCAAACTGGCATCTGGCGAGGTATGTGGGCTACCGCCATGTGTAAATGTATTTTGTTGATCCTCCTGACTTCCAGTATATCGCACTTGAGCGTCTGGAGGCCATCTTCAAAGCATGCAATTTGGTCGGCAACATCTGCGTGCACGCGACGCCCGAGGCTCAGCAACCCATGGCTATCATCATCCCGCATGAGGCGCATCTCCGGAACGTGCTTCAGGCCAAGGGCATGGACGCGAAAGCGTCACTTCCTGACCTCTGCCAAGATCCCGCTGTGCAGAAGCTGGTACTGACGGAATGTAACGCAGTGGGCAAGAAGAATGGGTTCAAGCCTAACGAGTTGCTCCAAGCTGTGGTCTTGACTCCAGACGAGTGGACTCCGGAAAGCGGGTTGGTCACGGCTGCCCAGAAGATTCAACGGGCGAGGATTGCGAAGACCTTCAAGGAACAGATTGATGTTCGTTCCTGGTTGCAGATTTGACTTTGGTGTCTTACTGACCCTTTTATCCAGGCTGTTTACAAGCATACATGAACCTCTTTCCACCTCGTTGGCATGACATGACTTTTTTTCTTGGATCGGAATCGCCTCAAATCTACGTTCCGCTTTCTCTCACGGATTATCTGCATTTCTTCGTCTTCGAGCCTATTAGAGTTATATCACTTCCATCCTATGCATCGTTGAACGCTGTTCATCGTAAATGGATCACGCTGCTTCTAACTCGAATTTCTCATTTTAGTGTACAATATTTTACGTCGCCTAACTTAACCACCTTTCTTGCTGTTGATCTTGCTGTTTGTTTTTGTCTCGTAGTCAATGGCCATACCCTTCATCGCTACTCTTTTGTTTGAATTTGTCCCATCCTCCATTGAAATATTTCGAGCTGTCTCAGTTTCTATTTCCTCATGATGAAGGTGGTGCCATCCTCGTCCCATCTGCAAGACGATTGGTTTGATGCATCATCATCTTGTCAAGACGATGTAGCACTGATGTCGTCCCCCGAAAGCCGTCAGTCGAGATCATGGTTACAACAAAACCTGATCAGACTAACAAGGTGACGCGATGATAAATGTTCAACTGCTGTGGCTAAAGGAAATATACATACACGAAACAAAGGAGCGAAGATAGAGATAGAATACATGTTCGAGGCGGTTCTAGGGGTAGTAGTAACGAGGAGTCGAGGACACGATGAATGTCAGGGATGGTTCCCCGTTTAGGTGTATGAAATGGGGTGAAGCAGAGCAGAAGATAAGTTCACAATATAGATAATTAGTTTAAAATCCGTGTTTACAAACTCGTTCCACGATGTATCTCATCCGGTTTGACAATAGTTTATCGCAAGAACGCTCTCGCAACCCACAGCCCTCCCATCAGCACGGCGCTCAGAGCCATCACGCCGCGACTGGGAAGTGCCAGCCTCTGTGCAGCGCTGACGTCTCCCGGACTTGTACCGCTGAGTTTTCTAGACGCTCCCGACCGGCCATTCGACAGGGACATCGTGCTCGGCTCAAAAGTCGCCGTGTTATGGCGCTGCGTATATGCGGTAGTCGTAAAGGTCTCGGATGCCTGACCGATGGTGAGGGGCTCGTCGGTGTTGTCGAAGAACACCAGAGCGAAGCCGGGCGAGGGAACAGGGATGACGCAGTTGTTTGCGGCGGTGTTGCAGTTGATGGTGGTGACGTTGAGCGCTCCTTTGAAGCGGCCGTCGACTTCGAATTGGTTGCCAAGAGTCTGAAAAAGAGGATGTTTGAGTTAAAGGTATTGAAGCCAGAAAACGGACAGAATTTACCTGTCCGGCCCAGGTAATATTGTCCTTGGTTACAAGGGTAGTCGCGCTCAAATACCTGATACTAGATTAGTATCCTTGTTACATGCTCAACAATTAAAGTATACTCACTTGACTTGGACTGTCGCTGGGACACCACCCGCCGGGCTCAGTGTGACTTGGGAAGCGCTGGCGCCAGTCTTATCGTCGACATAGTTGAAGAGAGCAACTTTGCTGAGTGTGCCCTTCTCGTAGAGAGCATACGATGGCGTTAACAAGTTTCCGCCATTGCCGAAGAGATCAATGATCTGGGAGGTGTTGGTCTTCCCGAACGCCTCTGCGAGAACGATCGTGGCGTAGTACACAGCGCCCACAGTCCATTTATTGTACGAGGTTTGATTAGTGGGTGGCGAGGTGAAAGGCTGTTATGAGGCAAGGTTTAATACCAAGCTTCCATGAAGACAAGTAAAAATGAGCAGGACGTACATTATAATAGACATTCTGTCCACCAATATGCATCAAGGCATGCGTGAAGTTGCCGTATGCCATTTGGAATCCGTAGTCGATCGCCCAAAGGGCTGCGCCGTAGCTGTCGCTGAGGCCGGCAAAGCCCCCACAAGATGCAGTATTAGTTTCGAACATGATCAATGGCTTGTTTGCCTGTTGGGCGAGCATTTGGGAATTCAAATATGGCTTCATCAAGTCAATAGCGGCCTGGTGCGTGAAGTAGCCAACGACGAGATCCTGTGGGTTTATGATCGGATTTCCTGGGGTCGGACCAGTCAGGGCGGCACAGTTGTTATTGGGATAACTTAATAAATGGATCGAACATGAGCCAAAAAAAAATACAGGAAAGAAAAAAAGACGCACTGCTCGACGCTGAGGGCATAAAGCCTGTCCTTGTACTTGTCAATGAAGCCAGTGTCCCAGACCTGTTCGGGAGTCCAAATGATTGTTGAGATACTGGGGCCAATTAAATTATTTTTGACTGGGATATTTGGATTGGCGTCAATGACAGTGATGAGCTGCCCGACTTCGTCGGTGTATTGCTGAGGCGAGTATGTCACACGTCGGCCAAAACTTCAAAGAAATTAAGGATTATGTCACATCGTGTGATTGATAGGAAACGTACTCTTGGTAAAAATCGGGTTCGTTCCCAGCCTGAAGACCGAGAAGGTTATCGCCTAGGATATTCTCGGCTTGTTCTGCGATTGTAAGGCGCCAGTTGACCGAGTCATTGAAGGGAATCCCTAAAGATCAGAGGTCATATCGAAATAGTCAGTTATTAGAAACCAAAGATCCTTACCGAAGAACCATTTAACATTGAGCATGTGTGAAATGTTATGGGCCATGTAAAACATGTCCGGTGTGTACAGGACAGCAGGTGTTTTCGTCTGCAAAGGTACGTCAGAATCACTTGGAATGTAAACCGGACAATCCCGGGCAGCAAATACAAACCGTTTGATTAGTACCAGAATCGACTTTGGAAAATGTGTGGCCATTTGGCAGAGACCCGAGTGGTACTTGAGTTGCAAACTCTTGAGTGTTTCCACCAATTCGAATAACAACACCACCCGAGCGCTCTTGGAGGTTTGCCATGAGGTTCAAGAAAGGGACCTGTAAGAATGACCTATGTATGATGTCAGAATAAAGGGATCCACAACCTGCTTCAGGAGACGTACGAGTTTTTGCCCACTGAAATTTTACTTTTTCAACGCGAATTCAGCTGAAAGAGAGTAGAAATACGCACAGACTTGACTAATCACCGACATTTCGATAGAGAACCCCCAGAAAGAACCGCCTACGTGTGGAATCGACAATCCGGGTACGGCAGTAGCATCGCGTTGCAGTGGGATGGTATAAGCAGCGGATGGGGCAGGATTGGGTACTGGAGGAGGGTTCAAGACCGTCCTATCGTACGCCGCTAGGGTGGCATGCGGGAAAGCTGCGGTTGCTGTTTGCGCAAGAGGTATCTGGCCGTAAACTGTCACCGCGCGCACAGTGGTGAAGGCGCTACAGAGGAGCCCCAGCGAGGATAGCAGCATCGTTAGGTCTTATGTCAGCCTCTGACGTTGAAATATAATAACAGAGAAAAGACAGGGAGGGTTAGAAAGGCGGCGGGATGAGGGGAATTGCCCGTCGTTGAATTGGGAGTTCGCGGATAACTGGGATGAATTTTGGCTCGACCCTGGAAATGCCTTTTCAGACAAAGGAATCCGGTTCAAACATTTTTTTCATGCGGGAATAACACCTATTCAGGCATATCCACCGCGGTCGAAAGATTTTCCATGTTTTGCCAAGCCTTTGCCAAGCCCCGTTTCATTGTCCAACCCCGAGCAGGAGTTATAAATAGAACAACAACCTGTACTGCTGGCTGGGGCAAGGCAAGGAATTGGGTGGGTCTCCAAATAGTTTGAAGAAAGCGAGAGTCATAATCAAGAAGCTGAAAACTTCTCATGAAGTCTGCTCGCAATAGGTGACGATAAATTTTCTTACAGCGTGATCTCTGAATCGCAACGCAACGCTGACATGATGGTAAGCACACAATCATCTCGTAATTTGAAGATTACTCACTCCTCCAGCCTACGCGCGTTAAATTACGACAACCCCCAAGCCCTAACCGACGTGTAATACCACCACTTGTGCAACACATAACTACATCTCTCACCTTCAAAGCGATTCCCCTGGAGGTGGCATCCATGCTTCTAGATATTTCGGCGCACAATCAGGTGAGTAAGGCAGAAATTTTGGGTACAAAAGCCCATTAATGGTCGAGACGAGGAGTGATTAACACCGCCGTATCACGATATAAATATATTCTGTCAAAATTTGGCGGCATTCCGGAATTGGGAGGTATACGGTGAGTAAATGTGTGGTTATCAGGCGGCAGCTGCGAATTAATTACAACCTTCGCATCAGTGATCACTGGAGGAGCGCCCAGACTCCTCCCAGAATCATCGCAGCAGCAGCCGCGAAGCTTGGGAGAAGTGTCGCCCGTCTTTGAGCTGCACTGACGCTCCCCACGCTCGTGCTTCCATAGCCTTGATGCCTGTTCAACCCAGAGCGTCCATTCGACGTCGCGAGCACCTCAGCGTCATATGTTGCAGTATTGTGGACCTTAGTATGTGCAGTAGTCGCGAACGTCTGCGTCGCCTGTCCGACAGACACCTGCTCTGCGTTGCCGTCGAAGAACACGAGGGCAAACCCTGGTGCAGGTACGGGGATAATGCACGCACTGGCTGCGGTATTGCAGGTGATGGTGGTTACGTTGAGAGTCCCCTTGAACCGCCCGTCGACTTGGAATTGGTTACCTAAGGTCTAGAAAATCAAGCATTAACAAGGAACGCGATGTAGGAAATATATATCAAGTACTACCTGACCAGCCCAGTAGATATTCCCTTTCGAAGATACCGACTCCGCAGAGAGGTACCTATTTTTTGATATAAGCGCCTTTCGACTACCTCAAAAAGGAATTGACTTACTTGACTCTCACAGTCGACGGAACACCGGCAGGTACAGTAATGGTAACCCGAAGGTCACTCGCGCCTGTTTTGTCATCTAGATAGTTGAATAATGCGACCTTGCTAAGCGCGTTGTTCTCGTAGATAGCATATGAGGGTGTGTACACTGAGCCGGCATTACCCCATAGGTCGATAATCCGGGAGGTGTTGCTCTTCCCGAAGGCCTCGGCGAGAACGATAGCAGCGTAGTAGACTGCGCCGGCAGACCACTGATTAAAAGTAGTTTGGTTGGTTGGAGGTGCAGTAAACGGCTACGTCAGGGTAACATTGAGGTTATTTTGTTGCAATTTTGGAGATCGTAAACAAACATACATTATAAAAAACATTCTGACCACCGACATGGAGCATCCCATGAGTGAAATTCGCGTAAGCCATTTGGAATCCGTAATCCATCGCCCAGAGAGCAGCGCCATAGGAATCACTGACGCCCGCAAAGCCGCCACAAGAAGCAGTGTTGGTCTCGAACATAAACAGAGGCTTCCCAGCCGCCTGGGCAAGCGCCGCCGAATTCAAGTATGGTTGGACGAGTTGAACAGCCGCAGTATGGGATAAATAACTAGGAAAAATATCTTGCGGGTTTATTACGTTCGCATTCGTACCAAACATGGCAGCGCAGTTGTTATTGGGGTAACTGCGAATTCAGGCCGAAAATAAATTGAGCATGTACATAGAAACAGCAAAGAATACGACGCACTGCTCAACTGTAAGGGCATACAGCCTGTCCTTGAAACGGTCAATGAACCCGGTTTCCCATACCTGCTCGGGGGTCCATGTGCCACTGGCGACGCTGGGGCCGAGCAGCTTGTTCTTCACCGGAATCCGCGGGTTGGCGTCAATGGTGGAAATCAGGGACTGCACTTCCGTACAATATTGCTTTGGGGAGTAAGTCACTCGACGGCCGAATCTAGTGTCCGTCTAAATTTCCGTTAGGTATTTTCTGGGACGCTACGCACTGTTGGTAGAAGTCAGGCTCGTTTCCAGCCTGAAGCGCGATCAAGTTGTCGCCGAGGATCGCCTGGGCTTCTTCTGCAATTGTCAGGCGCCAGTTTACCGAGTCGTTGAATGGTATTCCTAAATTCAATAAAAAAAGACCCTTGTCAAATTGATCTAAGAATACGCACAAGAAGAAACATATACCGAAAAACCACTTGGCGTTGAGCATGGATGAGATGTTGGAAGCCATGTAAAACATGTCGATGGTGTATAAAACCGCAGGGGTTTTGGTCTACGTGATCCGGTTTAGAGAAAACGCAATAACGGAGTAAGGGGCATACCGTCTGGTTGGATCCTGAATCTTGCTTAGAAAATGTGCGGCCGTCCTCGATGAACGGAACCATAGTCGCAAACTCCTGGGTATTGCCACCCAAACGGATGACCACACCACCAGAGCGCTCCTGAAGGTTTGCCATGAGGTTCAGGAATGGAACCTGAAGCAACGAGCTAGCATGCTGTCAGAAGAGAACGTAGAGAGGTCTCACAGAAAACGCACGAGTTTTTCCCCACTGAACACGATTTCCAGTCCTTGAGCAAGGCAGATAAAGAATAAAATATCTGAGGGACGTACAAACTTGGCTGATCACCGACATTTCAATTGAAAATCCCCAGAATCCCGGTCCGACATGAGGAATTGAAAGGCCGTTAACCGCTGCTGCATCTCGCTGTAAGGAAAGGGTGTATGCTGCCGCCGGTGGAGGGCTGGGAATCGGTGGGGGTGCTAGCTCTGTTTTGTCATAGGCTGCTAGTGTAGTCGATGTGGGGTCTGCTGCGTTTGTTGCCGTCTGAGCAAGGGGTATTTGGCCGTAGACAGTGACTGCTCGTGTCGTTGAGAAGAGCGTCGTGAGCAGAGCGAACGATGCAAGGAGCATTGGTTAGTTTAACCGGTGAAAAACAGTCAACGAAAGTGAGAAGAATGTCGAGTAAGATGGTTTCAGCGTCGAGTTGAACGTCGCTGTTGGGTGCGAGTGAAGCAGGCAAGAACTTTGGCGCCATGGTTGCTGCTTTCTTCTCTTCTATGTACCCGCCAAGGGTGCCAAGGTTTACAAGGCCTGCCAGTTACGACAACTTGAAGCCCAAGAACAATCCAAAGCCCAAGCCCCTACTATCCGTTGACCATAAGCCAACGGAAATGAGCTAAGAAATTTTGAAAAATCTCGGCCTCTTGTCGAATGTTTGAACCTGCACGCCACTAGCTCTTTGTCCAAGAAACGTGAAACCGATAACAGGCGATGTTAGCCATCTTCAGCTTGGCATACCAGCGGGCTGTAGACGCTCGTTAGAATCGAAACTGGGCCCGTTAGTGGTGCTGTTAAAGGAGCTTGGGAAGCTTGCTGCGGGGAAGAGGTCAACCTTTCACAAACCTCACATCAGCGAACCCGATTCGGAAACGAATGCTATTTTGAGCGTGTTCTTTTCGGCCCGGGTAGCTAAAGTTGGAATTGATTGATGGCAACTTGCAGTGACGTCGGTCAAGGATGGTAACGACCACGTCCTTCAAGGCATTCATTATCTGCGACTCTATATAACCAGCAGCCGGCCAAGCGGCGGTGTAGGGGTCTGAGCCAGGCCACCTCAGCCAAGCTCTGAATTTTACGAATGCAGCCAAGCGACGCCGAGCCTCGTAAACTGCGAACAATGGCTCCCCTTACTGGGTTTTGCAAAACTTGCAGCAATTATCACGCGAATTCTATTTCTCGCACAGTCTGAGAGTTGTCTGAGAGTTTCGCATGGTGTTCACGGTTCTGTGCCCAAGTAACTTGGTCTGGATGACAGTCTGCCACAGTTATCCAATTAAATAACAGGCATCTGACATTCCTTGAAATTCTGCTCGACATGAAAGATTCTCTTCTCCCCACAAATTGATGGCCAGGAATTTTTTCCAGTGGATGAAACTTTCTCTGCTTCCAAGCTCTTGGAATTTACTCTTGGCCATTGTCGTGCTCGACCTTCCAACAGTTTCTTAGTCGCTTGGCAGGAGGTTCCTTCAATTCTGTCGCTGCAATAATCGGCCTATCTACTCGACAGTCGACACAAACGACTGGAAGTATTTCTACTTTACTCATTACACGACAGTCATTTGGCCACAGGTATCTTATGGGGTGAGTATTCCCCATGGAAGGACCATGGAGGCGTCTTTAGAAAAGTCGACCTTGAATTTTATTGGGGCTCTTCCAAAGCTCTAGTTGACAACGTCTTAAACTTTACTTCGTCTCAGTACATATTTTCTTCGATTGCTTATTGAGGTCAAGAGCGTGCAAGCCGGAGCTCAACTCTGTAGATCAGAACATCTTCAAGGCTAACCGAAATGCAAGCCTTTTTACAATTGAATCCAAGTTGGCTATGGACTCCACGGCAGACAGACATACGCTAGTCCAAAACGAGTACCAATCTACCATACGGTATCATCTTCATGCAATTTCCTAACTCACTGAAATGCGGCTGCATGTCTAACAACGGTACTACACAAAGCTTTCTGCCTATGCCTGAAAATCGGTGGAAGAAGGCATGTGGTCAATGAGCTTGCGACTGAGTTCCGCTCTATTTAATTTACGGTGCTCGTCAATCATCCCATTGAGAAAGTACATTTTTGAGCTGGAATAAATATATGCACAGTTCATTTCATATTTTGTACAGATTAGCGCCCTGCCAGGCTTGTGCTATTTGCCGGGTTGAGCAAGACTATTTTGATGTCGCAAAAACCTTCAGCCCGGGATAATCATAGCAGGCTTCTAAAAATACGGGTCTCTTCATCTGATGCGCAAGACTTTATTTCCTGGCGCCAACCTGGCATGAAAAATTTATGAGTTCCACCTCCACGTTGTCGCCAGGTCATGCAAGATCTGCAGACAAGTAGTTGAATAGACAAGGAATTCTGATTCCCACACGACACTTACGCCCGTTCCGACCAACGGAGAAACTTATCAAGATCCCACTACAAGTTATCATGCAATTAACGCTCATGATCTGTCCTGAGCTCAAGAAGACAAGAAGCACACCTTAAGTCCGGTGTGAATGAAACGTACACGACAGTTTTATAATAGAAGCTCCTAGTCACGGCTGAGAAACAAGTTTCCGAGTGATTGTTATTTGGTCGCCTTTTGGTAATTTCAGTCAGTTTGCTGGAATTTTGTGTCGTTCACGAAGTGCTTGGTAGCAACTTGGATGCCGAGGTTGTTCCGGCTGCCGAAGCCACTGTGGGAATGTTCTAATTGTCTGCCCATAAGCGATGGTTTCTTTCACTTCTTGACCATCCCATGCCTGCAGTCAATTTCCACGTAAGGTTGTCTACGCAAACGTTATTCAAGTCGAGCGTATAACCTGGACCCAGGAATTCTATCCCAAAAAAAGCCATCACTCACTTCAAGAAAACTTTGTTCTACCCAACCATGCCACATCACTGTTCAGAAACTAAAGAGTCTTCACATCTCTGGCTCTGTGGCTCTCTTTATCCTCCTCCCTCGATTAGGCAATCTGTGATTTACAGCATGTCTCGATCTGATTTTGCCATGCAACCTTCGTTTCGGGTCTTTTTCGCAACCCCTGGATTCCTCGAGGAATTATAGAAAATTTATAACCCAGGGGTTGTCAGCAGATCAATTCTATGAGGTGGAAGACATGCTCGAACTGCCCGCCCCGCGCCGGAGACTTCCTTCCAGAAATTTGGAAACGCCGTTTGAGGAGCAGTGGACCACTTTCGCGATCATGAGGCTCACTACAGTGTTGACGATTTTTCAAGATGCAATGGATATACGCGATAATAAAAAGTATATAAACATCTCCGTCATGTCGAACCACCATAACTTGCTGAAATGCCAAGCTTCTCTTCTCTGCAAAAGCTCATCTTTCTGTCAGTCCTTGTCAGGCACGCGCTATGCATTAGTGTCTCTGTTCCCGCTGTTGCTCCTTCCACAGCTCCGACACTCTCACAATCCCTGGTGTCACTTTCTATCGAACAGGACCGTTGGACTGACTATGCCGGAACGACGTCGCAGAATCAGTTTTTCTTCAACACTTTGGACAACCTGAGGTTGCTCACAGGTGAGCCTCCACGTGTCAGGATTGGAGCAGACAGCGAGGACCGGACCAACTTTAATCGAAATGTTCAGGTAGGGTTTTGTCCACGCATCTCACTACGTTAATTAACTGTAGATCACAGTTCTCTGAAGCGATATTCCCTGCGCCTAATCCTACGACACCATATCCCGAGGCTTCGAATGTCACCGTTGGTGATGGATACTTCCAAGCTGCTCAGTTCCTTCCACCCAGTAATTGTCCTATTTACTTTACTCAATCATTCTTCTAATCCCGTTCCTTCTTTTTTGTCAGATACCCGCGTCATCTGGGGCTTGAACTTTGGCCAGAACAACGTCACGGCCGGTTTCCTTGAAACAAAATCGATCCTAAAAGCCTTCGGCTCACCGTCTTTCAAGAGGGCCGGGATAACGCTTGAGGCCATCGAAATTGGCAACGAACCCGATATTTATATATTTAACGGCCATCGGGCTGCTAATTATACATCGACAGAATACACCCAGGAGTGCGTTTGCTACGTTATTACCTATATTTGCATGCCTAACGCCTCATTCTCAAGATGGACGGCATATGCAAAAAATATAACAGCCACCGCCAAACTGTCCTCGTCTTCTACGACGAAATTCTGGGTTGGTGCGCTAGGTGGCTCCTCGGGTTCGACCACCGGTTTCTCGCCTCAAGCCGTTTATAGCGAAGGTATACTTTCGTCTGTCCCCGGTTCTCTAATCTCAACGTAAGCTACACCCGCTATTTCCTATCCACTACAAACCTTAATTTCTTCCTGGTCTGCTTAGATTTTCTCAACACCATTACAGCGGCACTTTCTGTTCCGGGAGCGGTGGTCTGTTGCAAGACTTGATGACCAAAAGTACTATTCGAGGCAACTTGACCGGGTTCACACCGGACATTGTTGCGACTCACGCCAAGGGCCTTGATTACGTCCTCGGAGAGACCAACAGTTATTCTTGCCACGTAAGGCGACAAATATATTCGAATTTGAAATGATATTAATACGTGTTGGAAGGGAGCACCCGGTGTCAGCAACACAGCAGGTGCTGCTTTGTGGACTCTAGACTATGCACTATTTGCGTAAGTGTGTTGCTCGAAAGCCTTGAACATTTGTCATTAACTTCTTTGACCTCAGCCCGCAAATTGGAATTTCTCGCGTGTATTTCCATGTAGGAATCGGCTACAAGTATAGTTTGGTGAGTCTGTTTAGGCAACGAAAACCGGCCTCTTGGTCCCATTGCTGATTTCTCGTTATCAGATGCAACCCGTTACGCTGACGAGGTCGCCGTTGGATGGCACTACTCTTGCCACACCACTTGCGCCTCACATTCAACCACAGTACTACGGAGCCATCGTGGCGGCAGAGGCTATCGGCAACAAGGGTAACACACGCGCAGTTGAACTCAACATCGACAACATACGGATCGCCGGATACGCATTCTTCGACGGAACCAAGTTGGCGCGGGTGTTGCTTATCAACTCGCAGGCGTTCCTCTCCACCGACACGTCCCCGCGGACCAGCATCCATGTTGACCTAGGTATTTCCGGAAAGGGAGCGCCGACAAAGATGACAGTCAAGCGACTTTCCATTCCGTAAGCGAACACATTTCATGCCCTCCGCTGCTTTTTTTTATTACTTACAAATGAATTATAGCCATGCGGATGCTACTGCGGGTGTGACATGGGGCGGCCAGACATTTGAAACCAGTACTGGAAGGCCCAGTGGTAAGGTCCAAGTCCAGACCGCAAACGTTGCTGCAGGCGTAGATGTCCAGGCGACTGAGGCTGTCTTGCTTACTTTCCTATGACCACAACAAAAGTTCTTTATATGAACACCCTTTTTTTTTGGCCAGTTTTAGCAACGCTGGGCTTAAAGTGTATATAACCTCACAGTCTGTGGCTCACCTTGAAGACCATTTAGACTGTTATTTACTAGGAGTACATCTACTTATAAAATTGTCGAATCATTGAACCGCCGCGAACCACCTCTTCGTTGCCTCAAAGCTCGCCTTCGCAGCTTCCACTCCGTCAAGTGGGTGACTTTCTCCTTCAAAAATGAGCATTTCCACGCGAAGTTTGCTGTCTCCATCCTTCTGAGCATACCTTGCCCTGAGCGCATGATAATAATCAATACCTTGGGAAGGCGCAACGCGCCTATCCGCCGCGCCAATGAGAAGCAACACTGGCACACGGACAAAATCGACATAGGCGATAGGCGAAGCGGCTTGGAGGGTCGCAAATATCTGAGGAGTGACCAAAGGCGGCCGCTGTGAATGTGACAACGAGTCGTTTGAGGATGAAGATGGAGAGGAAGACGAAAGAGGGTATGAGATTCCAAATTCAGAGAAGTACCAGTCACGTATATCGCTTGAAGATATATCTCCGGCAGAAATGACAGGATTGCGGAGTATCGCTGCGGAGAAGAAAGTAGGGAATTGTCCTATTACTTCATCCATGATTGAGTCAAAAGCGAACTCGGCAAGCTCATTCAACTTACAGTGACCAGTAAGGAATCCACCGTGGCTTCCACCCGTAATCAGCTGCATTCCAGGACCCTCTCTCGATATGCCTATGGAAATTAAGTGACGCGCAGCCGCGATGCAATCCTGAACATCCAGTTCCCCACACCGGCCGATAAGGCCCTGTAAAAAAGGTTCGCCATATCCTGGCGTACCCGTGTAGTTTGGGAAGGAAATGGTGTCTTATAGCAAGCGATAAGTCCACCGATGTAAAATGAACGGTTGGCAGTTACTTACAGCCTTCAAACACCAGAGCACTCGTTGTTGGGGAAAAGGCCGTGGTGCTACCCCCGTGTGGTCCTCCGTGAGGGGAGGTAATACACGGTGGTACTGATGCACCAGCGTTTGCCCTACCCTGAATGAGGATCGTCTCAACAAGTGGACGCCCAGGAATCTGAATGATTGTCGTTTTAATGCTCGCCAATGCAGACCTCACTGGGAAAAGGTCAGAAATGTTTTTGGGAAAGGAAGAGAGGAAGAGAACGAACCATATTCCGGTAGATCGGGCTTATCGAGCGAGCGCCATATTACAGGTCCTGACTTGTCAATTTTCCCGAGCATAATTTCATATGGCACTGAGGGGGAACTGCGACTACAGACAACCAGAGAAAGACCATCTGTGGCCAGGACTGACCAGCTGGATAGATCGTTATCCGAACTTGGAGTAAGGTTTTGTATGGTACCGTCAGTTAAGGATATCTGAAGAACTGTAATGCGGGAACCCCATTGTGAATGAAGAATAATGGATGCGTCTGACAAGGAGCTTTCTGGGAAGACTGAAGGGGAAGGCAAAAGGCTGTATGGTGGGTAAAGGCCGGGAAACCCATCGGTTTCCGGCTTGTCAACGATCCCAACAAGCGGTTTATGACTAGATTGAATATCCAAGGCCGTGGAAGCATCTAGGCTGATATCCAGGGAATGTAGTGATGAAGTCGCAAGATGTGCGCCACCAGTGGCGCATGCCAGCCAAATTAGAGTAGATTTTCCTTTATGGGTCAGTATACGGGGCGAACGGCAGGATTGGTGGGCCGGAGTAAGTTTCTGTTCCGTGGTGTCAATATGCGCAGGGGAATTTTTGGTGTTTTCAGCCGGAAGTTCGGAGGAGATAACTAATTGCCAAATGCCAGTCGGTCTGTTAAAGCAGCCCTTGATACCGAGCATCCGAGCATCCACCGTAAATTCGTACCCCATTGCGTAAATGATTTTTTCCGAGTTAGGGGAGAAGACTGCTTGACCAAATCGTATCTCTTTCGCAGTTCTGAGTCGCGAAAGTGCGATTTTACAAGGATCGGCCGTGGATGGCTTGTCCCAACGAAATATGAAAATGACTGGTGAGCGCTTTCCATGGAGGCCTTCGCCAAAATCTGGGTTATAGCGGAATTTTTCAAATGGATCGTCGCTTTCGGGAGACTTATCGTCGGCGGCATACAGAATCGATGTTTCAGAAGGAGAAAACGATAATGACCCGATGAATTCTGAATTTGCGACAGTGTCAAAAGGATCGCATTTTCATTATACCGACCGACCCGCTCACCATCTGCGTAGAATTCTCCATGATATTCAGTTACATTCCTGGAAGTTTCTAACAGCCCATCCGTCCAAATCTCCACAAATCTCGAGCCACCGGCTTTGCGTAAGACTGCCCGTCTTCTTCCAGAGGGGGAAATCAGCTGGGCAACGACATCTACGTCGTGAAGGGCTGTTACGGCAGGAATCGAGGTGGAATCGGCTGAGAAGACAATCGATTTGGCCACTGTTCGTTTGCAGTTTCGGATATGGTCTCTAATAGTGTAAGATACTTCGACAACGGTTGGACCTGTCTGATCTGGAAATGCCACAGTTCAGTATGTTAAAATTTCAGGTTTTCATTCGAGTCGAAAATCACCATGACGCGTCACGAAATGAGCTGCACTGGGAAGAGGTATTTCAGCGAGTTCAGAATACATCCCTGCGGAAGATATCTGTGGATAACAAAATATTATTGCGATTTTCAAAAATGATGACATTTCGAAAAAAGAAAAGTTTCAAGTCTGGGGTCGGGCCGCTAGCCTGGCCCAGTGATGGGCGTCACAGGCCATGAGCCGCCCTCGCGGTTTCGGCGTTTTGCTCTGAATCTGTCCCTTCAGGATGTATCGTAGTCAGCCATTGGTAAAAATGAGAGTCAATTCATGCAAATATAAAGGATATGTGGTACTTCAGCACAGATCTGAAGGGTGCGTCGCAGCCGTCGCAGCCCAATCGCTGCCTCTCGCTGGCGTGTGCGCTTCGCTGACTACAGGGCGTCACAGAAAGTGCCAGTGACTTCGCACGTGTCAAACCACCGGACTTGAAACTTTTCTTTTTTCGAAATGTCATCATTTTTGAAAATCGCAATAATGTGAAGGCGAGTGCCAAGACTGCGGACAGCGGACCGCCGGTTTTGGTCATGACGTCCGCTCAAAGTCGTCATCTCACAGAAATGTGAGGTGCTTTCCCTTACACCCACGCCATCTTATACTCTCAACCTGACCTGGATATGTCGAAGAAAGTAATCATTGTTGGTGGGCACGGAAATGTCAGTCTGATCACCCTAGATCGCGTCTCTGGAAGACAGGGGCTAAACATAATTACTTTGTTAACAGGTGTCCTTGCTCCTTACCAAACTGCTCACGCAGACACACTCAGTAACATCTATTATCAGAGATGCTGCGCAGGAACAGGACATCAAAGACGTTTCCGCGACTCCTCTCGTTTTATCTTTGGAGGACGACTCTGTTGATAAGTTCAGTAAGGCATTTAAGGGGTATGACGTCGTCTACTTTTCTGCCGGAGCGGGATCAAAAGGCGGTGAAGAAAGGACAAAGAAGGTGGACTACGAAGGAGCAGTGAAGGTCTTTGATGCTCTGGAAGGCGTCGAGGGTCCGAAACCGAGATTAATACTGGTTTCGGCGATCGACATACGTGATCCAAACAAAATACCTCAACACTATGTAGGTTCTTCTTACTTCTGGAGCTATCGACTTCGTCTGATATTTTCAAAGAATGAAGAAGATATTGCTGTTTCAAACAGAGTCAGGAAAGCTATCCCTGCCTACATGCACTGGAAATATGAAGCCGACAAGGACCTCGTCAATCGTACGGCCTTCAAATGGATCATATTACGGCCAGGAGGATTGAACAATAATCCTGGTGCAGGCACTGCTGATATTGGTAGGACACATTTAGGAAAGACCGTCTCCGTACGTGAACAAAAGCTTCTGTTTGACCGAATACCCCTGATGTTTCTTGCAGAGAGCGGACGTCGCGAAAGCACTTGCCTTCCTGCTCGAGAGAGAAGATGCAGCCGGATTGGCCATTGATTTTGTGGGCGGTGATACCCCGATCGAAGAAGGATTAGACACCTTCGTCGAAATAGGAGAAACAGACTGGCTTGGGTAGTCTGATCCAAGAGAAAGCATGTTACAGCGAGTTAACTCTGTAAGTTTGTTGTCATGCAAGTAGCTAAATCGACACGGGTCCTTCAAACATGCACTTCTTACCGAGAAGACGAAAGGGTTCGTGAATTAACATACGCAGAGCCTCGACGAGTTGCGCTTTGGGACGCATTGAGCGACTTGCATTTCACGCCTATGGTAACGGATGTCGACGTGGTATACCCTCTCGAGTTGGCAAAAGTTCCTTTTCGAGTTGAGCTATTTTGCTAACCAAGTGCTGGGCAAAAAACCAGAGGATCGAAAAGGTTCAATGCTCATGCATGAAAAATCGGTCTGCAGCTTTGTCCATTCAAAGGAGCAGGACGAACTAAACGAGCGTAATTTGAGTCAAGGCTGTAAATATTATTTACATTGTACAAGCGAGATATACATTTTAGATGTTGTTACCCAGAATCATCTGAGTGTGTGGACTAAGCACTGCTCGAAGTGGCCGCGGCTGTACAAATATCAGTCCCGGGACATACAATAACGAGGATCACTCACGCGGATGTGTGCTCGTGAACGGGGTGTGGTGGCTCAAGAAAGCCGTCCTATCCAACTGCCGAATCTGAACGTCGAATCCTTGTTGATTGAAATCAAGTAGCTCTTTCTTCGAGCGAACATCGAACTTGTCATGCCTAGGTGGTAGGATGTGAACGGACCTCAGACATCGTCCATGAGTTCCACCTAGAGTTCCGCTCTCGCTGTCACTACTTCCAGTCGTTGAGCTCGCGGCGCTCGCTTGCTCCCATCTGGAGCGTATAATTTTCAAAACGGCCTGCGGAGTAAAATATATCTTGCCGGAAATGCGGAGAACCTCGAGTTTGGGAAGGAGTGTGGCGCCGGTGGTATCGGAAAGGACGAGATGTTCGAGGAGTGCATCGGTGGCGATACGATGTATGTGCAAAGTTGTCAACAAAGGCGTGTGCGTCAGGCAATTCCGTAGTATTGACAGCTGGAGTCCTACGCCGAGTGTGAGCGTCTCGAGTTGCCCACCAGATTTTGAGAAGAAAGTCACTATATTGGTTTCTGAATGAGGCACTGTGACTCGTCTGTCGAAATACAGAAATAATCGACGAAGAGCAGGCAGGTGGGGGAGATGTTGCAGTTGAACTCCTAAATTGACGACTATTCCGGTACTGATATGGAGTGAAGTGAGTTTATGAGCGATGCTACTTTCGTTTTCGGGTATGGTATGCCCCACAAAGAGTCTCATTGGTTGTATGAAACATTCTTCGAGATTTGGGGCGAGCTCGAATATTCTGGGGAAGTCCTGTATATGGATGGGGCTGTCCCATGTCGTTAGTTGGTGCCATGGGAGCACACGGAAGGTGGGGAGGAATGAACAAGAGATTGCGATGTGTTGAAGGAGGGGAGCTTTCGAAAAATAGGCAAGGGGGTTCTGCTCGATGTTGTCCGACCAGAAGGTATTTTTAATCTCCAGTCTCCGTAATAAAGGTATTCGGTTTTCGATGGGATGCAGCGCTTGAAGCATTGCCACAGTGGTATCAAAACTGATGCGCTGCCAGCGATGGGATAATGGTATGATGAAGTCTAGAATGTCCGTGCTATGTTCCCTGGCGTTGACGCCTATTGAAAGAGGGCAAGCACCGGATCTCTCAAGAAATATTTTCGGCATGCAAACATGACCTTCTTCATCCGAAAATGACTTGAGGTTGAGGTAGATAGTCGTCCACAGTTGGGGTGTCCGCTTGGCGACATTCCGCCAGTGACGATTGACTCGGGACAGGAGAAAACTTCGTTTCAGCGAACTGCGCTTTATTTCTTGTGGGTGCCGACTAGGAAGACAGAGAATGAATATATATGATAGTATCTCCGGAGGCAGGTCCCAAACAGGTGCGACCATCACTCTGTGTTTATTCCCGAAGTCCTGGATTTTGGCGCGTTCTTGGGTAAGCTCGTCGAGAAGCAGCTTTATTCGTTTTGTCGTAGAATCAATCTCGGAGATCCTCGTCTTGACGTCGTCGATGACATGTCGTACTTGTACTTCTTCTTCTACAGACGGTAAATGTCGTGAAGTATCCGATAGTAGATGTTCGAGCGGAGACACCAACGGTCTCTGTAATTGAGACACACGACCAGAGCATTCGGGGCATAGAAGACTTTCGTGAGGGGTATCGCCCAAATGTCCTTCTGCGTTATCTTCGTGTATAATTTCTTCTTGGGTTGAGACGCTGGACGAGCTGTTAAATAAGAGTTGATACCACATTGCAAGTACAGTCTTGACTCACGAAACCGCGGCATTGTCGTCCATAATTTTGGGGATAGATGTGCGTCCGTAATATGAACAAGAAATGATGTTAACTCAGTGCGCTTGGTAGAGAACGTGGTAACATGAAGGCGACTCTTGGAGCAATGCGAACGATCGCTTGCATGTCGCGATCGTTATTTCCTTGACTGTGATGGAAGAAGGAGTCTTAGGGTGAAGTCACCCGAGCCTCCCCTAAACTGGACGTGGGTGTTTATTTTCTTGCAGCGTTTTTTTCCTTCCTTACCTTCTTCATGACCATGACCAGCTCAAATGACCTCCCCAGCTGAACATTTTCTGTGTTGCCTCTGTTTTGCCTTTGGTACTATACCCAATTATTGAACGATGCTGTTGACGGCACCAGCTGTTTTCCGTGGTAACCGACTGGAATGACAATGGCGCAAAGGTCAGTCTTTTTTTCAACTTTTACTTGGCTTCCCAACCATCAAACGCCGACGCGATGAAAAAGAGCGTAATGCTCGATAACCCAGCTCTTCGAGGAGGGAGTAACGCCCCATTAAACCAATGAGAACCAAACCTATCTGATCTTTTCTCTGCATCTTGAAAAACTTTTTTCGCTTTCGTATTCTGACCTCTTCTCTAGTCTAGGTACATTTTCACCCTCACCATTGCGAGAGTGTCAACGCTGCCCTTTGTGACCATGAGTAGTCGAGGAATGTCTGGTGAGTTTCTCCCTCTTCTTTCGACGTCAGACAGCCTTATGTTTTGTAAGAAGAAATTTTCAGTTGACTCTGCCACACTTCTTATGTCAAGAACTTTGAAATTCTCTTTCATCTGCGTTTCGAACATAACCAACATCCGTCGGTAACCGTCTGCAATGAAATATTTGTACATGACGCGTCCGCAGTTGGCGACATTGTCCTTCATGAACCTTGTGAGTAGCGTTCCTCTTTGTCAAGTGCCTGCGCTGTAGCTGGCGCTCAGGAGATGAGATCTATTTTTTTTCAGTTATCCCTGTCTTAATGCTTCTGTCGAGAATTCGAAAATCTGATATTCCTTTATAACTCCTGCGTGTTGTATCTCTACGTTCTTGGCTGATCGTCTTCATTGTTTCCATTTCTTCCAGGTCGTGAAGGCTGCTGCTGGCATACATTCGAACATCCATGAAGTCGGCCCGACTTCCATTTTTCCTTTCTGCGCCGTGTCTCCAAGCCGGCGGATCATATGTACTCGTCGTACTCATAGCCAGTGGAATATTTGAAAATTCAATTGGGTGTTGAATGGGATTGTTCCGGCCGCTGTAGTGACTGCAAAGATAATACCAAGTTTAGTGATGCCCCCGGGATGAAGGGCCATTTCTACAATGACAAGTTGCGAAGGACGTACTTGGTAGAGTAACTAAAAGACATTTCTCGGCCACTTCTCAGTCCACAGAGTGGAACATTGCCAAAATACGGGTCTTCAATCAATTGACGAGCTACTCCGCTCCGTAACATCAGCCGGTCATCGCTATCAATTACTGGTACATACGCATCCCTTCCTCGAAATGATTTCCACGAAGATGAGATGTCACCTTTAATGAACATATTGCGAAAATGGATGGATGGATCCAGCTTCCACACCGGAATCTAATTGGTAGACGGATGATAAATTTATAAAGAAGTTTTTCACTGAGGCGGCGGGCAAGGCTCGCTTTTGCATCACCATATTAACTACGTGACACGGTTGTCTGATCAAAGTGCGAGGTTCCAGAACTTTATTCCAATTTTCTTGCATCGGCTGTCAATAATATTGTCAATCTTCAGAACGAGAGCAAAAAATAATCTTGGTTCTTTTTTCAGAGTTTCGGAGTATCTGTAAAGAGGTGTTGCATCGACCCAGAAGGGTACCGATCGCCGACCGTCGCGTCTGCTTTGTTTGCGATTTCCCTGACTTGTGCAACTTCCTCAGGACTGAGCTTGATATCAATGGCTCCCAGATTCTCCTTGAGATACTAAATACATGTGGCAGAAGGCGTAAGTGATCGTCCGGGGGCGGAGTCAGTCAGTAGATCCAAGTACCTTGATCTTCTTGGTGCCTGGGATAGGAATGATGTCGTCTCCTTGCTCGAGCAGCCAGGCCAGTGTTACTTGGCCTGCTGTGGCGTTGTGCTTCTTGCCGAGTTCCTCGAAGCCCTTCACGAGTTTCAAGATATTTGGGAAGTTTTCATCACTGAACCTAAACCAAAATATATATTCGTCCTTGAAAACAGAGGCTTGTTGATAACTCACTTTGGGATGGACTTCCGCCAATCATCTGCCGGGATATCTTGGTTTGATTTCTGAAATAGAAAAGAATCGAATCAAAACTCCGTCCTCTGCGCTGAACTTGAAGGTATAACGTACGTAGGTCCCAGTCAACATGCCCCTTCCCAGAGGAGAGTAAGCCACAACGGCCACTCCGAGCTCGCGGCACGCTTTGAGCAAGCCCCGGTTCTCGTATTCGATATCAAGGGTGAATGGAGAATATTCGACTTGGACAGCTGCGATAGGGTGGACTGCGCAAGCCCGGCGGAGGGTATCGGCAGAAACTTCGGAAAGGCCAAGGTATCGCACCTTTCCTTCCCTATATTGGCGTGGTCAGTCGCAGGATGGTCCATAAATTATGACAATAGC
The DNA here is from genome assembly GCA_023014335.1 of Galerina marginata. Lineage (NCBI taxonomy): Eukaryota > Fungi > Basidiomycota > Agaricomycetes > Agaricales > Galerinaceae > Galerina > Galerina marginata. The sequence goes on from JAECYW010000019.1 coordinate 1,291,523, forward strand.
TCACTTGACCAGCTCAGCCATAGCACCAACGGTAATCTATAGATAGCGGAAATGGAAATGAGGTTACATCGCCGTCAGTAAATGTACAAGCCCAAAATATGACGCACCTCAATTGGGACGGTCGCGTCAGCTCGCTGAAGATAAGGGGGTTAGTCCAGGTCGTGGAGTTCGGCTGCATGTTACCCACATGCAGATAATACAGATCAATAGTCTCGATACCCAGTCTTTTCAAGGACTTTTGGACGGCAGATCTCACATATTCCGGGTCGCCATTGATGGGTTTTTTAGCTTCCTTGGTGCGGTTGATTCCAAATTTAGTGGCCAGGAATATCTCGTTCCTTTTCCCGGTCCGCTTGAACCTTTACAGATGCGAAGAGTGGGGTCAGGTTAATTGGTTCTTCCTATATAAAGAACCCATTAAAAGTGGAGAATGCCCACCACTTTCCGACCAAGTCTTCACTGTCGCCGTAAACGTCCGCAGAATCCCAGTTGGTGCAACCAGCTTCCACAGCAGCGTCCAACACCTAGCAGTCGAATTGAGCGTCAGCGAAACTTATGCCGTTCTCCTCTGAGATGCGCTTACTTTGAATCTGTCTTCGTCGCTTTCGATAGGACCATAAAACGCGGACAGACCCATCAGTCCAAATCCGATTGCTGTAACATCGTCTTTGCCAATTTTACGAGTGGGGAGAGGCATAGCTAATGGCAATTTGTAAGGGGCTGAGATGAAAAAGAAACGAGGAGATTCGGTGATCCTGGAAGCCAATGAACGCTATTTATGCAAAGAACAGAGAGTTGAGAGGTAACCGGTACAGCGCAATTGCCGGTATCATCCCGGTATGTATATGTAGCTGATCAATGACATAGATGCATGGCTTCTTCATCTGTTCTGACCATTACTAAGACTCGGAGTCCTTGAAGGTCATCAATAAGCCAATGCAGACTGCTGACGTCCTTTTTACTTGAACCACCATTACATAAATACGCTCCGCGCTGGAAATGCTGGCAGCGAGCCTAAATGATTAGTGGTCGCCCAGAGTCCTCGCTTGTGGTGTTTGCATAGCTCCGGAACGGCCAGTAAGAGGATTGTCGCTGAAAGGAAGAGGTATGCGCACAAACTTTCTGCCGTCGAACGCTTCGGTGCGAAAAACTGTTACCTGGACAAGCGAAATTATGTAACGCGACGCGAAACCAGAACTTAGCCGACCCTGAAGCATACACGTGATATCAGAAATCAGCGATCATAGATTGACTCGACAAAAATTTAGGAAAAGTTATCTCGTTCCTCCATCTCTCCATCCTACATCCCTCAAAATGTCTCCAGTCGGAACCTTGTGGACCACTACTTATCAAGCAAAGGGAACGATTGTGAATATATTATTTCTTTCTGTCATGAAACCTTCTACTGTACTGACATCTTGCATGTAAATCCAGATCAAGGCTGTGGCTGCTTGGGGAGGCCTTGAAATCGCTTTGCCTTCTGCCTATGAGCACATGGTAGACAACAAGAAGCCAGAGTTCCTGGCCAAATTCCCCCACGGCAAGATCCCTGCTTGGGAGAGCACCGATGGCTTCAAGCTCTTCGAAGGCGCCGCAATTGCTCGCTATGGTCAGTATTCTTATCAGTCATCTAATCGATCGCTTGTCTGGAGGGATTGTGAAGTGGAGGCGAGAGTATGCCTTTTTCCAGCTATGCCTGTCATTAATATCCACGACAAAGCTTTCAGCCTTTGATTTATCAAATTTATTTGTGCAGACCTTTCAGAAAGCTGACCTTTTTCCCCCGTCCAGTGGCTGGTCTCGCACCCAACTCTGGCCTCCTTGGCGGCTCACTGGAGGATGCTGCTCTTGTCGATCAATGGGTTCACCTCACTGAATCAGAGGTTGACAGCTACACCGATCTCATTCGTGGTTTGTGCCGCGGTCTCTATCCTTATAACAAAGCCGTCAGTAGAATTATCATCTTATATTGATACTTCGTTGATTAAAGCAACAGACACACACGTCCCTCGCTGATCGTCAAATCCGCACGCTCAACACCCTTGAAGCTCACCTCTCCACCCGCACCTTCTTTGTTGGCGAGCGCATCACTCTCGCCGACATCTTCATCGCCGGCACCATTCAGAAAGCCGTGTCAGCGACCGTTGATGCTGCCCTTCGGGCCAAGCTTCCCAACCTCATTCGCCACTTCGAGACGATTATTAATCAGCCCAAACTAAAAGGCGTCTTTGGCGAGACAACTTTCATTGACAAGGCCATTCAATTCACACCTCCAGCAAAAGAGAAGAAAGATGCTAAGCCTGCTGCCGCCCCTGCCCCGGCTGCTCCCAAGGCCGAGAAAAAGCCAAAGCCAAAAGACGATGACGATGATGACGAGCCCCTCGTTCCAGAGGAGCCCAAGGTCAAGAACCCTCTCGACGACCTCCCCAAATCCACTTTCAACCTCGAGGACTGGAAGCGCGCCTACTCCAACAAAGAGACCCGCGGTGCTGGTGGCTCTCTAGAATGGTTCTACGAGAAGTGAGAATCTCCTACTTTTGTTGTCGCATCGCTTATCCTATCTTCAGCTTCGACTATGCTGGTTTCTCCGCGTGGCGAGTCGACTTCAAGTACAACGAAGAGCTCACACAGACTTTCATGTCCTCTAATCAAATCGGAGGGTTCTTCAACCGCCTTGAGGCATCCCGCAAATACCTCTTCGGCTCTGTCGGTGTGCTCGGCACATCAGGAAACTCCGTTATCGCTGGAGCTCTTATTCTTCGTGGCCAGGATGCCAAGCCCGTTGTAGATGCCGCCCCTGATTGGGAATCATACGAATACAAGAAACTCGACGTGAAAGATAATGCTGACGATAAGGCCTTTTTCGAGGCTGCCCTTGCTTGGGATCTGGAGATCGATGGTAAGAAGTGGGCCGATGGCAAGAACGTGAGTTAACAGTGGCTCCCTATTTTATTTTATTCTTATGTGGTCAATTTGCAAACAGTTCAAATAAACATTCCATTTGTATACAACACTACTGACGGAAAAAGAACGGGGATCTAGAAGTTTTTTTTGTTCATCATTGTATCGTTACCTCGCATAGTAGTAGTTGCTTCTCTGATTTTTACTTCGGTTATGGTAGGCATCGATGGTTCGTTTTTTCACTGATGCGTAATGAAGTAAATTTGTGGCGGGGCAATCTTTTAGCTGGAGTTGTTTACGCATCATACATGAATCATGAAGCAGATGAAATTTATTATTCGAAAGGTTAATGATGTTCTATCCAATGTTGTGAGTACCGTAGTCGGAAAAGAAATTGTATGGTCACAATCTGTAAGAGTCATTCCGGCCGTTTTCTTGGTCGTAAAAACCCAAATCCTCAAAACTAGGACACAACCCGTCCTCTGATAAAATGTGTTCCGACCAAATTTTGGGTGCTCCAACGTCTCGGAGTACGATCTTGACGCCTTCGAGTTCCCATCGCCCAATGAAGTGCTGCAATTTTTTCACCGCATGTTCACCCCGCTTAGTGGAGGCCCCCTCATCGTAGACCCAGAGAGCCACTTGACTACGTGCGATCTTGTCAATCGCGTCACTCGGATGTTCAATGGTGAGATCCAGTCTCTTGAGACAATTAGTGCCGGAGCCTAATTGGAGCCATCCTGTCCGGTATGCGCTCTTGAACCACTGGGTTATTTGATTATTTGGGACATGGCTCCCGTCGAGAAAGAGCCGTTCGAGGTGAGGGACGTAGTTCCAAAGCGATATTTCTGTTTCATCAGGAGAAGGGAAGCCGACGCGGTTCGTGTGCCATTGGAAAGGGATGCGGCCGAATAATTGGAGTTCTGTAAGCATGGGCATGGATGTCAGGATGCGATGGAGTTCTTCCAGAGCCACCGCTTTGGCGCTGAAGCGGAATGAGGCCAGATGGGGGAATTGTAATCCTTCAAATACGTTTTCGATGTGTGAGCGACTTTTGACGTCGAGTGTGAGGTGGAGCTGGCGGAGCTTTGCGAGGATGGCTTTTGGGGGTGGGCTGCGGTCCTCGTTCACGTCGTTGAGAATCATTTCAACAAAGAACTGCCCAGTTTGAAGGTTGGTGCATTGACGAAGGAGCTGGGACCACATAATGGAGGGTATTTTGGTATCAACCAGGCGGATATGCGTGAGTTGTGTCCAGGGAAGAATGGACTCTATGGGTCGTTTGCTAAAGAACACCATGCGTTCTACGTATAGTTTACGGATCGCAGGAGAGTGGGTTTTGTCGATAGGTATCATCTGGAAACGGTGAGAATGGCCCCTCGCGTTAGGGGATGGGGCTTTATTGCATCGGAGGAGGAGACTTTGAAGGTTAGGAAAGATCAAAGGCGTCTTCCTGAGCCAGCTCTGGAGCACGGAGATATATGAAGCACCTAAGTCGAGATATCGCGCTGAAGACAAAAAAGACGTGAAGAATGGGCCCAGATCCTCCTCTGGGACCTTGCCTCTACGAGTAGCCTTTGACCAAGTGAGTCTAAGGCGAAGGACCGGGGCTCTTGGATAGACATTGTTTGACCACCAACGTAGAAATTCCACGTCAGCTGGGCGGATGCCCTTCCGTAGAACATCCTTGGAAGGACACTGGGACCGAATGACAAAGGAAACGTGATAGAGCTGCTCCCAAATCTTTGAAGTGTCGAGGGCGACGTCTCGCCAGTAGGAACATATTTGAGTGAGAAGCATGGGAGCTTGTGTCACGTCCGGCTGCTTTACATTTAAAGGGTTACTGGGTAGGCATTGTAGAAATATTTCCGAGAGCACGTCGGCGGGGATTTCCTGTGCGATGGACAAAGGCATCGACTCAGAAGATGACTTCGCGACCCAGGACAGTGAGCGTCTATCATTATATTATACGTTTCAAAAGGTTCTCACCATTTCCTCTGACGATATAGCGGGTAAGTGATGATTTGGTTGCGGTCAAAGGGTAAGAGAAAACAAGGACGTGCAGGCATCTCTGCCAGTGCAACTGATTTTATGCGATAGGCGAATAAAAGAAAATCGAATTCAACATCTCGACAATAGAAAGACCTAGAAAGACCTACTTCCTACCAGCTTGTAGGAGTTTCTTTGGCCGGGTCCTGTATATGGAGGAGTTAGAAATCACCTAGTTTTGCAAGAAAAGTGGAACCAAAGAGGAAGCCCTCAGCGTGATTGCGGCCCGGTATTCGGTCGGACCCGAGTCGCAAATGCAATTTCGAGTTGAACCTTGTTCAAGTTGTTGAACGCTCCAAGTCTCGCCTTCCGAAAACAGAGCACTAGCTGCGGCCACTCGTTTTATTGGATAAGGACGCGTCGTATCTGAAGCTGGAAGGTATTTACGATCAAATAGGCTGTTTTCCAAGTTTCAGTTGATGTGGCAAACCCAGCTATAATTGGGCATCATGGCAAGCTTCCGTTTTTCCTTGGATTTTCCCGCTACATGGGATGATAGACAAGTGATAGGAACCAGTAGAGCTCCACGTCCCCGTTGCGGCGTATAGCTTATCCAACACATGATTTGTGCCCACTGTCGTGTGAACGACAAGAGGACGGATCGTTGCATGACAAGGCTCTCGTGGTCGGATGTCTTGTAATCCGCAACCTTGTGGCCTCTTGCCCAATTGTTCACCCTTAGACGCCGTTCTGTAATCTTATCTGACACGGAGTAATTTTCCGCGTTAAATTGGGACCAGAAGACGGTTTTTGACCATGCGACCTCTTGTTTTGGAGGGCTTCTGGCAGTCAAAGTAAGTACGCTATCAGTTCTTAAAATGAACTAACAATGACCTCAGACTACAAGATATTTATGGCCTCTGTCGATAATGTATCGCAGACACTTGATTCATGGACAATTTGTGCCCATGCAGCTTCGCGAGCACCAGGTGACGCTCTTGGAATCTCTGCGCGAGTGGATAAAGAATACTTCGTATTGTTGGGGTGGGAGCGAGGTGTACAGCCAAAACTATTACGAGGGCCTCTCAAACTAAGGGTCTCAGGAATGGAATATTTCCGTTGTATTTAACCAGCTCGCGCAACGGAAGAACCGCCCAGTTCATTTTCCCCCGTCATGACTTCCACTGTTAGCATCACCAACCACACCACCGCTTCTAAACCTCGTCCCCATATCCTCTATAGCATCCAGGCAGTTATCAATGGCAAGGAATTTACCTCTCAAAGGAGGTACTCAGAGGTACTTTTCCCTTTATGCGTCGAGCCACTGGTGCTGAAAAGATGTTCAGTTTGTTGCTCTTCATCGTAAGTCGTGACTTAATTTCAAAAATAGCTTTTCCATGTGCGCTAACCTATGACGTAGAGGCTTTGCAGGACCCGTATAATCTTCCTCCAAAGCGACTTTTAACTACTACTTTCATACCCTCTGCCTGGGTAGACGACGAGCTCATTGCGGAACGCAAGGCCGGATTAACGAAATACCTTTCCGACCTTGCTTCAACTCCGAAGTATCAAGGTAAACCTGTCTTTGTCGAGTTCTTCACTGGACAGTCTGTGGAACGCGCCATCAAGTTCGACCTTGAAGATGCTTTGCCTTCTACCCTGACCAGAACCAAAGCTCTGAAACTCGCGTCAGCCTCGAATGGAGAAGTTGGCACTCAGGCATCCATGATCGCTGGGGCCTACTATCCTGGTTGGAGTGCGTCCTCAGTTCCTCCAGAGGGTCTCGATTTTTCCAAATTTGATATTATCTGGTTTGGTAAGCTACTTTTTGTTTACACCGTTTATTTTGACGACAAACCTTGCTTTGGGCAGCCTTCGCTACCCCGAGCTCCTCTTCGACCGTTTCTTTGGACTCTACAAGTGCAGCCGTCTTGAAGCGATTGGTCACCGCCGCTCGTTCAAGCGGGCATAGTACTCGAATTGTTCTTTCTATAGGTACATGGCACCTGGGATTGTTGCCTTCCGTCATCTCATTAGTCCTTTATCCAGGTGGCTGGGGTGGATGTCAGTATTACAGTCAGACTTGCTCGTCTTCGGCAAACCGAACCACTTTTTCCAACTCCATCGTGTCCACAATCAACTCCTATGGTCTTGATGGTAATGTTGTTGCCTTTTGAATTTTCCCACCACTTATTCTTATTCGTAAACAGGTGTTGACATCGACTGGGTAAGGGCTTTGGTTTAGTAATTTCAGTTGGCCACTGTTCTTAAATTCATTTCAGGAATATCCAAATAGCCCAGGGGCTGGACAACCTTATTCTTCTGCTGATTCTGCCAATCTTCTCAGTCTTTTCAAGCTTTTAAGGAGTGCCCTTGGTTCATACTATTTTCATATTCATTCGGTTATGTTTCTCAATCAGATATATGTAGGAACTAGCAAGGTCATATCGTCCGCTGTGACCCAACTTCCCTGGTTGGGAGCCAATGGTAGCCCACTCACAGATGTTTCTGCATACGCTGCTGTCATGACCTACGTCAATATCATGTTCGTGGAAATCCACCCTTAGTATTTCACCTTCTGGGCTAAACCTTTCTGTAGGAATTACGACGTTTGGGGTGCGAACGCTACCCCTGGACCTAACGCGCCACTCGGTTCGTCGCTTGTCCCCACTGTTGAATTTGTGCATCTCATGGTTTATCGTTATAGGCAACCTTTGTGGAACTTCATGGCAGCCTTCAGCCAGCGCACAAGCCGCACTTGCTCAGTGGACAGCTGCCAAGTTCCCTGCATCTCAGGTAGGTGCTCGACCTGTGACAATTGGCTCATTCGCTTACTCGGTCACACAGCTCATTCTTGGCTTGCCTCTCTACGGATATGTGTCACAGAGCTCTAAGTCGGTGTTGACTGGTAGCTTTGCACCGTCGCCGGACATGGTGCTTCTTCAGAAAGCGGAGGAAAATGGAGTGGATGGAAAGATGGCAGTAGCTTCTTTCCACAATGGTGCCCGTGCACACGTTGCTCCTAAGAGTACAGACCAGGTAACCGCTGCCACCGCCAACCTTCAGTCATACTGGGGACAGCAGATTGCGTTCAAGGATATTGTCGGCTCTGGAGCCTTGGTCAAGGCGTCTAATGGAACCTACGGACAGGGTGGCGGTTTCACAATGGGTAAGTGCCCGTGTTCTGGATGAGCACCACAAGTGTTGATCCTTATCATTGGTAGCTTGGGATAACTGCAGCGATACTCCCGTAAGCTCCATTCGTCTCATCTTTTCACTTGCATGCAGAGACATATTCCACCAGTACCTCTACAACACGAGTCAATCCACCGTTGTGACGTATGACGGTTGGTATCCTCATTCTCTGTGTTGCTTGCCGTCGTAACGCTGTCATTCAGATACTTATTCCCTGTCCGATAAAGCCCAGTTTGCCAAATCCAGTGGTATGGCTGGGTGCTTCACTTGGTCCCTCGACCAGGTTAGTTTGTTATTCCCAATTTGTATCTCTATATTGACTTGCAACTAGGACGATGGTTATACTCTATTTAACTCCATTCGCACAGCCCTCGGAAAGTAAACTGCCTTGATAGATCTCTCGCCGCGAGTAGTGTAATAACGTTAGGCTCTATTTTGTCGTTGAGAAGAAGAGTGGTTTTTATAGCAATCCTTTGTATGTATTTTTGAATATTTATTGTTGTCCTCTTGCTCTTTGAGTAGCCTCAATGATTTGAAGCATCACTTTTTCCAGCAAAGTAATTTATGTATTCTTTCTTGATCTTCTCTCGATGATGGACGTCGATGGACCGATGGTGCCTTTTGATCGGAGCTTCGGGCCCGGTCAGAAATCCAAATACGGCAAAAATGTTGCCTCTTCCATCTGACAAACAAAAGTACACAGAGTCCTCTTATATAAAAGGGTTTTCAGACTGGCTCCATCCCTCCTGGTTCAAAGCTTATCATGTCAATTACTTCAGCGAGCATCGTCAATCATACGACATCCTCAGACCCTTCTCCCCACGTTCTTTATGTTATCAATGTTCGCCGCGATGATAACCGACGATACAAAGTCCTCCGGCGTTATTCTGAGGTTCGTCTTCACATTGAATCAGGTATATGCGCCCATTGTCGTCCAATTTGTCTTACCACATGTATTACTGTTGTTAGTTTGTTACTCTGAAGGAAGTTCTTTGTATCCCATTCGCCTTTCCGCCAAAGCGAATCATCGGGACACTCTTTTCGCCGTCGGGATGGATTAATGATGGACTTATTAACGAAAGAAAACGCGGGCTTCAGAAGTACTTGACCTTCCTCATTCACGACATGGTGCTCAACCACCATGCCGATTTTCTCCTGTTCCTCGGAGCTGGTGATCTCCCAACTCATAAATCCACTATTTGTCTTTCGTTGGTTTTGCCTGAAATGACCTCCAAGGAGCTCATGATCGCTAAGAATTTGACTCTGCATGAACCAGATGGGACTTTAAAGCCCGTCGCGGCGTCTTACTATCCGTCTTGGGCCTCGGACGCCATCCCACCCCACAAGATCGATTTCTCCAAGTTTGATATACTTTTCTTTGGTGGGTCCTAGGGTTCCAACTGTGGAGCGAATCGAGGCTGATTTCCTCATTTAGCGTTTGTAACACCCAACGGAACAGCAGGGATTGACTGGGATAGTGGCAGTCAAGAGACACTCAAGGCCCTTGTGTCAAGCGCACGTAGCAGTGGTCATGCGACGAAGATCGTCCTCTCCGTGGGTAAGATAATATCTTTAATTGGACCTGAACCACTGTCTTTTCGCTAAATATATGCGCCATAAGGTGGTTGGAGCGGTAGTCACTGGTATAGTGAGGCCATGTCAAGTGCGGGCAACCGCTCTAAGTTGGTGAAAACACTTGCTGACGCGATCAAGTCTTATGGTTTGGATGGTGAGCAGCAAACCTATTATCGCGTCCAGATTTACGCCATCAACCGTTGACAACAACCTCTTAGGAATCGACATAGATTGGGTAAGTTGCGATATAGTTTTTAGATTGTGCCTAACGAAGTATTTTAGGAATATCCCAACGCATCTGGAGCCGGAAATCCACATTCTTCAGCGGATTCAGCCAACTTCTTAAGCTTTTTAAAATTACTTCGAAGCACCATAGGTTGGTTTCATGACTAATGATAACATTATGCCTCTGCTAACTACTTCGGTCTAGGCGATTCAAAAGTCATATCTGCTGCAGTTACACACACCCCGTGGCTGGGAGAGAACGGCGCTCCGCTCACCAATGTGTCCGAATATGCAAAGCATATGACTTATGTCAACATCATGTACGTTTATATTATGTGTAAAAGGTATCTCATTCAATGCCGGCTTGGTCAGGAATTATGATGTATTTTCGTCGTCTTCGCACCCAGGCCCGAATGCACCTCTAGGTAAGTACTATCCTGGTTTGGCGTCTTCCTTTCTTCGACTGAGAACATTGCACTGGAGGCAATCTATGTGGCTCCAGTAGTCAACCGCAAGCCAATGCTCAAGCAGCTCTCGCTCAATGGACTCGCGCTGGGATGCCCGCAGCTAAGCTGCTCCTTGGGCTACCTTTGTATGGCTATGTTTCGAAAAGCAAAGACAAGGAGCTTACTGGAAGTTCTTTACCGCCATCGATTCTCCCCCCTGGTGCTCATCCGAGGTTGACGCCTAATCGCTTCCGGATTTGCGAGGCTCTGGGAGACCTTAGCGCATTATGGGGACAACAAATTCCGTTCATCCAACTCGTTCAATCTAAAGTCTTGGTCAAAAATCAAGATGGGACTTACGGAGCTGCGAATGGATATACATTCGGTACGTTTTCATCTCAAAACAAAATACACAAACACCGGATGATTGATATGACGTCCCTTTCTTTAGCTTGGGACAATTGTAGTGACACTCCGGTTCGAGCTCTATTTTCAACTTCATCTGGATATCGTGAATTCTAAGATTTTGTCTCCCATTCAAGTACCTTTACAACATTGGTCGAACGACTGTGGTAACTTTTGATGACACTTACAGCATCGCAAGCAAGACTTTATTTGCGAAGAAGTCCGGCATGGGTGGGTGTTTTACTTGGTCTCTTGATCAGGTATGTTACCAGCAGGCTTTCATGTTAAATGGCCAAGAGGCTGATTACTTTGAAGGATGACGGTCTGACTTTGCACAATATAATGCTGCACAACTTGGGTCGATAAAATCACGAGTCTTTATACAATTATCCATCCCATATGTTTTGTGATGTAAAGTCGACAGGCTTTTTGATAGTTCAGAGTTGTGGAAAAGTGTCGACATTTCATAAGGCTCTTTCGTAACATAAAACATTTCGAGTAAGCAGATGTAGCAGGATTGTGAACATAATTTTCTCGGTCGTCAATCCAAGCGATAAAGGATATACAGTGGGTATAACACCAGACGTTTTGAAGGAACTGGGAGGTCGTCAGCATCGATATAGAGCAAGAATCGCCCTTGACATATCATAGGAAAGTAAGCAAGACCGCTTCAGTGGCGTGAACGTCTACTCCTGCAGAAACTCCTAAGGACTGAACTTGAATGGCTCCGCTGGGCCTTCCAGTGCTGGTTTCGAATGTTTGTCCTCCCCATGTCAAACCCGCCGTAGCATCTGCATGTCTACGTCGTGCGTTGAAGTCAAACAGAGGAAGGGTTTTCTAAAAAGTGGGTAGCTTACGGAATTGAAAGCCTTTTAACTGTCATAGTCGTTGGCGCTCCAGTTCCGGTAAAAGCTAAGTCGACATGAATGCTGGTTCGCGGAGTGGTGTCTGTCGAGAAAAAGGCCTGGGAGTTGATCAGGAGTACCCGGGCCAATTTGTTTCCGTCGAAGAATGCGTATCCGGACAAGCGCGTGTTGGCGATGGTTAATTCGACCGCGCGTGTGCTACCTTTGTTCCCGATGGCCTCTGCAGCAACAATGGCCCCGTAGTATTGAGGTTGGACGTGCGGAGGAAGGGGCGTGGCAAGAGGCGTGGCATCCAATGGCGACCGAGTGAGCGTGGCAGGTTGGATCTTCCGAGAATAAACAGTAAGAGAAAGGCCAAAAGTTACGATATCTTGACTCTTACCAAGCTGTACTTGTACCCGATCCCTTCATGGAAGAATACCCGAGAGATTCCGATTTGTGGGCTGAGACCACAGGGTCAACTACCAATTATCTAGGGGATCAAATAAACTGCACATACGCAAATAGGGCATAGTCTAGCGTCCACAGAGCAGCTCCTCCTGTGTTACTGACACCAGGTGCTCCCTGCCAAGATGTACAGTATCAGTCGTCTGTTTAAGAGTGGAGAATTCTATATCTTACATGGCATGAATAACTGTTGGTCTCGCCGAGGACATACTCAAGACCCTTTGCATGCGTCGCAGTAATATCCGGGATGAACCCAGTTAGATTGCTTCGAATAGTGCTCTTGGTCATCAGATCTTGCAATAGACCACCATTTCCGGAACAGAAGGAGCCACTGTAGCGATGTTGAGATATACTGAATGTGAGGTCATTGGTTAAGTATCAGATAAAATAGAATGGGCTGATTCGCTTACGTGGCGATTAGAGCACCAGGGGTGGACGAAAGTATGCCCTCACTGAAGATAGCTTGAGGCGAAAACCCTGTAGTCTTTCCTGAAGAACCAAGAAATGCGCCACCCCAGAATTTTGTAGTAGAAGCCGAGGATAGGCGGGCAGTGGCCGTTATATTAGTCGCGTAAGCGATCCATCTTGAGTATGGCACTTCAGTTGATTCCAACTTCAATGAGAAAATAAGAAACGCACTCTTTGGTGTACTGTGTCGACGAATAACCGCTTGTTCTGTGGCCATTGCCACTGTACAGATCGGCTTCATTACCAATTTCGATGGCTTCGAGCGTGATACCAGCAGCCTTGAAAGGTGCAGAAGAGAAGGCTTTCTGAATCGACTGTATTTCGAGAAATCCGGCCGTCACGTTGTTCTGACCGAAATTCAAGCCCCAAATGACGTGAGTATCTGGTGCATGAGAAAAGACGACATCAGAAATGTTCTGGAGTGAGAAGAAACTTGGCAATTACTTGGAGGGAGGAACTGCGCAGCTTGGAAATATCCGTCGCCAACGACAACACTCGAGGCTTCGGGAAACGGTGTGGTGGGATTTGGAGCTGGGAAGACGGCCTCAGAGAACTACATGCTCCGATGAGAATAACATTTTAGTGCAGTGAAGAAAACATGCCTGAACGTTCCGGTCAAAATTTGTACGGTCCTCGCTGTCAGCTCCGATTCTTAGACTAGGCGGTTTACCTGTCAGCAATCTCAGGTTGTCCAGAGTGTTGAAGAAAAATTGATTCCGTGAGGTTGTTCCGGCGTAGTCTGTCCAACGGTCTTGTTCAAGGGAAAGTGACACCAAAGAAGGCGAGAGTGTCGGAGCTGTTGAGGGGGCAGCCAGGGGGACGGAGACGCTAATGGATAAAGCGCGCGTCACAAAGACAGACAGAAAAATGAGTTGCTGCAAAAATGAGAAAGCCGACATTTTAGCGCGATGGGATGGACCTACAGCACAACACGTTTATATAGTTTTCTTTCAACATAAAGTTCACATTTATCTAGAGAGCCTCATGATCACGACAGTGAGTGACATAGTCCTTTGACGGCCCCGCTCGTTATTTTAGAAGTAAGTGAGATCCAACACAAGTCTTCTGGAGTAAAACCTCCGGGACGAGACAGGAAGATCAAGCATGTCTTCGAGCTCTCAAGCAGACCTCCTGACAGCCTCTTGTGTTATAGTTTCCTCAGAATGGAAATCAAATACGCAGGAATTGCAAGCGTTGCAATACAAGGACCGAAACGAAGAGTGTGCATCGTGTAGGAAGTTGAACTGACGCGTATCGCATCAGATGATCTGGGAAGCTTGAAAGAAAAGTGGGCCAATATTTGATCAATCGGTGTGCACTGTAGAACAAACTATTTTCTTAATGCCCAGCCTGGTGTGCCACAGAGGTCAAGAGGCGGAGAGACATGATCGGGCTCGTCGTTGAAATAGACCAGAACTGCACAATAACAACTTGTAATGGACGGGAAGTCAGAGGAAGGAAAAAAAGAGATTCACTCAATTCACTCAAAGCCTTGCTGGCAAATGTCAAAACATTCCCACAACTCGTCCGGCGTCCGGAGCAACCTCGGCATCTCTTGAGTGGAGGGAAAGCAAGCGAGTTAGGAGCCGTTCCAGCAGACCTGGTGGCATCGTCGGTAACTACGGAATCCGACCCACTGTCGACGTCTCTTCTTTCGGCGGCTACATTTTCTCTTCACAGGTTAGTTGTCAGTATTTTTAGTGCAATTCGGAGGCCCAACCTTCCTTTACAGATTTTACACCACTAGTACGCTACAGCGGTTGATACACTAAATCTCGTAGGATATTCTCTATACAAATAAGTGTGGCAAATTGTTCTGACTCCATGTTATACAGTGTAACCTCGTGATTGCATGCTCCCTTCTTTGCGACCTGGCAGACAAAAAAGAAAGACATCAGCATGGAAACCAGAGAGCAACCTTGGTTGAGGAATAATTCACCGCGTATACTACAATCGCACTCGGAGTATTTTGTTTCTTCTCCAGGGGAAAAAGGATTCGATCCGATGAGGGACATATTTTGTGACATTTGATCCGGCTCGACGAAGAAAACACCGGAGGGAAGTTTAAGCTCCATTGTTTCGTTCAGCTTTTCGCGAAGATTATGGCGAGCGTTGAACCTGAGGAATTCCGTTGTCAGAACTTCAGAAATGTAAGGGAGTAAGCCACTAGCACGTACATGGCCAGAACGGAGTTCGCGTAGACTGAATTGAGATCCTTAGTGAATATCATTGGAACACATGAAAGAAATAACTGACGTCGAGTGACAGAGAATTCCATGCCCAAGTACAGGAGGGTGTCTGGCTGGACAACATACTATGCGGGCCGTTAGAAACGTTGACAAATGAATATCTCAAAATTGTGAAAGGCATACCAGGATGATACATAAAATGGCAGCAAAACTGGAAGACAAAGATTAGACCCCTTCGGTCAATAGAAGAAGGCCATACCTTGTCAGGAGGCCTGATCCAATGAAATATTGAATAAGACTCTCGAGTACTGTTTCGCTCCTAAAGTGGATCAAAGAGTTGGTCCTAAGTTAAGAGCAACAGTCGTGGTAGTGTTGTACCAATCATACCTCTCAGTCCCAGCACTGCTCTTATGTAAAATTATGCACATCGCAGCGGCAATTGCACAATCCACGAGAGCCGTTGCCCCAAAGCCGAGGTACACAACATACTGGGAATTGATTAAGCCGAAAAACTAACAGAAACTCACGGAAAACATACCTCAAATCCTGACGAAAAGCTGAGGATAACTTCGATCCTTTGCCTGGCAAAATGTGAGCTAGTTTCAGCTATAACGTGAAAACGCATACAATTGGCTGAAGAAAACTGGAACGTCCATAGCCTTCAGTATTCCGCAGAAATGGCGTGGAAGCAGCACTTACTAATGCCAACGGCTGAGAGAAAAAACCCGAGAGAAGTCAGAACCTATTTTCCATTGGATGAACCAAATAGACATACCGAGGGCAAAAAGTGATATAAAGATAACAAAAAACTGATCATCAAGCGGTCTGAGTAAGTCCTTCGGACGCACTGCAAGCCCATGGGCTAAAAGCATACCTGAACGGCATGGGCAAAGCGGCGAGCCAATAACATGTTGCCGGAAACTACACGCCCACCAAACCGTTAATTTTGCGAATTCACAGAAGAACACAGACAGCGACATACGTTTCCAGATTTGGAAGAGATAGAAGCTGGAAGAATGGATTGCCCATTCAGCTTCAGTCGCGATTCGTGATTTGCAGTGAACAGAGACTCACCCTTGAACAAACACTATCAAAATCACCTATCCATTGACTGTTCAGAATCTAGACGAATCATCAGGTTGGAGAGATAGTGGAGCACACCTGAACCGAGCCCAGTGCCTTTAATTCGTGGATGATGTTGGTCAGGGAAAGGTGGTACGAGTATCATTCTGAAGAATACCTTAAGACTCCTGCACAGTAGTTGTTAAATAAGATAAAAATCGGGAGAATGCTCATCGCAGACATACCATAAAACATTCGGACCTGCAGCAGTGTATCCGAGTAGTTGGAGGATGAGGTTGTAAACCAAATACATCGAAAACACAAGATGGAAGGTGTCTAATGAGCTGTCCAAGGACTGAGATTAAGATTGGAAGCTTGGCCACCGCGACTAGTGGCTTACCAGACGAGGGCAATCTAACGCCACAGATGTTAACTTCCGCAATGGTTGGTCATGGAAAAGAGACATACAACAGATTTGCGTGTTATTGACTCATTGGCACTAGTAGTGTAGTACTGATACGCTTGTCTGATAGTGATACCATATAAACTTCCGGGAGGTATTAGCGACAAGGTGGACGGAACACGAAGACGGAAGACGAACATGGCTCCGGCTGAAAATCCGAAAAATGCAGCACCAAGCGTTGCATGCAGGTCCGTCATGGAAGGACTAGGATGACCAGCTGTAGTCGAAGTAGTTGAGTTCATATTCCTGCCGATTACAGCCTAAAGCTGAGGTGGAGCAAGGAAAGTGGTCGTTAATGGGCAAGGGTTGTGAGTGCGGAAAGGAACAATGAGGAGAATGCCCATCTGTCAGGCGATGTCATATTATAGACCCCAGGGTCGTTCGGAGTAAGGGAAAAAGGAAGGAGGTGAGGCATTGATGGCCGTTCCTAGATAAGATTAAGATCAATTGTGCACTGCCACTGCTACGCGAGGTCCATCCCGCACTGACATATTCTGACAACTCACGAATATCTTCTTCATAGGTTGAGACCTCTTCAACGACATACGCAATTACTATCTCAATTTTTGAAACTTGGATGTGTTGGAATAAATTGGGCAAACCCGGATCCGAGCTGCGCGCTTATTCAGGGTTAGCGCCGCCACTACTTTCCGTGCTGTACGTCCCGTCTACTTTACTTTACTTCATGCACATAGATTCCCTTTGTTCTGTCTCGATCCCCTCGCTATCCCGCTCGGTATCGTCGATCCACCATCCATATTATTATCTTAGCTACTTACAGTTAACTACGGACTGACTAGCTACAATGTATATAAACCTACGTACACTTTCAATATCATTAGTCCATTATTAGTCCGTTATCCGTTCGTCACCCGCCTATCTACGTTCAATAGGTTATGGGCCCCGAACCCCGTATCTAACCTCAAAACTCTTACTCGAAAATTCTTTCCTATTCCTACCGATCACTACTGTCAGCAATGTCTACCTTTAAACTCGGAGATGACTTCATGCGCATTCCGAAGCTGAGCGATGACGGCAACAACTGGGTGGTCTACAAATTGAAGTTCCTATGGTCTGTTGATGCTCGCGGCTACCTCGAACATGTGGACGGCACGGCCGAAGCTCCTAAGGACCCCGTTAAACGGACGGGCACCAAGGAGGTTCCACAGAAGCTAACAGACGACGAGAAGGTACTGGAGACCGACTGGAAGAAGGTCTTGAAGATCTGGAAACAAGGGGAGGCTATCGTTAAACAGCAAATCGCGGCGACAATTTCGGACTCACTTTTTATGAAGATTTGCGGCAAGGCAACTGCGCGCGAAATCTGGGAAGCCCTCGCGGGGGACTTCGAGAAAAGGTCACGTATGGTTTCCGTGGACCTTCGGCGCAGGCTTCAGTCAGAGCAGTGCACCGAGAAAGGCGACGTGCGAGCTCACTTTGCGGTGCTGCGCACGATGCGCGAAAACCTGGCGGCGATGGGCCAATCACCTTCTGACGATGACTTCTACTCCATCATACTCGGCTCGCTACCACCATCTTATGACCCCCACATCTCGGCCATTAGCGCAACGTCCAGCGTGCTTGGCAAAACCTTATCCCCCGACGAGTTGATGCGCGCCGTGACGGACGAATTCGATCGTCGTGTCGTAAACGGTAAAGGCCCGAAGGAGGAGAACGACGCGTTCTACTCCAACGACTCAGCGAAGGGACGGAGAAACGGAGGAGGTTCGAAGAGGGACGCCGAATGCTTCAACTGCGGCAAGCGCGGCCACTTTGCGGCTGATTGCTGGGCTGAAGGCGGAGGCAAGGAGGGGCAGGGACCGAGAGGAAGAGGGAGGGCGAAGGGAAGTTCGAAGGAGGCTGCGGCAGCGATAGCCAAAGCCAGGGACGAGGAGGAGGAAGAGGCAGCGTGGTTCGCGTTGACAGCGTTTGACAGCTGCTCGCAGGACGTGGGTGATGTTTCTCATAGCACCGTTACCCTATCGGATGACGACTTCGCGGATCTGATGTCCGACGACTCAGACGGCGACTGCGAGATGTTAGGAGCGGACGAGACTTCGGATGAGGAGAGCGGTTGCGAGAGTGAGGGGGAGAGGGAAAGTGATGATGGGAGTGACGACGAGGAGGACATGTCGATGCCAAGGCTAGTGGATCCGTCAGATTCGGATGACAGCGAGGACGACAAGGAAGGACCTACTTCAAAATTCACCCCAGGCTACGCTGCCCTCAACCTGCCTGCACCAAACACCATCTTATCCGACTCAGGTGCTCCGAGACCCTATTTCCGACCGCATTCCCTTCCTATTACCTTCGACGAGCTTGTCGAAATCGAATTCCAAGCCGCAGGCCGCATTTTCCGAGGATCCGGACAGAATGGGCAGGAGGTCAGCATAGCGCCGCAGAGTGCAAATGGGCTGGACCGAATTGAGCATGAGCCGGGAAAGGCAAATGCAGAGGTGGAGGGACTTACCGTGGGTTCGTCGGACCGCCGAACAAGGCAGGATGAGCCTCAAGTTGCTTGGGAAGTCGAGATGGAATCAGGAACAGACGCGCGATTGTATTCGGCGCTGTATGATTACCCTGTCATCGACGAGCCCTGGGCGGGTTGCATCTCTTCGGTTGCGGAGCCTTTGGAGGCAGATCCGGACTGGACTGGAGTGCATGAATGGGCGAGGAACGTATGGGAGGACGAGAGTGGAAAGGACTTGAGGGAAGAGAGAGGCAGTATTTGTGGAGGGGAAGGAATGGAGACCAAAGTTGACGATGAATCCAAAGGCGACTATACCGACTGGCCAGGAAAGACCAAGATCGAAGGGTGCGCCGACTACGAGAAGGAAAGTTCGTCAGCTAGTCTCGAGGGGAAGATTGGGAAAGGATTTGGCGAGACGTGCGCCGACGAACCTGTTATAATCCCTACTCCCTGTACTTCACCAATCCCACCAGACGACGTGCCTGCTCAATCCACAGCCCCACCTGTCACCGAGATATCCCATGCACCACCCAACGAGCCACCTTACGACGTCGAAATCAAGCCCGATTGCGAGCGCGAGCCAGCGCCAGGCAAACGAGAGCACGACGCGACTGCGGAGGACGTCGACGAGGCCCAGACGGCAGGTCTTGAGGGGAAGAAACCCCCGGACTGCGCGATAGCGGCAAACTTCGTTGGCGCAGATATTTTGACGGTCGGATTACGCGAGACCAGGGTGTTGGAACCCGGAGACGCTGATTACGCGAGGTGCCCTGCAGGCTGGCAGAGGCAGGAGGATTCTATCGAGGCCGCTCCCCTGGATGATCCAGGAGAGGGAGACGAGGGACAGTTAGCGGAGGGTGATGACCTTCAGGGGAAGCACGACGCCGTCGAAGAAAAGGAGCGCGGAGCAGCGCAGTTGGAGGCTGAAGGAGCACGAGCTCACGGCAACGGTAGTCTTGACCGTTCCACGTCGCAAGCTTCAATTCGAGCTGTTGGAAACTTCGAAATGGGTCAGCTGTATACGCGCGCCGCATTTCAAAACATTCTACGCACCTTTCACGATCCTATTCCGTTGGAAACACCTCCAGGGATCTTCATCCCACCCGGACACATTGGGAATATTTTCCTTGTTCGAATTTTGACGTTTGGGTTGAAGGACTCGGGCCAGTCGATGCTCGAGAGGCCGATAGAGGAAGTGGCAGGAAATATGGGCTTAGAGAGATGGGAGGAGAGAGCTGGTATGGTATCTCGACGACGCGGAGACTTGCTCGTCGTCGTGGTTCACTTGAGGGATTATTCCATGTTGGGAATCCCACAGCCACTGATCGGACATTTGACAGCCGCGATCACTTGGCACCCCGGACCGTCGGTTATTGCAAGCACCCGGATCCAACTTCCACTCCTCGCTCCATATTTTCCTCTCATCGCACTTCGGGATCCCTCATTCACAACTTTGCCACCGGAGATCTACACGCGCCTTCGACACACAGACTTCATTTATCAAGTAACTTTCGAAAACCTCACGATTTACATCTTTACGGACACTTGGTCCGACCCCACTCGATTCCCCGACTCTCATTGCTATTCTATACTCACGAAAAATCGACGCGAACGCGAACGCAACAAGAAAACTGACATCAAGTTTTATTTCACTCTTTGGATCGTCGAAAACGGATCCTGGCGACTTATGGACGACACCGCGACGGACGCCGAGAAAATCATTCCGTCCCCCAAGCTCAAACGCATCGCGAGCGCACTCGGATCGTTGTTGGTTTGAGGGGAAGTGTTGGAATAAATTGGGCAAACCCGGATCCGAGCTGCGCGCTTATTCAGGGTTAGCGCCGCCACTACTTTCCGTGCTGTACGTCCCGTCTACTTTACTTTACTTCATGCACATAGATTCCCTTTGTTCTGTCTCGATCCCCTCGCTATCCCGCTCGGTATCGTCGATCCACCATCCATATTATTATCTTAGCTACTTACAGTTAACTACGGACTGACTAGCTACAATGTATATAAACCTACGTACACTTTCAATATCATTAGTCCATTATTAGTCCGTTATCCGTTCGTCACCCGCCTATCTACGTTCAATAGGATGGGCTCTCACAATATCAGCTTTTGGAACTCTGAGCTTGCGAACAACGCGGAGGTTCACGATCGGGAGTTATTCAACATATCACGGCGGAAGGCCTGCCCACTTCATCCGATTCCGGGCAGTCGATCACTAACTCATCCACTGGCAGAACTAAGAACCCCACAGATACTCACGACGTCACCGCAGATCAGGATGTGCATCATGTTTGCTAAGTGTACCTGAGCGCTGGTCTCAGTGACCCTCGGGATTCGAGCAGATCGCTGTGATGAAGGGTATGTACCCTTTAATCTTATATCCAACGACTGACTTCCCGGTGGCTAGTCACAGGTATTTCGGGAATGGATCCATGGATCTTGGAATAAGTCGATGTCAATCCGTAGGACATGTCGGAGAGATCGAAATTCAATAAGATAACGTTGAACTGTCTAGGTGTCAATCATTGTGGAATGCATTCCAAGTTCGCTATTACTGGCGCGAGGAATGAAGGAAGATTGGCGCCTAGCGCAAATTAAAAGTGTTGAAATACAGTGGCGTTACACGCGTTACATGTCATTGTACAAAGCGCGCTGGGCAGAGCAGACAGTGAGTGCGGAAATCGGGCTTGGTGGTATTTGAATAGGCCGCCGGAGGAATCGTAGACAAAATTAGACGCGTGCCTTCTCCAGGGTCTCAAGATCGGCGTTTTGGGCTTTTTTGAGATCCTTCTCGTCGTCGCTATCAGAAGATTCTGGATGAGGACCAGACTCGGGATTACCAATACGCCCGAGGGACTTCGGATTGAAAGCGAAGGCGCCTTTGGGAATGAGGGTTGATAGAATGATAATACCGCAGGCAATCGAGAATTGAGCCCTGCAAGAACTTGTTGGATAGAGGAACAAATAAACTATAATTGCACCTACCCTCCGACAGTTTTGAGAGAGTGAACAATGTTCTTGTTCTTGATGAAGTCCTTGTCGATGACCGTCCCGAGAACTGAGCTGAATACCGCATTGAGGACGATGTAGAACGAGTATAAAAAGGCCTAAGAAGCATGTATGAGAATACCGTGATGAGATCCAGGAAAATATGTTTACCATGACTGCGCCGAGGGCCGAGACGTGGGCATGCGCTGTAATGGATAACATAAGGACGATGATAACTTAAGGCAAGTTCCACTTACTGAATTGTGAATCGGAGAGGGTGGATTGGATGTAAGCAGCAAGCGAAACATCACCAGCAGCCCAACCCTAGTACCTCATTAAAATTACGGGGAACATAAGCAATTCTATGACTCACGAATGAGATCGGAAGGAAGCATCCAGCAATCTTCCATGCCCATGATACGTCTTTCGTCGCTTTCGTAGAGAATCCGGGAAGCACCCAAACAATATTCAACTAGACGGACGTCAAACTCTGTCTTGTAAATCAAATCAAGGGGGCTGCGTACAAGCAATGCGTCCAGTCGAAGCCAAGGCACCTGGGCAGAAAATATCAGCCTCAATTCAGTTTTCGAACCTTGAATACTTACGGGGGTGGTCACAACGTCGGAAAGAATCAAGACCGACAGGGCGCCGCAAAGCTGGGACGATGGTTAGATCGATCATAACAATCCAGAATATTATAAACCTCTCCAAAGTTGGAACCACCAACAATGATTTGACTCCAAGCCGACGTTCCGAGTACCCGTTTGGCAAACGCCGGTGCCAGGGAGTTTTCCAAGAATCTGTGCATGTAAAGGGCAAGAGTGCTGACGGAATTCATGAGCTACCGTAGACAAAGCCAAAGCCAGCGTCTTACTAGGAGGGAACCAGCCCTAGAATGTCACAGCAATCAGTGGGAGGGGAATCCTTAATTCGAATTAAAAACTTACAAACAAAGTGCCTGTTTAACAAAACGAGTTTGGAGCCTACCCAGATCGATTCGCCGAAAGCGATGACGCCGTACCAAACTTGGGCGAAGTAGTTATTGGATCTCCTCTTTGTATCAACCTCGGTGAGTCCAGCCTGTTCGAGCTCATCTTGAAGAGCTTTACTGTCCTTGAAGTTGAGAGTGCTGATGAAGAACCAGATACTCTGACGGAAATATTAGCCATTCCGCATAATTGGGCCAGAGAGAAATATCCATACACCAGCAAACGCGAAGAACACTGATGTTCGTTAGATAAATGGGTAAGGTAAGTCGGGCCTCGAGAGAACACACCTGGGCTCAAGAAAAAGCTGTAGTTGTTTCCGAATCGACTGATCGCCGAAGAAGACGAGAAGGCACCAGCTGTACCAGCCACTTCGTAGAAGATATGCTGCAGAAACGATGTCTGAATAAATTGGGGATGATGGGTGGACGAGACTATGTACCACAGTGGCGTCCATTCGACGCAGCTTTGAGACGTTTCCTCCTACTATATCTGCAGGACTGTCGTGTTGCTCGTCAGATTTATATCTTTTTAATTGTAAAAGCACTTGCATGACGCGGCGGATAAGTTCGACCATACCGTAGCAAATACCGGACAGAGTCCAGATGACGAAGATCTTGACCAGAAATCAGGAAACCGAGATTTTTATTTATTTAAGTGCGGGCTCACAAGATTGGGATTCCAAGAGCCATATAAAGGCACTTTGGAATCCTTGGACTTGATCTCTCCGCCTTGATATTGTGAGATAAAGACAGATCTGAGAACGAAAAAGCCTAATACCTGTGGCCGCATCGACGATGAGAAGGATAGCCGTCATGAGTCCAAAAAATAGAATAGAAGAAGCGAGGACGGAGCGAGTCGGCCATTTCTTGATCAATGGTGCAATAAGGATAGCACCAACGCATTGAGCGGCCTGGTTCACACCCTGCGCTGCGCCAACTGAGGACAGATCGTTAGTGAGGAATCAAAGAATCATTTGAAGAATATTATGTTACGTTTCGTGAACGTGTTTGTAGCTTTGAAGCGGTCCGTGGCCAAAGTCGTAATAGAACCGTTGAAGAACTCGAGACCGAACTTGTACATCATAATTCCACCGATGTAGATAGCACTGTGAACGGCACACATTAGAAAGTAGTGGAACTAGATCAGGAGATGCGCACATATTGCGCTTCTCAGCGCCGGAATAGGCTGTCATTTTTCGGTAAGGCGATGGCATAATGAGGAAAAAATCAATGCCCACAATTCCAGATGTCTCTAACTTGGCCCATGGCGATTAGCCTGCGGTGACGGAGGAGGTTAATAGAAAAACGGGGAAGTCGAGCTGCTCGAAAGCAGTCTATGGTTAGAATCTTTTCTATGCATCGAGGGTAATGCACGTTCGTCCTAGAGCACATGAAGCTCTCCCTGCAGACCTCCTGCCAAGAGTCTCAAACAGACCTTGGCCTGTCGCAGTGGATAGATCCATCATCTATGAACTTGAGGGATGAGTACTCCATCGCAGGCGCGATAAATCCGCTGAGTTATGTAATGGTAGGGATTCCTAGCCCAAAGGTAGATCCTGAAGCAAGCATTGTAGATATCTTTCAATAAAACTGGTAAAAATACAACGGCGTAAGTTGGACTCACCGATTTCTGACAATTCGAAGGTGATACTGGGCACACGACTAGGATTCTGTAAGTCGATAACACGGCTCTAAGGTGCTTCTTGTCTTTCAGTGTAATAAACATCCATTGATCCGTTACGTGAAAGACATATTGAGCACAGTTGGGTGTCCAGAGGCCAAGAGTATGGGAGGGGCATAAGCGCCTTGGCTTTAATGCCCAAGCGGGTGTTATGTGGTCTTGTTTGTTATTCTCCTTCAGTTGATCGTGCTGCAGCAGGAGCACGTTCGCATTCCTTTCCATCTCCGTTCTGTCTGTGTCAATGTTTTCTGCAACCCATGGGCCAGGAAACATGTATCTCCGTCTCGTCTTATTACAAATTTCAAACGACTCTGTCTTTGGGTGCCACTTGATCTTATACTAGTCTTATTGTCCATCATGATGCAAAATGCTGCCAGTATTTCAAAGAACGTTCTATAGTGGTGCAGCGAACTGATCTCGATGTTTCTAGGCCTGGGTCGTGGCCGGCTGATATATAGGAGTCGGCGATATTCTTCTTCTAGTTGTTTTGTGGGCTGTTGGGACGCATCATCCCGTTTACAGCTGTTCTCTGGAGAATCAGCGAACTTCTTACCGACGTTTTCGCCCGGCCACCAGCCCGGGAATCCAGCTTCCTGGACCAAATTGGTCTGATGTTTCTTTCAGATATGGATTTCTCGCAAGCTGCAGCCAGTAGTTCTCAATATAAAGCTTATCCGACTACCTTTCTGCAACTCCTCCATGGCCATGCAAGATATTACGACCCCAAGGTTCTTCAAAAATTCTGGAGGGAATTCCGAGACCATTTGTTTGATGATTCACGGGTAGCCAATCTACAGCTGCAGTAAACCATTAAACATCAGTGAAGGTCTTCCAGTCTCCAGGATTTTGCTAAGAGGTTTTGTCGTCTTGAGAACAGCGACGGCGGCATGAGACTCGGATGACCTCGATACCTGATTGGATTCTTTCCACACATACATAAAGCCGGCAATCGCTGGAAACAACAGACGGCTTTCAATTACTGGCAGCACCCTTCAAACCTCAGAAACTCGCCCAATTCAAAGGAGTTGAACATTTCTTTCAAACCGAGACCTCCGATTAGATTTCTTCGCACCAATCACAGCTCATCCTACCTCGCACCACTCGAACCATGCAAAAATGGAAATTACAACGGCGTTGAGGCTGCGTAAAATTCTGGACGATCTCTAGGACTCTCTGTTTGATGATTTCTGCGCAGCCAATTTGTAGCTACACCGAAGCACCAGACATGAAGTTGTTGTCTCGCCAGAATTTTACGAAGAGCTCTCATCGGATTCAAACCGTTGGCTAACAATGGCGGCACTTAAGTCGGGTAGCTTCGATGCTACATCACTACACTCCGTGCTCAGGCATGGTCATCATTGTAGCCTTAGCAGAAATCCTTCGTAGTTCTTAATGTTCTAAAAACACATACAACGTTGACATATTCATATCCATATCCATAATTGCTAGATAACACAGTGTGGAATAGGAGGGCGTAAAGAGACGTTTAGTTTAGAACAGAAATGGATGTACTTGTTTGCGTTTAGTCTGTATCCAGAAAAGATGACGAGAAGGAAGAAGGCAAGAGACAGCAAATAGAAAACGAGAAAAACCAAGATACAAAGGAAAATACAAACGAGACAAGCATATTGCGGTAAAGGGAGCTGTGAGTGTGTTGTGTTGGTTCGTGATATGCGTGTGGACAGCGAGCAAGTGCGATGAGCTTGTAGGACGAGAAACGAGCCGAGAAGAGCAAAGACAACCACCACACACACATCACCTCCCATCATCCGAGATAATACTCCCAATGCTCAACGGGTTCTTCTTCCCCCTCTCCCCATCTCTCTCCCTCATACCCATACCCTCCCTGTCCCTGTCCCTCCCAGAAATACTCCCCCTATGCAGCAGCACCTGCTCATCCCTCTCCCTCTCCCGCTCCCGAGTCGACCCCCCCGAAGAAGCATACCCCGCCCGACTACTGCTCCGCAGCTGAATCACAGGGTATCCCGCGGTCGGCGATGATGACGCGCTCGACACGCCCACGCCTACACCCCCCGCGTGCCCGAGCACCGGGCTGGTGCTGCTCCCGTGTCCGCCGCCAGACCCGCCCCCGCGTAAGAGCGGCGCGAGCTGGATGCGGTCGCCGAGGCTGCCTACGGCGCCGACGTGCCCACTTGTGGGCGAGGAGGACGGCATGGGCGGGGAGTGTTGCTGGCTCGGCAGGTGTTGCTGCTGCTGCTGCTGCTGCTGTGGCTGTTGTTGTTGTTGCTGGGGATGCTGCTGAGGGATCTGTTGCACATGCTGCTGTTGAGGATGTTGCGCAAGCTGCTGCTGAGGTGGCTGTTGCTGCTGTTGTTGCGGTTGTTGCTGCTGATGATGCTGCTGCTGAGCATGATGCGGTGGCACCTGCTGCTGCTGTTGGGCATACGCATCCCCCCACGGGCTGCCCGTCCCAGGACCAGCCGGCACCGCAAACCCAGGCGGCGTCCCCCACTCCGGGTTCGGGCCCGGCGCTGGCCCAGGCGGGGCACCATACGCCGCATACGGGTACGGAGGCGGAGGCGGCCCGTACGGGTTATGCCTTGGCTGCATCGGAGGCGGCGGCGGCGGATGCATAGGGTATGGCTGGGCATAACCCTGCGAGGGGTGGTACGGCGCGGGCGGGCGCGGCTGCGGCGACCCCGTCTGCGGGCGGTAGGAGTAGTCATATGTTGGCGTCACGGTTCCTGGGGGTGCAAGAGGCGGGGGGATCGTACTCGGCGAGCTGGTGGCTGTTCCTGGTGGGGGCGGGGCGGAGGGGGCGTACTGTGGTGGGGGCGGCGGAGGGAGGGCGTGTCCTGGTGGTGGAGGACCTTGTTGGTGTTGAGGAGGCGGGGGAGGCTGTCCCATCTGCTGATGGTGCGGATGCGCTTGTGGCGGGGGCGGTTGCTCGTAATACGCATACTGTGGAACTACATGTGGTGGCGGAGGTTGCTGAGCATACATTGTGCCCGAATAATCGTACCGCGGCGTCGGAGGAGGCTGCTGTGCATAGGCATAGTGCGGGTGCATGCCTTGCTGTTGCTGCTGTTGCTGCTGCTGATGGTGGTGATAGTACGGGTCATACACCGGCTGCTGGGGCGGCGGGGGTGGGGCACCCCACTGTGGGTATGGAACATACCCTTGAGGAGGCGGAGGCGGCGCTCCGTGAGGCGGCATCCCGTGGGGCGGCATTGGAACGTGTGGAGGAGCCATAGGCTGTTGCTGCTGCTGAGGTGCAGGCGGCTGTGGAGGGCCATACTGCTGCTGATGCTGAGGGTGTGGGGGCGGCAATGCCTGGTGTGGTTGTTGCTGTTGCTGCTGCTGTAGAGGTGGAGGCTGACTTGGGTCCCGGTACTGAGGCGGAGGAGCTTGTGCCATCACCTGTGGTTGAACAATTGCAGGAGGCTGCTGCTGCTGCTGCTGCTGCATCACCTGTGGTTGCTGTTGCGGCTGCGGGTCAAAAGTCGTCAAACCTCCACCCCGTCCATCAAACACACTAGGGCCAGGAAGCGGCATGCCAGCAGGTGCATGCATGGTCATCGGTGCACCACCAGCAGGAAGCATGTTTTCCTGGCCAGGTTTCGGGGGTGGCGGAATGCCCAATGGCGCAGGGGGCGGGATCGTCGGGCCAAGACTCGGGTTCATCGACGCGACGGGCGGCCACGGCGTGTTCATCTGTTGCTGCTGTGGGACGGGGGCGAGACCAGGGGCAGGGCCGACGCCTGGCGTGGACCCGCCTAGGTCCACGGAGTTGTCCATCCGACTCCGTTTTGATTCTCGTCGTTTTGGCTGAGGACGACCTGGGCCGTCGTCGTCTTCGTCGTTGTCCGAGTCGACGTTCATTGCGCCGGGAGGTGATAATTTCCGGGTAAAGGCTGGGTTCTGGGTAGGTTTGCGTACTCGAATGTCTTTTCGAATACGTATTTTGATTCCTTGATCAGCTAGTGAACATGATAGAGGTGTAGATTCTAGACTTTATTGAGCATTTAAACATCTATTTTGGAAGATATCACTTTACCTTCCATGCCAGGGAACTTCTTTGCAGTGTAGACGTAGAATGGCGCAGAGTATATCGACTTGCAATGCCGAACATTATTACTATGAGGAGAATATTGTCAGTTCAATCACCCGGGGGATAGTTTAAAGCTGATATGATGTGCATGGGGAACTGAGTTTTCGCACGACGAGAAACGTGGTTCGGTAACGCAAAGGAATAGTAATACACAAGTCATTGATAGAGAATAAAGCTTAAGGAAAAGATCAAACCAGGAGGTTGGTGCAATCGTTCTTGCGTACCTCAATCAAATCAAGCAGATCAAGAATTGGAAATAAAGGAGAATTATTGATGGAGGCGGATAGCCTGAAAGTTAAACGAGAAATGAGACTCACGCGACGACCTCAAATAAACTCAGTTTTAGTCGATAACTTCCTTCTGTTCTGACACTCAGATCTGGGAAGACAAAAAAACCAGCATCTAACAAATATTTTTGATGAGATTTCTTTTAAATCACCAGCGTTTGTAATACACACCTTCATTGTTGTGTTGTGGATCTTTGAGGTGATATAAAGACGAGACCACCGAACCTGTGGTACATCTTGTCCGACCATCCTAACAGGCGATCAATCACTAAGACGGTCATTAGGAAGGTCGATGTGACACACCTTGAGCCAATGTAGCTCGTTGTCGTCATCTGGGCGTGCAAGACTGGCAAACATGAAGTAGTATGGATTTTGGAGGAACGACTGGGCATAGCTGGCAGCTTCGCTGTCGTCACCATGTTGACGACTGGAACTTGAGCTCGGGCCTGGTGAGCCGGGGGGCGAGCCAGTGGAACTGTTCCTCCTCCGTCGAGAAGGGGTTGTCGAGGACGATCCAGCCTGTTGTGCGACGGGATCGATGACCCGCAGTTGCACGATGGGTGGTGGGTCGATGGGACGGCGGTCGGCTGGTGATATCGTAAGCCCGAGTCACGGAAGAGCAGGCATAGTGGCGCACCTTTCCCGCCGACACCGCACATCCGGGCCTGCTTCGGTTCCTGCCTCACGACAAGCTCATAAATCCTGCGTCGACCGGGATCGTAGGTGTTGATAACGGAGCAACCATGGAATTGGGGGATCGTCATGGGCATTGAGAGAGGCGGCGGAAATAAGAGAAAAGTGAGTTGGATGACAGATATATAAAAAAGAGGAGAAGAGTTGTGCTCCCACACCAATGGCGAGTGCGCTCGCTCTGCAAGGGCCAAAAAATGGCCGGTGGATGCTGGGAGAGAGGCATCGATGGCCGGGACCCACAACCACGGATTCGGAGCGCAGGCCGTAGAAAGGGAACGGCGACTCACAATCTATCTCTATCGTAGGCGTAGTGACCAGTCATGCTGGGGGGATTAGCGTGATTCGGGAGGGGAGAGTGAACGTCCATGTGTTATGTATAAAAGCCACTGTCGTCGTTGGAACATTAGCGTTTGCTCGGGGTTTCACCAGCAACCCAGATACAGCCATTCCAATCCCCTGGGTCTCCCACACCAATCTCCCGTTTCCTATAATTACCCCCGGCGCCGTTCCTTTGGGTGCACCGAGAATATCGTAATCCCACCCAAATGCCGGCATTGCATCTTACCGGCCATCCTCCCTGCACAATGAAAAAATTCGGGTTTTCATGTCAATCAAGCTCAAGCTTAAATCTCCATGGTTCTGCCACCAAAGTCTCCATGGATATCTCCACTTACGACATCTCTCTCATCTGCCCGAAATTACCTCCAATCAATCGTATATCCAGCCCACCCAAACCTTACTTTGCCGTCCATGAACTCATTTCCGTCATTCGATTCGTATCTTTGGCAGTCGCCGCTCGGTGAGAACAAGCCGCCTTGCCAGCCACCAAGCCATATCACTGGATTCAGATCCTCCAACTCGTGTGTCAATCGGACATCGGTGTGCGCAGCTGCACGCAATACAACACACAACCTTCACAGATATCCACCCATCATCCAATTCATTTTCCTTACTGTTTTTCCTGGATCAGCGATCAGGGTCTGCCTTATCAGATCCTTCGCTCCCATGACGCTGACACCTTGACAAAGATCGCCAAATCTGGACGCCCTGGCCGCATTCCCATCTTCCGACGAACGGGTACAAGCGAAGAGCCCCACTTCCTGGAACCATCTTGCCCGTTTCTGACATGATACTTCAGCCTGACTTCATGCATGACCTCTGAGTGTCTGGCAATTCCCCTGCGTATGTTCCGTCCTGAGGTGTATGTTTCTGGAGTATTGAAATGCGATGCAGATCATGCATGATCATATCCTTTTTATCATCGTCGACGTCGACACGCTGGTGTGTTTTCCTTGCTTATCTCCCAAAAAGAAAAACAATTCAAACACTAGCAGCGTCGCTTACCACCGGCAGTTGCTAAACGTCAAAGTACGTTGTGATAAACACACCCCCTCACAACTCCAGACGTTCGATATCAAAGAATACAGCCCAGAGCGCTCTTGGGCTCTTGGCGAGGGCCAAGGGCCGCTCATACCTGCGACCGCCCTCAAGGGGCACATTGCTTTACAAGTTTTGTGTTTTCTATTGCAAACGCATTACATTTTCAGTACATTACCTTTGCTCTGTCCTAGGAAATGAATGTTCGACTTCTAATGTTCCAATTTCGCTGCCAAACGCTTAGATTACTCGCCCTTCCACTTCTTGCAGTTTCTCCTGGGTCTACGCATGCTCGCCGTCCTTTCGTGACCACAAAGATTGACACGGGCCGGCGGTCCTTCCTGCCGACTTCATCATAATCGTTCAACCTCAAGGCACGACGCCTAGGCCTCCATGGAGCTTCATCCAGTTCAGATCGCCCACCTCACGCGAACGGAGGCGAAAAAGCATCTTCTCAGCTCTTAATTAATTCCTGATCCTGCATATTCGCAGAAGACTCAAACTCGCCCTTTCTTTCGCCCATGAACCAGTGGAATGACACTAGCAAGCATGGTCATCTTACCATCTACGCCCACGGCTACTCTGTTTCGCATAACGTTACCCACCCACATGTGCTTATAGCTTAACAGAGTGACATAACTACCCAGCCGCAGGCCTCGAGACCCCGCCTCGCATGTCCAGTCGGCGCTTCGAGAAGAGCATCAAGACAGAGAGACATACCCGCCCGGGCCCTTTCAGGCTTCGGGTGTCAGTGCTCTTTACTGGCTCGCGCTCCCATTCGATGCCGGTGAAGTGGGACGCTGTCTTATTTTCGAAGACCCGAGGTTCCGCGGAGTGAAAAAAAAACATTCCAGTTTGGAATAATATTCCTAGAATATATACTGTCTGTTTCGAGCGGGTGCAGTCGCAGTTGAGTTCCGTGTGTATATTTAGCGGAGACGCCTGGTGGCTAGTTCCTAGAGGCTAGCGGTCACTTCGACTCGGGTAGGTTGGGTCGGCCCCGCACAGTGGTACGCCGGAGTTTGATGCTTTGAGCAGGTGCAGACGAAGGGCAGACGGACACGCGTGTATATTTTAGCTGGCGTATCTAGTCAAATCATTGCCTGCGATGTGTAGATTTGTATGTTTTCTGTACCAAGAGAGTGCGACTGCGCAGCTCGAGAGATTAAATAAATTAGACGAGCCGTGAACCTCTTGGCTCCGAGTCCTCGATCAAGAGATCCCACCCAACCCATTGTATTGGGCTATAGGCACTGGAAATCCAGATACATAACTGCGCAAAGATATATAAAGATAAAGAAAAAGATAATGAGTTATTCGCACCCACGTAGAGTTCTCCGTCATCACAATCCCAAGGCCCAGGATACTGGGTACAATAAGATAATAATACGATAGCGAGGGCAGGTACACGTAAATGTACAGCATAGGACGCTTTAAATACCTCGGTTCTCGCTTGCCTTGCCGCCCTTGCCCAGGTGCGCCTGAAGCCTGCAGCTGGAATGACAATTATGCTGGGACGTCATAGCCCGTGTGTTAGTGGTGGTCTCCAGTCCAGCAAGCTATTAGTGTTACTGGTAACTGGTCAGTGATGTTATGGTTCACGTAGTACCAGTAGAGCTCTAGGGTCCGAGGCTGCTGCAGTAGCGCTAAATTTAAATTTCAAACACAGCGAGGCGCCTCGAAAGTCGAGACCGTCGAGACCCTCCCACCTCGAGCTCGAGCTCGAGTTCGACTGCTCGGCCACCCCCGCGATGCCGGATTCCTGGGACCTGCGCACCGTACTCAGGTTAGTTTTTCCATGTCAGTCAGTCAGTTTGTCGCCGAGTCAGCCAGGAAACGTTGCACCTTCGGACGTCTTCGCCTTGTGCCCACTGTCCAGAGCCCGATTTCATTTCTTTTGCGGCTTGCGACGCCTTCGGGCCCACCAATCTTCTGGGTGGGCCCTTCCCATCACTTGCTTAATTACTTGCTGCTTCCCGGGTCGCGTACTTGCATGCTCAGGTTAATTAGAACCCAGGAATGCAGCATTAGTCCTGAATTCGCGATGAAGCTCGCTTGAGCGTGCGCGAGGCTGCTCGAGGCTAATTAGTCGATCCGAGTTTTTGTTACCGGTAATCAGATAATCTCTTCAGCCATACGGATGTATAAAAATAGAATATCCGTGAGGTCTATTTTTAGATTGCGCCTCGATATCCCATCTCCTGAGGTTCATGCCGTCGAAGGAAGGCGAAAACAAGCTCGTTTTTGTTCAACCACTGGAGCCCCACTTCAATGGGCGCTCAACACTATAGTATCAAACATTCAGACTGCTTCGATCAGCCAAGTCATTAAATTAATAGTTCTCCTGGCCAGGTCGAGGCTCTCACAGACACCTAATCATCAGTCGATTCCCCCCAAGCGATGTCAACCCACCGTCCGTTATCCAGGGCCCTTTTTTCTTAGGGTGAGCAAGCCAGCAGGTAGGCTCCACGTAGGTAGGTTTTATTTTTCATTTTCACATCCCTCTCGCAATGTGTTCATTGATGACACCCGGAGCTCACTTTCCGTCTTCATTGAAGCCCAAAATTCACAGGCCGAGTTAATTTATGACGCCGTCGCTCTCAAGCAGTCCGAGACGAGGGAGCGGGATGGGACGGCATGGCTGGTTGTGCCCCTTATCTGATCGGATAACTTGTATGGCCCATATGCCGATTCTGGTTATAGTTCGTCGAACTCACGCGTAGCTAGTCAGGCACAGAGGGATGCGAAACTCTGTTTCGCCTGAGCCTTGGGAAGGGCCCGGGGGTGACAAACCAGTATCTCGTTTGAAGGGCCTGAAGGGGAACCCTGCATTGGTCCTGTAGATTAAGGCAGAACCCGGCAGGCTCTAGAAATATGACGCACCGAGGATGCAAGGAGAAAACGTGAAGGGGAATTGTATTGCAGGGAGTAAATTTAAATGTAGCGCTATTACAGTCGTTCAGGGGCTTTCAATACACTAATTTAATCACATTCGTTCTCAGCAGCTACAAAGGCTAATTCCAGAGAAGCAGTTGAGTTGGGCGGTGCGTGCACGCCTTTATTGTGCAACAATATTGGCCAGAGAAATTATTTCCTTCTACATACGCATATGCAAATTTTGTGAGTATAAAGGATTGTTTGTCCTTTGGTTGTCTGGACGATTTTTTAAAATTGTGTATTCAATGGTGCACTTGATATTTTCCAAGAATGTTTTCAAATGATTCTCGGAGTCTGCTGTATTTAAACAACTAATCACTAGCATAAAAATAAGCAATACTTATAGAGGCCTTATTACTCTAAAACCTAGATAGATCATATATTCGACAGTTTCGACTTCTTGGCCTGTGGAATGTGAACTAAACGAGTCAGTGTTATGGCCCACAGTCGAGGAAGGATATGTAGAAAGAAATTTGTTGAAGGAAATACTTAACGCTCTATGTATGTAAATTAAATTCAGCCCAAGATCGCGAGCCCTAAAAGACAGAATATTAATGTCAGCTACTGTATCTTACCCTACACCCCAGAGTTTAAATCGTCAACGCGTCAAGTCTGAAGCAAGGTCTGAAGCTTCCGAGGCCCAGGCTTTCCGTTCACGATCGCTGATGGCCCGGGCGGCCCGTCTGTGTTTGGCTCTGTTGCGCAGAATTTCTGGGCGGTTTTGCTGTTCGTTGACTTGCCTCCTCTTGGTCTGTTTGAACAATACCACTCTTTTTGGCCAACTTGAACCCGAATCACTGTCTATGAATTGTGTTACCGTGGACGACACGGCCACCCGCAATCTCCCGCAGTTATCATGGCTGTACTCCTTCAGAATTTAATTTCAAGTATCAGTTGACACCTCGGGCGCTGTTATCACTCCTGCGGTATACGTGAAATGTACCTTCAATGTATTGTCCTGGATAGATAAAACACACACGCATCAACTTGCGCAGGTGAAGCGAACTGCAGCCCTCGATAATCACTGCATAACGTCTTCCATGACGCGAAGTTTGTATACATAACGATCGATTCAGTAGCAGTAAGTGCTTAACACTCCACCAAAACTCCAATCAACCCTAAGCCGCTGACATGGCTCCACCGTTTTCAGGCATCGGATTCGACGCTTCTCCAATGTTCGAACCTTTTCAAGTTGGATGCGGAGAAGGCTCTTACAGCGCTCTTATCAGGGACCAATGCTTATGTCTGAATTATGGGAAACCCGACAATGTGGAACTGACCTCAATTCTGTCTATTACGCTCGTGATATGCACCTCTGCGTATGCTTGTTACATAGGCTGTTCCCTTTTTTGGAGACAGTCTGTGTAGCCAATACGAAATCGAGGCCAGGTAAGTAGGCGCATTCGTTTCTTTACGACCCTCTTAATAAACATGACAACCGTTCTTCTAGGATGTCCAAGCGGTCCGTATGAAACCCTGACAATCGCGCTCGCTTTCTTCTCACTTAACTGCGATTAGTATGACGGGTCGGGTGATTTGTTCTTGACATCAAGGAACAAGGGGGCCAAGATATGGGTCATATGCGACAGAGAGCGACTTGGCTGGCGCTCTTTTTCTCCTCCGACCAAACATCTATCAATTCACTGTCGCCGCCACTTCCGTTCCTAATGGTTTAACCATTAGGACATACCCCATACCTAACGAGTATAAAATGACCCCAAAGCAGTCTGAATCGCCCCGTCGCTCTACCTGGCGAACTTTCCTGAAAGGACTTATCAGCAAAAGTAAGAAAATGTCAGCACCCCAACAACCATTGCCTCCCATTGTCCCCGCTCCTCCTCCCACTATTCCATCCAACCCGCCTCCACCGGTTGTCCTCAAGCTTGACAACATCCAGGGAGATGTCTTGTTCGTTTATCTTTTATTTGCGCCTCTCTCTCTGCAATACTCATCAACGTTAACAGGAGTGGTCTTCCAAAGAAGACCGAAACATTGTTCTTCTTCCAGATTGCTGACCCGACCAAGTTCAGACAACAGTTGCGCACCTTCATCCCTCTTATCAAGACCGTTGCGGGGGTGCTCAAAGACCGTGATGCCATCGACAAACACAAGAAATGCCACGGAAGTAGTCTTCAACCCCACCTGATCCCGATGGTTGGGGTCAACATCGCTTTTTCTCATTTCGGATTTGAGAAGGTATCCATTCGTGACTGAATATTGGGGGGTTGCTGACGCCATCCTGTTAAGCTTCAAATCGATGACTCGAAATTGCTTGACACCGCTTTCCTGAGTGGCCAGAAGCTTGACGCAGGTGCCAACCTTGGAGACAAGGGTTCTGGATCTGGAACGAACTTCATTCCCGATTGGGAGGAACCATTCAAGCAAGAACTTCATGGCGTTATCCTTCTTGCCGGTGATAGCCATGCTACGGTCGACAAGAAACTGGCCGAGATTAAACACATATTTCGAGTTGGAGAGCAGTCGGCGTCTATCACAGAAATCACTTCTGTGCGTGGTGATTCGCGTCCAGGAGATCAATCTGCACACGAGCAGTGAGTAATAAACGATTCAGCTCTTCAGTAATAATTCTAATACATTCTAATTTCGGCAAACCATAGTTTCGGTTACCTAGACGGTGTATCCAACCCCCAGATCATTGGCTTTGACCAGAATCCTCCTCCAGGACCTGCTCCGGTCCGCCCTGGTGCTATTGTTGTCGGCGAAGACGGCGACCTCAATCAAGCTGATCGCGCTGACTGGATGAAGGATGGAAGTTTCCTAGTCTTCCGATACCTCTTCCAGAAGGTACCAGAATTCGACGACTTTGTCCACAGCAACAGGCTCAAAGGGCCAGGAATGACTGATAAAGAAGGCACGGACCTCCTCGGAGCAAGGCTCATTGGTCGTTGGAAGAGCGGTACGCGGGCATAACAGATTTTTCTGCCAGATGTTCCCAACGACATTCATCGCCTACAGGTGCCCCCATCGATATCACGCCTTTCCAAGATGACCCAGACCTTGGTGCTGATCCCCAAAGGTGTGCAATACTTTTAACTTCCACGTACACATTTTGGCTGACCAGGTCACAGAAACAACAATTTCCACTTTTCCGGTGAAGTCAACTTCCAGAAACTCTGCCCCTTCGCAGCCCACATTCGCAAGACGCTTCCCCGTGCTGATTTAGAGAGTCTCGGAATTTCAATTGAAAAGAACCGGATTATGCGTCGTGGAATTCAATTTGGGCCTGAAGTCACCAGGGCTGAGAAGTCCGCCAAGAAGACATTCCATGGGCGTGGACTGTTGTTTGCCTGCTATCAAAGCAGCATCACCAATGGCTTCCAGTTCATCCAGAAGAGTAAGTGCGCGTCATTTGAATGGACGTGCCTTTTTCTGACACCTCGTAGACTGGGTGAATAATGCAACCTTCCCTTTTGGCGAGAAAACGCCAGAGGTCCCAGGGTTCGTCTGATCCTGTTGAAGATCTGCTTTCTCAATCAGGCTGATTCCCCTCTTTGATAGACTGGACCCCATTATCAGTCAAGGCACGGACAGGAAATTGACCGGCATCGACCCAAATAACCCATCTACTGAATTGAAGCTCGACGACCAATGGGTTATTCCCCGTGGCGGAGAGTACTTCTTCACTCCATCTATCAAGGGCTTGAGCGATACGATCGCCACATAAACATTTAGCCCTGAACATTTATGTACTATACGATTCATGGAATATCTCGGAACAAAATTGTAAATGTATTAGCCTCACTGCATATGTATAACCTGAACTTTGGACATGCACTTGGTGAAAATGAAGTCTCTGATATATTGAATACCTTGATTAGAATGGCAGGGCCATTAGTATGCGGATTTATGCTAGCAATTGTAATGTCTTTCCAAGAGCAATAACCAGTACTTGGACGATATTGCTTTAGAAAATGGTGTATCCAAGGGACCAAGCAAAACGAATAACATTATTGCCATCTGAACATATAAATCAAGCCGATTTAACTATGAAAGCCCCAGTGCCCACAGAATCGAAAAGAAGGTGCGCCCGTGCGGGATCTATTTTAGCACCGGTATCCAAAACCTGACTGGCTGCTGGTTGTGGAGATGGCAAATGCAGGTCTTTCAAGCTGACGGACACCGAGAAGTAGTTCTGGTTGGTCGCCAGAATTAACGTCTGCCCGCCAACTGTCCACAAACCAATGTCGACTCTATTGATGGTAACCTGCTTGAAGGTCGCGGAGGGGTTGAGAATGAACGGGGTCATCTTGGGTAATGACAGCCCAAGAGCTGAAGATGAAGCTTTGATATCCGCAGAGGTGGGGTCATCCCATGAAACGACGCCTTTTTCATGCCATACGATCAGCCGGGAATAATAGAAAAGGAAATCAAGATAGCTTCACCTAGGCCGCCATGGTTAATTCCAACGACACTCATAACTACCCACTCCTGGCCAGTCGGGAATCTCTAAAAGATTAAGGATGGGTGATGAGTCCCAACAAAACACTTATGAAACAGGCAGACTGCAAACCTTCCAGTAGCTGTAAACGTTCACAACATCAAAATCACTACACAACACGCCATGACAATTGAAACATACGTGTCATTCCCGAAACCTTGAGGAACCGTCCAAACTGCCTTCGTGCGTTCCCAACCGTTGATGAAGTTTCGATCCCTAAATTCGTCCATTCGGGTAGAGATGTCCTCGAATGACCCTTTGCAGTTATCACATCTAGAATAAACAATCCACATCAATGAAAATGTCGTGCCGAAGAAAAGAAAAGCACGAACCCGCAGTCACCAAAATCTGGAGTGCACACTGTATCCCATTGCGTTGAGAAAGTCACATTGTTCCCGATCATATATGTGTCTTGAAGAACAATGTCTGCGCCGCTGGTATATTCACTGAGGAAACCGGTGAATACAAGAGAGCGAACATGAACAATATCACACTGACGTGTAGAAGTAGTTCTCGCAGTTGAGCACCAGAGAGACTGGGTGATAGCCAGCACCACCTTGACCGTCACCTCCGTCCAGAGATTGAATGAGGTTAGAGGATTTCAATGTGGCATCTAGAGGGTCGGAGGTCCCGTCGGGTTCATCGCCTGTGTACCAGAGGAGTAGATTTGGTCGCGACTTGATTCGGTTCACTTCCGCTGTCACCGCAGTCGAGTTCATATACGTGCTGTCCAAGGAGACAAGTAAAACAGGGCCACTATTCTTAATATCATGGCACTGACTTTCTCATATCATACATCAAGTAAAGTCCGGCGTCTTGCATTGCGTCCAGGACAAGTTCCAGCGCGGTCAGATTGTCGAACGACGGAATAGGGTGGACCTGAAGAAATTATAAAAGGAAGGAAATACATTAACTCAGAACATACCACCGTAAATCTACAAAGGATGTGTCAAGGAGGCGTCAAAGGCTTAGATTCAGTAAATGGCGTACCCTTGCGACTTCAATGTGGCAGGAATCGAGAGATCGAGGGCGAGGTAGTCAGAAAACGATGTATAGAAACCAACCGGGAATACGGGAGCAAAAGGTCCACCCTTGCCATTTGCTGGTCGCGCCAACAATCCACCCGTCCTCAGATCCATCTTGGTTACAGATCCGATGCCAGGTGGCGGGTCAGGGAGGAAACTCAACGAGCCTGTTGCTTCGAACTTCTGCGATTCAAGTGTCGCAGTGCATGTAATGTCATACGCTTGTGCTCTTGGTTGCAGGGATGAGAGCTTTAATGGTAGAGCGTGTTTTGTCGCATTGAGGGGGACCTGTCCAGAAGCAACCTTCTTTCCATTTATGCTGACGGTGACCGACACGGACGACGATGCAAGCTCATCCAGACGGGGAATAGAAATCGGAGCCGCGTTTGCAATTTGAGAGAAGGTGACAGGTGTGTCGATCAATATAGCGACGTCATCCGAACCCGACTTGGCGTCCTCCGCGAGGAAAGGTCGAATAGCTGGGGCGCAGCGGAAGGCAAGGAGCGGGGTTTTAGATGTGGCAGGTATCGGGAAGAGTCCACCTGGTGCCACGACAGGCGAGGATGCCATATAATGTTTACCACACCTGTGAATAGAAAATAAGATTTACGTCTGAACACGCGCCTCAGCCACACACCATGTCTGCGCCGACGCGCCAAACGCCAGATACGCAAGAACAAGCAAGGACTGCATCGTTCAACGAAGAACAGGACAATTGATTCCACGTTCAGTTAAGTACTGGCTGTGGAGAAGAACCCTGGGTGAAAGAAGAGTTAAAACGCATGGATTCTGGTCACCCCACCCACACTTCTGTGGTTCTATATAATGAGAGCATTTGGAGCACCTATAAGATATGTCAACGACGGGAGAAGCTAGCTGCTAATCGCTGGCACTTACAAAAATATATTTTAGGGCCATGGAGGTTGGTGACAACATGTGCAGAATTTAGAGCGCTTTCAACACGTGCGACAGTCCTTGCCAACGGTCCGAGGCTTCCGCACCTGTGGCGAGGAACGAATTGAGGTCGAGAAAATCTGAAGGGACATAACTGGTCGAAAGGAATAGCTTGAGCGTGAGTACCTTCTGAGATAGAATGTAGTTGCGGCGACTCAGAAAATGTCATTATAATGACACTGCGCCCACATGGAGAGGAGTTGATATCTGGATAGAGGTAAGCAGAGCAGCACGGAATTAATGGAGATTGAGAGCATTGGCTATTATTTATAAGTTATAGGATTCAAATCTTTCTATAATTAAGGCTGAGGATGTGCAGTGTTGTTGATATATAATTTCACATATCAGAAGGGCATAATGTTGGGGGGGGTACAGGGAAACTAAATAAAGATAGTGCTGTCTGGTTGATCGTTAGCGGAACTTAACACGCTGACATGTCCATTCTGGCATGGAAGTTTGCAAGCGATAGGAAAAGTAAAAACCGATAGGCCAATTTTCCATTCATCTGTACAAAATAAATCAATACGCATTCCCTGCGCCGTTTACCCTCTCCGCGCCCCATCTGACAAACACAGATACAGCGGCTGAGACAAGGAAAGACCAGTCAAATAGCGCGCCAAAGACTTCATACGCTGGAATAGTAGAGAATAGGTTCTGGTCTGCTTTTGGGTCTGCGCCGCCTCCAGGAGTGGCTGGTGGTGGTGGTGGAAATGAAGAACGCATTTGCACGAGAGTCGAGAGCATATAAATTCCCTGGAAGAATGAACTAAGAATTCATGTCACAAATAGCTGGGTGGAAATGCAGGCTTACCATGATCTGTGCCAGCACGAGCAACATGAGTGACGCTGCAAGATTACGACTGGTTATGCGCAGAGCCTAAGAGCATAAAAGAGTTCCCAGGAGAAAACGCGGAAGATCATCATTCGTGCTTACCCTCGTTGCACCTCGCAATACCAGGCGAATACTGCTCAGAATGATGATGCCTACTAGCATCAAACTGAGCTGCCGCGAAAATGAAGCGATATCCTCCGTCTTAATCTCTGAGTCCGAATAAATCTTGGAGAGAAGGTAAGCTAAGAGGTCCGTGATAAGATCTGGGTAGGATGTCGAAGCCGAGCGTTGCGAAGGAAGAAATGCGATATTGTATACAGACTATAATTGTGGTTCCATTTCAAGCACTTTGCTAGAAAGTGGAATTCGACGTACGCTGATGACACGGACGACGCAATACACCATAAATATTCTCCCCAGAATGTTGAATACCCTGCCTCTGAAAGTGCTTGAAAACTTGGCAGCCTCAAATCGCTCGCGCATTGCCTCTAGGTTCCGGCTCATTTGATATTCAAGAGCTTCTAAGCCTTGGAGTTCTTGAGCGACTATAGCACAAATGTGAAAGCCATCAATCAAAGAATATGATTTTATTAGATTTCCGACTTACGACTGTCTCCACCACGGAACGATGAACCGACACGAGAGAACCAGGATCCCTCTGGCTATCAGTTGTTCAGGAAAAGGAAAAGGGAATGCAAAAGGAATAGACTGACTGTTGCTCCCTCCCTACGTGCTGATTCGGCTCGTCGATCTCTCATGTCGTTCCTGATACTGGCAAGCGCGTATTTTGCAGTATCAATGTCTCGTTCAGACGGTACAGTTCTGTTCGGGTA
Source organism: Galerina marginata (assembly GCA_023014335.1). Taxonomy (NCBI): domain Eukaryota; kingdom Fungi; phylum Basidiomycota; class Agaricomycetes; order Agaricales; family Galerinaceae; genus Galerina; species Galerina marginata. Next base: position 1,333,362 of record JAECYW010000019.1, read on the forward strand.
GATTTCGAGGTTAGCATAGTGTTTTCAGGCCATATTTCAATATGTACTCAGACCGAGAGCCAAACGGTAAAAACTTCCATGAACTGCTAATAGCTCCGAAGCCTGACAAGAGGCCCAGAACTATGGTTCCAAGTACGATGAGACGAGACAGTGCTGTAGTGGCAGTATCCGAAGTCTCCAACGAGGCCGGAACTGGGATGTAGGATAAGGCGAAGAGATATAGGACAACGGGAATGAGGCTGAGAATGGCTCGAGGTCCGATGATGCTTCTAAGAGGTCCGCCTGGGTTACGATTTAGGATGGATGTGGATTATACTGAAGTGGACGTACGTGTTGTTCCGATGGCTATGAGAAGACTTACAGCCAATGGGATTACGACAAGAATAGCAGACATAAGAATGAATAAGGAGGCCCGCCAATTCAGGAGACGCGAGCTATGAACTGATATGATGACCATGAACCCTGCAACAAGATTTATCACGCACCTGGCTGAGAAGACACCCGCTCCTTGCAGCATAAGTAACGAAAACATCATACAGCTCTCCGCAAAACACCACGAGAATATAACTCTAGACAACGTGGTATGTAGGTATGTCGTGTCCTCAAGCGAGAATTTTGAGGATTTGGGTGTGTGGGTGATGGGTAAAGGTAAAGCATCGAGCTCAATATCGTCGTCCGTTCGTAAAGGTCCGTTGGCGTTGGCGTTAAGGAGAGTACCACGAGGACTTGCTGGTTGGGTGGGTGACCCTGGAGTAGCCGATGACGAAAGGTTTTTGAGGTCGGAGTACAGAGTGCGCAATAGGTATTTTCGACAGGCAAAGAAGAGTGAAAACCTGCAGATGGAAAATACAGGTTAGAGTCGTTGTATTTGACAAGAATTGATGAATGGACGGACCTCGCCAATGTCAATACCGCTGTCTCTGCCCCTGTTGTAGTCGACATGGCTTAAGAGGTTGTTAGGTCGGGTGTTTATTGTTTCATTAGATCTATCTATCGACAAATTAAAACATATCCCACAAACAACCCACAAAATGAATTTTGTAACTTACCCAACTGCAGTCAAAAGCTTGACAGTTTGCTGTACGGGCCCCACAGATATTGTACTCCTTTTGCTCTTTGCAGGGTCTTGAAGTGAGGCAAGCCCGAATAAGTTTCTTATATGGATCGGGTGTTTCGGAGCAGGAGACGTTGACGAAGATGGTGGTGGTCTTCAAAGGCGTGGATGCAATGGTATGGGTTCCAAATATGTGACAGATAAGATAAGATTTGCTGTCTAAACTCCCACGGGTTGAACCGAGCATTGCACCGCTCTTTGCCACATTTCTGCATCGCTGTGCCAGCTCGCAGTTACTTCTAAAGCAAGTATATAGTCAAAAGTCGTGGCGCTGAACATCTAGAATATTTTTCTCGAAAAAGACAACGGATATCTAGAGCCACCAAGCAATGTTAATTGGGGCTCGGGCCGGACGAATTACCCCCTATTTTTTCCAAAGAAGGCGCAATAGCCCAAGCATCCGAATCGCTACTTTCTCTCACACTTCCTACCATTACTCCTTGAATCAGAATCCAGCGGTCTCGGGCGCAATGAACACCACAAGAGTACCCGTCTGGCGTCCGGATGATCACCAGCACCCAGCACCTGCAAAACCCGGTTCAAATGAAATCTATCGACCTGATGTATTGGAAACTATCGAAATCAGAGTCAAGGAATTGGACCAGGAGCTTAGGGATTTGAGTCTCGACATCCATGGTATGTCCTACAAAGTAGATGAACCGCTTTCACTCATCTAAATGATCTAATTACCTTCGCAGCTCATCCGGAACTTGGGTTCCAAGAAGTGTAAGCGCCCGTAGTGCACTTGAGCAAACACGGGTACTAAACAGCATCATCTCAGTCATGCCCATGATGCTTATACCGCGTTCATGGTCAAGCATGGATTTCAAGTAACCAAACATTTTCATCTGGAAACGGCTTGGCAGGCAACATTTCAGCACGGAAGTGGTGGGAGAACTATTGGAATCAACTCTGAGGTGCTTCGTCGTTCTTTTAACAGTTTCTCAGATTTTAACAAAATTTCAATACAAGATGGACGCACTCCAAGGAATCGGCCATGCCTGTGGCCATAATCTCATAGGGATATCAGGTAGACGAACAGTCTCGTGCCATTGAGATGTTACTAACACTGCGGCTGTATAGGTGTCGCTGTTGCATGTGCAGTCAAAGCTGCCATGGAAAAGCACAGTATTTCTGGGAAGATTAACCTCCTAGGCACGCCTGGTTCGTCCTCGTTCTACTGGCTCATTGTGCAAGAAATTCACCCTGAACTGAACTTGGTAGCTGAAGAAGGAGGCGCCGGAAAAGTTATCCTCCTTAACAAGGGCGCATACGAAGGCATGGACATCTGCTTGATGTGAGCATTTCTGGAAAAGCCAAGCCCAGCAATTCTCAATCCTTTTTCTAGGTGTCATCCTGCTCCAGGACCAGTCGGGTCTGTTAGCTTAACCAGCTGTCTGGCAGTCCAAAAGATCACGGCTGAGTACAAGGGACATACGTCAGTACTTCTTTTCTTAGTACAAATGCCCGATACCACTCTTAGACAGTGCTCATGCAGCTCTTTCGCCATGGGAAGGCAAAAACGCCTTAGACGCGGCAGTCCTTGCTTACAATAACGTTTCGGCACTTCGTCAGCAGCTTAAACCGACCACTCGTGTGCACGGCATATTTGAAGGAAAAGATTGGGCTGTAAACAGTTTGTCCTTCCTCTATTTCTTCACGTCTTCCATCATCTAAGATCTATCTGTACGTCGACAGTCATACCGGATCATGCGAAGTATATGTCAGTCATATCATTGTGTCCGTAAACGTCGTACACTCATACAGACTAGCTGTCTTGTTCGCGCGCCCACGGCGAAAGAGCTTAAGGAGGTGCTGAAACGCGTCCTTCCTTGCTTCGAGTAGGTTTCCAAAGTTCAATTATATTCGTCCATCTATTTACTGGGAACTATCTTCAAGAGCTGCGGCTCTTGCTACAGGTTGCGAATTAAAGATTGAGACGGGAAGCCCTCTAACTGACATTCGCCAAAACCGGGCTTTAGGTCAGTAAATGAAGTTCGCTACGTCCTGTGCGAATTAGTGAAATCTTTATTGCGAATGCAGGTGGAGAGGTCGCCAATATTGTTCTTAACAAGTATGGCTCAATAGATTATGAGTGGGGAATCAAAGATGCCTCTACTGATTTTGTAAGTGCTAACTATTAGTTCGCGCGACGAGGTCAACCACCGGGTCTGAATAAATTGGGGCTTTCACAGGGAAATATTACATACGGTAGGCCACATCATAAGACGAGTCTTATTTTCTTCCATAACATTCTTTCTAGCACTCCCTTCTCTTCATCCTGGTTTCGGTAAGTAAAATGCTCCATTCTTCTCCAACAATAATGTCCAAACACTCTCAAAATCTGCCTTCCAGCTATCCCGACTGTTGTCGACGGAGGAAATCACACCAGAGCGTTTGCCGCATCTGCAGCCACAATTGAAGCGCACAACGCATGTCTCGATGTTTCGAAGGCTCTCGCGGCAACTGCGATGCGCGTACTAACGGACGATAAATTTTTCGAGGAGGTGGGTGCAGCATGGCTCCCCTCGTATTTGAGTTTATTTAAAGTATTGATGAATGATTGTTCCCTTAGGTCCAGAAAACATTTAAAGAAGATCAGGAAGCTTAGCTTCGGCAGGGATAAGTAGATAATTCAATATATCGGTGATTGAAAAACATAAGGGGCCAAGTATTCAATGTTCATTTAGACAGAAAGTCTCAGCAAATGAATAATGGTAAGGGGATCCATGACCTGTTTGTCAATCGAAACCAGACGACGAGAGATACAAATTACAAAACATGTTGCATTAGAGAAATGTTTTGGTCAACAGATGTTGCACTTCCTTGTCCTTCCCATGAACCACACAGCATGGTTAACTTCTAAGCGGTAAAACTGGATTTATTCATGATGTTTTAAATAAAACATGAGGGACATCGGTTGAATCCATTTTTCTGCAATCTGTGCAGATCTACTCTTGAAAACGTAAAAGTATGCAAGGGGTCAGGATAAATTCAAAAGATATAGTACAATTCTTACTTGTATACGTTCAAATGAAATGACAGAACTCCACGAGAGGGGGACCAAGAGTCAAGCTTCAAGCTTCAAGGCCCACTAAGCGCATTTTCAACACACTTCCAGGACGGTCGGATTCTCCTAAAATGCCTTGAAAGTCGTCCGTTTGTCTTCGTCCATGAGTCCAGATGCAAGTAAACCTGTGATGGTATGTGTTCCAGCCGACGTTGGAGTGATCCCCTGAGGTTCATGACCGGCTAAAGAATATGGGATTTGGAAAGAACGAGGTGCAGTTCATGCACTGCGGCTCAATAAGGTTCCCAACTTGAATGCAGGTGTTACCAACGCCGTCACGGTGCGCCTCTGCCATCGAATGGGCCACCCATCGGATATGGTTGGCAAGAACGCGATATGTCGGTTTTGTCAACAACTACGGGATTCAACACTGGGTTAGATCAACGAGATATCTTCCTTGGCAAGCGTCGATGTGTGGTATGCGGAGAGAGCCAGGGCGTGGTACTCCAGCATTACCATGTTATTAGGGAATCAGAGCCAGGTGCTGTAAGTTGAATAACTCCCTGTGATCTCTGTGGCTAAAGGGAGAGGTAGTGGTCTGATGTCAAGACCCGACGGTGGATCCCGTCAAAGGCTAAAGCACAGCCCGGACATGAAGCACGCAATGGCCTGCTTGTGTGTTTTAATCATCGTCTCTTGTTTGATGCATATGCTTTCTTCATAGGTTTCGTCCCCGAAGTGAGTTTAATTCAGCTTTTCCTTTCGCCAAGCATTCACAGGAAACAGATGCAGAAGTTTGTGTTCATCAATTACTCCAATTGTCCTACTCTTGCACGATTCCATGGCAAAGTTATCGCTCTTGATATTAACGACCCTCATGCGCCGTTCCCTTCCATTTTCATTCTCCACGAAATGCGCGTCCGTGGGTTCCACCCATTAGAACCCAATAATCCCGAGGAGGTCGGTGACGGCAGCTGGCAAGATTGGATTTATTCCGACGGCGTAATCGATGACTCGTCAGGCTCGCTCAAGCGGAAGCCGGACAAGCCGCCAAACGACGAACCGGACGACGACAGTCCTACACAATCACTGCCCCAGTCTAACCTTATGACAATGAACCAAAGTGGCGCTTCCCTCAGTGGACGCAGAGTTGTGCTGAATGAAGGCGTCATAGCTGATATCCTTGCCGTGACACATGGTTCACCGTCGTGGAAGGCCTGTCAGATGGAAGGCACAAGCTGGGCTGGTACAGCAGAGGAAAATATACAGAAATACAAGGACCTTGAACTTGGGCCTTGAGTGTATTTCCCCATCCTTGGGCAATTTCGCAGCTGAAGCTAGCATCCTTCTTCGCTTGTTGAAACCAGAACTTGAGGCTGGTCAAGTGAAAGAACCACCGACGATCTTGCGCGGGTTAATGCCATTGGAGCCTGTCCACGACTTTACGGCCTTAGCAAGGACCTCGACGTGTTGGAGGATGTCCCCTTTCCCAGCGCTTTGGCTTTGGCTTCGTCGATAACTTGTGCATGAGTCTGATATCTTCTGATATGGCAACCGCTGTTTTCGAGCCCTTGGAGTTTAATTTCGGTAATGAATTGGAGAGTTTGACTACAAGATGACGTCGATTGCGTAGTACTAGTAGGAGACGCAGTAGATGCCATTTTGAAAGTATTGCCGTTGAGAGATGCAATTTGTTCTGGATAATGGAACAAGTGAGAGATGGCAATTTGATAAGGCGCGCCATGGCCTTGGTGTAAAACTCAGAAGGTGGTTGTATAGCCACATTGCCAGGTTGCCTAGGTCTTTCCATGGGGTTTAAAACATCTAAATGAATGAATCATTTTGAAAAGAAGATCAAGTTGGTTCCAAACCAGATAACCTAATGCTTCAATCGGGCAGGAGTTCAAGTAGAGAAGAACGAACAGTGAACTGTGACTGTCGCCGTCGGACCCACTTCAGTTTGCACCTGTTTTTATTTGATAACAATGGTGCTTCATACAAATATGGGCTAACAATGACCCTGACCCATGTTGGGACTGCGCCGGAGGCGTTCAACTCGATCTACAACATATTTCACGACCTTTTCGTTCTGTCCATGAACGCCACTCTATGTGGCTGAACATAGCCTTCTGCTCAACAGGTATTTCTACTAATTCAATCAAAGTGTCATTTGAACGAGCTGTTTCGTAGGACAGGCATACACAGGGCATACACCGCATCATCGACTAGTTAATGTCGGATAGCATTCCGTTGCATAAACTTCGAAGAACCAAATACCAGCGAGCAGCACTTGAAGAGCCCGGAATTACCCTTTCGCCGGATACAGACATGCCATCCGCTGTTGCTGCAAAGGCAGCCGTAGCCGCTCGGCGAAATCGAGGGTATAATTCTGCGAGAAGGGGCGAACGTTATCAGGATGATTCAGAGGAGGAGCAGGGCCTCTTGAGAACCGGTAGCTACGAGGAAGTTGATGATTTTGCCGGACCCAGCACGAATCTAAGTCCAGTGCGTATTTCTCAACACAGAAGTTGCCCCAATATTAACCTTTACAAGATAAATCAACCTCCGCCAACAACTCCAACTTTTCACGGGAAAGATAAGTCCCGGACGATACCCTTTCGTCCACCAGGTAATATTCCTGTTGTCAAGCTTGTGCTCTCACCTAAACATCAAAATAGAGAAACTGCAATCACGATACCCACCCAACACAGTTCGAAATCAAAAGTATAACGCTTTTACATTCCTCCCAATCGTATTCTATGAGCAATTCAAATATTTCTACAACCTATACTTTCTCCTCGTCGCCCTATCACAATTTATTCCTGCTCTAAAGATAGGCAAGTCCCTACCCAACCCATTTCTTGCTCTTTACTCATAACACAACCACATCAGGCTTCATTGTGACCTATATTGCACCCCTTGCCTTTGTGCTCTGCGTAACAATGGGCAAGGAGGCTTACGACGACTACAAGCGCCACCTCCGGGACCGTGAAGCGAACTCACAGAAATATCTTATCCTCACTCCCCCACCTCCCCCAGCCTCTCACTCTGATGCAGAGCAGGCCTATCTCAACACCCACGCCAACACAAGATCAGTTCCTTCTTCCTCATTAAAGGTTGGCGATCTCGTCCATCTGGAGAAAAACCAAAGAGTACCTGCCGATTTGGTCCTACTGCACACCTCTGAGGCTTCAGGAACATGTTTCATTCGTACAGACCAGCTGGACGGAGAGACTGACTGGAAACTGCGCGTGGCGGTTCCAGAGTGTCAAAAGCTTGACGAGGGTGATTTGGTGAGGTTAGACGCAGAGATTTACGGTTAGCATTGTTGTGCAAATAACTTCCCGTCCAATTCTTATCATCGAATTTAGCCGACGCCCCCATCAAGGACATTCATACATTTATCGGCACCTTCACGATGAACAAACCACCAACTCAACCTTCCTCTACTGATGACTCTGTTCCACTGCACCCCCTTCCTCCTAGTGTTTCGCCGTTAACGGCTGAAAATGTGTTATGGTCGAATACCGTGCTTGCTGCTGGCTCAGCCGTCGGTTTCGTTATCTACACTGGAGCAGAGACGCGTGCGGTTATGAATACTAGTCATCCGGAAACCAAGATGGGCTTGTTGGACCTGGAAATCAATAGGTTATCCAAGGTATGAATGGACAATTATCGGAAAATCGTCACAAATTAAAATATCTCACAGATTCTCTGCGCTGTCACATTTGCTCTATCACTCGTCCTTGTGGCACTGAATGGGTTCAGAGGCCAGTGGTATGTCTACGTGTTCCGGTTTCTCATCCTCTTCTCGTCCATTATTCCTATCAGGCAAGTCACCCTGTTCGTCATGAGCGGCTCTGTGTAACACCCCTCTTTCCAATAGTTTGCGGGTTAATCTTGACATGGGCAAGACATTATACGCGCAGCAAATTATGAATGATCACGAAATTCCAAACACGATTGTACGAACAAGTACTCTTCCCGAGGAATTGGGGCGAATCACATACTTGCTGAGCGATAAGACTGGGACGCTGACGCAAAATGGCGAGTATATACCATGTACAGCTCATATTACCACGCTAATATGTTTTTTTTAATTCAGAAATGGAGATGAAGAAATTACACATGGGCACAATGTCTTACGGTTCTGATTCCATGGATGAAATTGCGCACCAATTGGCTCTCGCTTTTGGCGCCTCCGGGGAGTATGGACATCAGCGGCAAGGGTCTCTTGCCACAGGGGCGCAATTGGCAGTTCGTGGGCGGCGAGATATGTCATCAAGGGTTAGGGATGTTGTCCTGAGTCTTGCTTTATGCCACAATGTGATTCTCTTATTTCTGACTTCATTTGACCTTACCGTTGATCTTCCGTGCTCAGGTCACTCCAGTAACAAACGACGACGGAACAGTAACATACCAAGCCTCCTCTCCAGACGAAGTCGCCATTGTCACCTGGACGGGCTCTGTTGGACTGACACTTACCTTCCGAGACCGGACCCGCATTACACTATCTACACCAAGCGGGGGCACGTTAACCTTCGACATCCTCGATATCTTCCCTTTCACTTCAGAGAGCAAACGAATGGGCATCGTTGTACGGGACACCCAAACCGGCGAGATCACATTCCTGCAGAAAGGAGCCGACGTGGTCATGGCGAAGATTGTGCAGAAGAATGACTGGCTGGAGGAAGAAACGGCCAATATGGCGCGCGAAGGTCTTCGGACTCTAGTCATGGCCAGAAAACGCTTGTCTGGAACACTCTACAACGAATTCACCACGGCCTATCACCAAGCTTCGATCAGTCTGGATGGTCGTAATGAGGCAATGGCTAATGTCGTGGCCAAGTATCTGGAACATGACTTGGAGTTGCTGGGCTTGACGGGTGTGGAGGATAAGCTGCAGGATGATGTGAAGGGGACTCTGGAGCTTCTGAGGAACGCTGGGATTAGGATTTGGATGTTGACGGGTGACAAGGTCGAGACTGCGAGGTGTATCGCCATTTCGACCAAGCTGGTTGCGAGAGGGCAGTATATTCATGAAATGTCGAGATGTATGTTTTTTTTCTACCCTGTTAAGGCGTTTACTCATTTGTCGCTTTCGACTTGCAGTGAAGACGAGCGATCAAGTTCGTGATCAGCTGGACTTCTTGCAGAACAAGCTTGATTGCTGTCTTGTCATCGATGGAGAGTCTCTTCAGGTATCCATTTTTCAAATCTTTGTTGAACTTATCTGCTTACTCAGCATTGTATGTAGCTCTGCTTGAATCTTTTCAAGAATGAATTTATCGAGATCGCAACGAAACTGTCTGCTGTGGTCGCCTGTCGATGTTCTCCTACGCAGAAGGCCGATGTTGCTCGTTTAATCCGTGCTTTCACGAAGAAGCGTGTATGCTGTATTGGCGACGGTGGTAATGATGTTAGCATGATTCAAGCTGCTGACGTTGGTGAGTCTGTTTTGCCCGGCCGTTCACGTTGTTCTAACTGTTACTAGGCGTTGGCATTGTCGGCAAGGAAGGCAAACAAGCATCTCTCGCTGCGGACTTCTCTGTGACGCAATTCTCGCACCTTACTAAACTTCTCCTTTGGCACGGGCGCAATTCTTACCGCCGTTCCGCCAAACTAGCTCAGTTCGTCATTCACCGTGGCCTCATTATCTCCATCATGCAGGCTGTCTTCTCGGCAATTTTCTACTTCGCGCCTATCGCACTGTACCAGGGCTGGTTGATGGTTGGGTATGCGACTATTTACACAATGGCGCCTGTCTTTTCTCTTGTCCTGGATAGGGACGTTAGCGAGGATCTGGCATTGCTGTATCCTGAGTTATATAAGGAGTTAACGAAAGTTCGTGGATTTTCTATTCCTTGCTTGTGACATTCGTTAACATTCAAAATATGATAGGGCCGTGCATTATCATTCAAGACTTTCTTCCAGTGGTTGATGATTAGTCTGTATCAAGGTCAGTTCTCTTCTCTTGACAATCTGATTCAAAAGTTAAAACGATCTCTGTGTCGGTCAGGTGCAGCTATCATGATAATGTCGCTTGTGCTTTTTGAAAATGAATTCCTACACATCGTCTCCATCTCGTTCACTGCACTCATACTCAATGAACTCATCATGGTCGCTCTCGAAATCACTACGTGGTATGTTGTGTTATCACATAGTAACAAACGACCTCCTATCTCACCTTCAATCCTTCAGGCATATATACATGGTAGTGTCGGAGGTCGTGACATTATTCTTCTATATCATAAGCATTGCTTTCCTTCCTGCATATTTTGGTAGGTTCGCTCGTCTCCTTAGACCTACCTGAGTCATTGACGAGAATGTTATGTTCATAGATCTTTCTTTTGTTATCACACTCCCTTTTGCATGGAAAGTCGCCGTCATTGTTGCCATCAGTGCCTTGCCACTGTATATCTTCAAAGCTATCAAGAGAAAGATAGCTCCAGCAGCATCTAGTAAACTACTGTAGGAGATGTGCTGGCTTATGGATATAATATATGTATGTGTATTTGTGTACAAGTGAAAGGTCACAGACAGTCGTCGCTGGGTTTGATTGTCAACTACTGCCCAGCGCTTAGCTCACTGAGCCACATATAAGTATATGGACATTGAGCAAATGCCATCTGGGTCAGGAACTCGACTTGCCCAGGCTTGGTGAGAGCCTTTCCCCTCAATGCCTCTTCTCAAGCTGGGACCTTGCAATTGCGCCTAATTATTCGCCATCATTTCGAGTCATACTCCTGGATCAACAAGCCCCGACAAAGAATTTGTTGAAAACTTCAACGTCTTAGATCTTATTCCTTATCGTTCAAACGTTCAAGAATGGTCCTCTAGAGAGCCTAGTCCAATTCTCTTCTCGACGGTCTGGGGCAGACCGCTATGACTTCCTGCTTTATCAAGTCGCGAGTTTTCGCTTCTCTCAAAACAAAGCACTTCAAGTTTGCTCAGGCCCTAAGGCCGACTCCGTTCCTCAGATGGACGTCCACCGTATCGACGCCCGCTACATTGTCCTCATCTTTGGGCCAAACTCTGCAGTTCATCACTGACATAAAGCTTCAGGAGCTTGAGAAACAGAGACTTGCTTATCACGCCCATGCAAAAGTTCTCGAGGAAGCAAAGACCTTAGGAGAGAACGGCGAAATCCTCAAGAAGGTCGAAGTCCTTGCCAAAGCTGTAAAATCATGGACAGGTTCGGGTGCCGTAGATGAGCTCAAGGTCGTCGGCGGTTCTCTTCAGCTGACCAACCTCGACTTCTGGCTCCAGCAAGCGAAAAAAGATCCTAGCTTTAGCCGCGAGATCGCTCAAGGGTGGGCAAATACACTCGAGGACCACATCCGCCACACCATTGGCCGTTTCGATTCTGCTAAATTGTTCGGCAGGCTCTTTAATGATTGGCTATCTAGCGGTGACTCTGTAGCTCTTGCGTATCAGGCAGGTTCAGATGACTTGGACAACCCTTTGAACCCGTTGGGGCCAACGGGGACGGAAACAGCCACCTCTTCTGCCCAGGCTGGCAGGAAAGAGATGTACGAACAGAAGGAGCAATTCGTTTCGATCATCTTCGATGAACACCTCGTTGATATTGAAAACCTGAAAATCTATCTCAATGGGTTGTTCGAGTCAGAGGAAGCAACCAAGGAACTTGAAAAACTGCGGAAGGAGATGAAGAATTTTAGCTACTGGCTCAAGCGCACACCGATCAACAAGAAAGATGTTAAGAGCGCCATCAACGGTCTGCTTGCTTCTAACTTGATGGGCGAGGAGAAGAGAACAACTCTCAAGGCTTTTCTGCATAATCCAACCCTGCTGGATGAAATAGCCAGTGTGCTGAACATGCGTATGGCGAGCCTCGATTCTTGGGCCTGGCCAAAAGAAGGCATTCTCGTTGAGTTCCGGCGCCACCTCAATGGCAAATACAGGCAAGGAGTTTGTGTTGTGTTCTTTTCATTGGTCGCTTATTCAACTTTTTAGGGCCTTCACTGACCCAGAGATCATCGACGCCCTTCTGTTGCATCATATTGGTGTGGCATGGCAGGTCAAACTCAAGCATGCCCTCCTTCGGATTTTTGACAGTAAAGCATGGATTCGCCCCATTGCCCGAGAAACAGTCAAAGGGCAATACAGGCAGTTTCTCGGAGATGACGGCAAATCTTCCATTGAGGAGAAAAGGAACAGAACACGGCGCAATGACTTTTTCGTCGCCCAACTCCAAGACGAAGCCGACACTCCTAACGCATATTACGATGACGGTCTTGTCGATGTCCCCTTCGCAGCTAATCTCGTTGGGCCGCCGAGGATAAAGCAAGAGTTGCTGCAAATAATGACAACCGAATGCCATCTCAACGCTGCACTCCATGGGTCGCACGCAGCTGTATGCTCGGACTTCCAGTGGTTCGGACCTTCCTTGCCGCATGCGTCTATCCTCACCGTTCTCGAGTTTTTGGGAATGTCGAAGACCTGGCTGGACTTTTACAAATCTTTCCTTGCCACACCTGTACGATTCGCGGGCGAGACTGGATGCCAGGTGCGGAAGCGCGGGACGCCGATCAGCTATTCACTCAGCATGCTCGGTGGCGAAGCTGTTATCTTTATGATGGACTTCGCTGTCAACCAACGCGCGAATGGGCTGTATGTCTACAGAATGCATGATGATCTGTGGCTTTGGGACGCGGACGCCAGAAAGGTCGCCGATGGTTGGGAAGAGATGAAAAAGTACGCAGGGCTCGTGGGGTTGAAGTTCAACGAGGAGAAGACTGGATCGGCATATGTCGGACCAAAATATGGTCATTCAGCTCGGTTGCCGAAAGGCGATATTCGTTGGGGCTTTCTCAAGTTCAATCCAGAAGAATCGCGATTTGTCATTGACCAGAAGCAGGTCGATGGCCATATCGTCGAAATGCGCCGCCAGCTCGCCAGCACTAACTCGGTCTTTGGTTGGATTAACGTTTATAACAAATACATGGCTTTCTTCATGAGGAACTTCGGCGGTATTCCAGCGAACTGCTTCGGCCAGTCTCATATTGTCGATATGATCGATACTCTTGCGCGTATTCAACGAGAGTTGTTCCCAGACTCTACCGAGGATGAAAATGGGGGTGCAATTGGATATTTGAAGAAAACTCTCAAGGACCGATTCGGTGCCTCGGACCTGCCGGAGGGTTATTTCTACTTCCCAATTGGACGCGGTGGCCTTGAACTTCGTAACGCTATGCTAGAGTTGTTCGCACTTCAGCGAAAAGACAAGCCTCTGGCTACCTATGGCGATGACAAGTACGGCGTCCTGGACTCTGAGAGCGAGCCTGAACGTAGACTCGAGGACAAGGATTTGAATGACGCTTTCGATGAAGACAAAGCAATTGCAGAGCACAAATTCAAGAAGCGCGTCGAAAACGACCCCAAGGAATACGCCCGGCTGAAAGAGGCCTGGGATAATCGGGATGAACAAACTCAGCAGACACACCTCAACACTGAGGAGTTCCTGTCTTTCGAGGCATTCACCTCTCTGCGCGAATCTTGGCTTTCCACCTGGGGGGATTCCTACATGCACATGCTCCAAACGCCTAGCATCCGATACGTCGCACCGGTTCCAAAAATGAGGGAGCAACTTAGCAGCTCGACAAAGCCATGGGAGCATATGGATTGGTACGAGCAATGGGTTGTGAGCATGTATGGCGAGGATGTGGTGAAGAAGTTTGGGAGCTTAGAAGCTGTCGATCCTAACTTGATTCCAGTAGGCATGGTGCAACTGTTCAGGCGCTCGAGGATGAAATTGGACCAGTGAATTACACTTCAGAAAGGTATTGCAACCCCCATTCCTACCATATAGCGAACGGTCATAGAAACCCGCAAGACTTATTATTATACATCCCCATAAACATTCCCATTGACAATCCTGTTTTCAACAACTTGTATTTTTACACATACCACAACTCACCTTATTCAACTCTAATGTAATTGTTCTAGTATAACAAGCGAACTTAACATTTAATATCTGTTTGTGGAGAAAACTATTTTGGTTCATGGTCCTTTGGTTTGTCACTCAAAGTTGGGTTTCTCTTGATGCTGCATATCACTTTCATTGGGTCGGAATAGATCAGAAATCAGGGGCAAGTGAAATAGTAAGTGAAATAGTAAGTGTACGGGGGCACTAATAATACTGGAAATTTTAGTAAATATATTTCTTGATGGGTCGAAGAAAGTTGTCAGCAGGAAAAATAAAAAATAAGTTCCGAAACGTACCTCTACGTTGTTGTGTGTTCTCGTCGCAGGTATCAATCTTGATTTGAGGGCCACTAAGTAGATACTGAACGTAAGAAAGACTCCATCCAGTTTAGACGGTTTGCAAACCTTTACCATAGCCCAGCATTCCACCCCCACCGCACCGTCGCCCGATGCGGATACTCCACGCTTGTCCGATTTTCCTTGGCCAAGCTTGATGGAAGTGGCGTTCTAGCAGACAGAAATTTGAAGGGCTCTATCCAAATAAAAAAATGACAAGGCAAACCTCAAAGCCTAGATGGGTATATTGATCTCGAGATTTGTCCGTTGTAGCTTCGAGGGTGAATGTTTATTGGGGGCATGTGCAAAGGCATCACGGACAAGTAGAGACATGAATCCTAGAATGATGACTTATCAGCGACAAAGAAAACGAATGCGAGTCCTTGAGAAACACCAAAATTACCTCGTCCTCGGTAGTCAGGGTCTGTAAAAGTAAGTTGCAGGTACCATGAATCCTCAGGGGACTTTTTCTTCGCTTTGACCTTGAATATTTCATGCATTGTTCTTTCGCATGTAATTTGATAATCAAGCACAATTCTCTTTGAAAAATCAGTGTCAATATTGGAAATAGTGTAATCTGAGTTTCATAATGAAGGTACTCTCACAATGAAACCAGTCAAACCCCATCCTTTCAGAACAGATACCACACCAGCTCGGAGCACAGTTGGTACCATCCAAGCAGCCAACCGTTTGCGGGGTGGGAGCCATAGTGCACCGGCGAGGATCCTATCTTCTGTCGAGCCCTCTGCACGACCCATCACGACAGTAACACGGCCACCCACGAGGAAACAGGCTCTAATCAAGAAGGCATAGAACATCCGCCTGTCTCGGCAGGCTTTTAGGTCTACACCTTCTTCCAGCATCTATCATAATAGAACAGGTAGTATCAGTCCCTTCAACGTATGTTTCTGCCACATACTTTCTTGACGTTGCCAAAGTAGTTCATGACAGGGTCGTGAATAAAGGCACGGAAAGCGACATCTACCAGCTCTTCGAGATCTGCTAGTGTAGCCAGCTTGACATAGGGTGTTGGACAGGTGGCGCTCGCCTCAGAGGACATTGGTTCAAGTCCAAGTTACTCAAGGTTCAGTTTTGGGCTGTGCGTGGATCTATATTTAGAGCACCGTGATCGTCGGCGTCTAAACTTTCTGCTTCGCGAAGCACGAAACATAGTAAGTTACTCAAATGCAATTGAGCTTGGAGTAGAATATGTAGAATAGTAAGAGCAAAAGCGCGACTTTTTTTCTTATTTACCCACAATTTGATTCCTCACGAAATAATTTTGGGAGGAAACACAATACAGTATTTATCAGGTAGGTTGGACATCCGACATCGAGAACAAAGTTTCTTCATATTGAAGCTGACAGCACATCTTTTAATGATTCTGACAAAAATTTGGTACATGTGAACTTGAAGTGCTACATAGGCAGGTAATTTTTAATAAGTGGAAAAGCAAGGCTGCCGAAATCGAGGGTCCGACGAGGGATAAAAAGTGTTCAGTTACCAGTGGTAGAATCATTACCAGTAGTAGTGTACATGTACAACGATTGATAGTCGCTACATATACGACACTTGAAGTCAGACTATAACAAGCAAAGAGCTGGGGGATGTGCCATATGGCCTGCGCATGTGCCTACACAAACATTCTGAATGGGCGACAGTTCCCGGAAGACATTTCTGCCACTAGGGCATGGTCGATGCCAAAAGCAATTAAGGTCGAAGTGATAAGATCTACCAAAAAAAAAACAAGGATGTTACAAGTCAGACATCAGAAGGACAAGGTATACGACAAGGTATACTCACCATAAACGATGTGGCTTGAATAGTAATTCTACTTTTTCGAAACTGATGAGACGGGACTGCCAAACCCGTACACAGACGATAATTGTCCGAATGACTTCTCGTAGTCCTTGACATTGGATGATTGAACAACTTTGGCTTGTGATGATACGAATGGTTTCGGTTGCTCTGGGACACTAGGAGGCAATGATGGCACGCTGCCGCCAAATCCATATGTCGAAGACAAGTGAGCAAAGGAGGTTTCGTAATCCTTCGGCGACTGGACTACTGATGAATGTGTCGATGACGAAAACAAGGACTTCGATGGCTGCTTGCTTTTGGGAGAAGACTTGGGAGATTTGGAAGACTTTTTTGGAAGATACGGGATGCTACTGCTGAAGCCGTACAACGACGATAATTTTCCGAAGGAGATCTTTCGCGAAGTGGACACATGAGATGAGGATGAGGTTAATGAAGAAGTGGATGATGATGACTCCATTTTTGTTGTTGGTGGGCTTATGTTTGCGATGAGGATTATTGTGGGTCTTCGATCGATAGGAGTGTGTTGAAGCTGATTGACTGACGGTTCAGGATTGCCGGCCAACTTTTATACCTTGCTCGCATAATTTTTGGGGTGACACCGTGTCTGTCGCGATCGCGAGCTGCGCCTCCGCAGAACAGAGAAAAACAAGCGTGCAAGCGCGCATGACTCATGCCAAAGTGGAGTACCTCTGGCCCCTGATCTACACCAAGAACAAACAGTCTCGCTTGCAGGGCAACGCAGCAAAGCCGGAGTAATGGGCCGGGGAAGATCATTGCACTGCAAACGACGCGAGTCCGACTTCGAATCATATAGGTGGCTTCTGAGCCTGCGGTCCAAACATCGACTCGGATCTTCAAAACCATAAGCAACCATTAATGACCCTTCAATGAAAAACATCCATTTCCACGACGAGTTGAGCACTGCCACAAGTTGAGTCGAGAGGTGAGTCGGAGTGAGTCATAGCGGCTCCGTAATTGTTTTTTGATCGAAATTTCTTGAAGCGATGATGGCGACAGGCCGCCAGGCCAGGCACAACTATCGACAACCAGGCAGGTGTATCGAACACAGAGTGGGGGGGGTTAGACCTGACCCCGACAGAAATGAAATCTTCGACAACAGTAATTCAGATAAGTCCCGGGAATACCCAACGAAGTCTCGAAAGAAAGTGACCAATTGGTCAACGATAGGAAGCCTGCGGTCATTCCATGGGGTGGTGTGAGGTTAAATTTATGTTGCCCAAAGCCTCCGTTGAGTATATCAGGCAGCAGAATGGTTGTTTTGACGAAGTAAATGGAGTCGGACAAGTCACTGCTAGAGCTCGCAGATTAGATGAGTGATGACAGTGGCTCGGGGACCCATAGTTTGACATGTGGGAAAATATTTCCTGTTTTATTCAGGTTGGCACCATCACCATTTGAGGTCAATCTCGTTTTCTGCAATGCATTCTCACTAAGTACACGATTTCCAGCCATGACCGCTGAGCTTGAGCTTGAAGCTTGAATGGCCATAGTTTGAAAAGCAGACTAACAGGCTTTCTCGTAAGTAATGCCTCTTGCTTGGTTTCCTAACCTTCCAAGGCTGATCATGATTTTCACCAACGACTCGAATTGAACTCCAGGTCTGAGCCAGCCCACAACCTTCAAGTGTTATTCAAGTTGGGAGTTAGATTGCAACACTCCTCCTACGATATTATGGAAACGTTGGCACCGACCTCATTTGTGGCAGCTATCACTAGCTAGAGCTTAAAGCTCGAAGGCTGAGATAGATTTTGGTTCTACCAGCAGCCACCAGCGGTTATAAAGGGAAGAAATATGTTGGTAAACTCATGGCGAGTTTATTTTTGGTTTCGGTTGGATCACCACCTGTGAGGTTCCTGTCACCTTTAGTGAAAGTCGCACAAGTTCAGATGTCTTCGCAGCCTTATGGATATATCGTTTACCGGGTTCCCCCACCCTTGCGGATTCAACGTTATTTAGTGACGGCTTGGGAACCTCTTAATTGCTAGAGTCTCACTTCATGCCAGTTTTGAAGTGATTTTGTCCTCATTATTGAACGACTTACCCATGCCCCAACCTCGAACGACACATAAAAGGAGGCGGGGTCTGCGAGGACGAAGTTCGCATCCACTGCCAAAGTCGACATGGCACTAACACTTGTCATCCTTTCGCTTTTAGCCTATGCGTATGCGGTGCCAGTCGTTAGCATTGGACAATCCACGATCATTGGCACAGAGTTCAGGCCGTCAAAGGTAGAATTCTTCGGCGGTATGTCTTTTTTATGACCTCTTGAATTTACTTATGCAGGAATCCTGGTTTAATTAATAGGGATTCCGTTTGCCAAACCACCTGTAGGGGAGTTACGCCTCCAACCTCCGGTATTCGTCAAAGCACCCCCTGTCAAAACTCTTCATGCCGACCAATTTGGATTTGGCTGTCTGCAAAACGTGCGGCAAGTTACATGATGTTAATGATAATATTAATTCCTTCCGTTCGTAGAGCCTGCCTCCAAATGTGGTTTCGGAAGACTGCCTGACCTTGAATATATTTCGACCGGCTGGAGTCGCTGCCAGTGCCCAGCTTCCAGTCATGGTGTGGATTTATGGAGGCGTGTTACATTAACCCCATATCTGTTTTTTAGATTTGCTAACTTTGCAACTTCTTTTTTTTGCAGGCGGATTCGTTGGTTAGTAACCTCAAAATATCTAAAAAGGTTACGAACATAATACCGCTCGTAGCGGGTGCATCGTCGCTCTACAACGCAACCGAAATCGTCGTTCGTAGCAGCAAAAGGGTGCGAAAACGTTAATCGCCAGATTTTAGCGGCTTTTAATAAACGTATAGGGCACACCAATCATTTTTGCCAGCCTAAACTACCGCGTTGGTCCTCTAGGATTCCCTCAAGGAGTTGAAGCTGGCCAAAGCAATATTTTAAATTTGGGTTTACAAGACCAGTTGACCGCGCTAGAGTGGATACAAAGCAATATCGAGAAGTTTGGTGGCGATAAATCGAAGGTAGAGTCAAATCGGTTGAACCAGCTTCAGTCGTTGACATCGATTTACAGGTTACAGTCGTCGGCGAAAGCGCAGGCGCCATTTCCATTAACATCCATTTGATGGAAACAAACATCAGAAACTTTGCTCGAGCTGCTGTGAGTGGAAATGAATAATTTGTTTACAGAAGTCACTCACATAGAGGTCGGACATTCGTAAGATTCTGGAGTCCACGGCCTCGTTGCCCACGTTCGAACCGGAAGTAAATGAAGCCGCATGGCAGTCATATGTTGCCGCCATTCCGGCTTGTGCATCATTTGCAAATACTGCGAATACATTTGACTGTATTCGTAGTGCAGACTCGCAGTCGCTGCTCCAAGCACTCACTACTGCGCAAATATTTAGTGGTAATACCTTTTTCCAGCCAGTCATCGATGGGCCTGGTGGCCTTCTGGTCGATAGGCCATCAAAAGTCGTTCTTAAAGCGCGTTTGCCAACCATGATAGGATCCAACCTAGATGAAGGTGCACTCTTCACTCCTCAGAACATCAATTCAACACTGGAAGTCGAAGAATTTCTTATTGCTGGCATCTCGCCTTCTCTCGTCAGCCCGAGTGAGCAAGCAAGCGTGGTTCAACAGATTCTGGAGTTGTATCCCGACATTCCAGCCCTTGGATCTCCTTTCGGTACTGGAAACAATACTTTTGGTTTGAGCAGCCAATATAAGCGCCTCGCTGCCATTTGTGAGTGTTGCCACGATATCAACCCTTGTGAGCTGCGGGTGCATACACAATTTACTCACTCTTCCTTCACCAGTCGGCGATTTCATCTTCCAGTCTTCCAGGCGTACATTTACTGAGAATATGGCTGCGGCAGGCGTGAAGGTCTTTGCCTACCACTTTAGCGATCCAGATGCCATCCTTCCTACAGTCCCAGCAGCGCCAGGATCATTGGGAAGTGCGTAAACCCATACATCGCTAACTATTGAGTTGTCCTTACGGAGCCGTTTGCGCACAGTCACCCATTCCTCAGAAATCTTTTACGTCTTTGGAAGCCCCCTTGACCCAACTCCAACTGCAGTCAAGTTGAGTAACCATATGATGGACTATTGGATTTCATTTGCGACAAGCTTGAACCCAAATGACGACCATCTAAATGAAGCGCGTATGTTCGTTTTTCATCTTAGGCATAAATTTTTGCTGATTGGTTTTGGAAAGGCCCTCATTGGCAGCAATACACTTTAAAGGAAAAGGTGAGTTACAAGTCATATTGTTAAAAACTCTCACTCATGGGTCGCGATTGTTCTTAGATGGTCCTGGAGCTGAACGGTCATAACACGGTGCTCATGCGCGATGATTTCCGAGCCAAGCAGATTGCGTTCTTCCAGAACAACCCAGATGCACTCCACAGATGAAAAGGGGCGATCACGAAGTTGATCTTTCATTCATGTGCTGACCACGTCTTAGACCTGGCGAAAACCTGCAATTTCCTTCGAATCTGATGAATGTGCCATGTGTCTTACTGTCTAGTGAAAAAGAAAATGTCAGATTAATGAAAAAGTACCCAGTCTACCGCCTGAAGAGTGCTATTTCTATAAAATTAGAGGCCTAACTCGTCAACATAGGGAAGCCCGTGTGCATCTCCAATCGCAACAAACGTCGGCTTAGCAGTCAAGAGAGCAGCGGTTGTCTGTGAGAAATATCAGCCGTGATATCTTGCAATCATGCTGAGACGAACCTTGGAGAAAGCGTCGGCATTTAGACTATCCAATGAGGACAATGTAGTCTCAAGAGTAGTGGCTGAGCCAGAGAAGATCTTAGGGTTGAGTTGATCAGCTTGCTGAAAGAAAGATCTCAAGGGGTCCTTTACCTTGGAGCTCAGAGCATTGACAAGTCCCTCTCGGGTGTCAACGGCACTTGCAGCAGCAAACTTAGCTTTGGCGACGGCAGACTTCAGTTCTTCGGCCTTAATCCCTTGTGAAGCAGACTTCAGGGCGGCGACAGCGAGCTTGGCCGCTTCTTTAACTCCTGATGACGTAGAACCCTGGACCAACAGGCCAAACAGAGATGCGTCGGAGTAGGGTAGATACACAGGTTGTACTGAGGTTCCCTCTGGCAGGGAAGAGAGAGGAGAGAGACCCTTCGACCATTTCACAGAGGGTCTCGGCGAGAGATGAGCTGCAAAGGCAGCAAGCTCTGATGAAGGTCCATGAGTGGTTCCAAAGCCAATAAAAATGGTTTGAGGCCCTCCGTTGCCCTCGAGGCGCGTCTCTCCACCAAAGTATTTTGAAGCTGGGGCTTGCGTCGCAGCACTTGCAGCCGCATTGGCAAATGCTTTCTCGACGAGGCCGCTGAGAGTAGCTGCGTCGATGCCAGTACCGAGGACGGCGATGTTGCCCTTCGTGAAAGCCGCTGAGGCGAAGGACTTGATGTCGCCTACGCTTATGTCGTTATGTGCGGGGGCGAACAAAGACGAACCAAGTCCGGAACGGAATGCAAGAGCATGTGCAGCATCGATAGCACGGGTAGCAGGGTCGTGGGTAGCAGCTTGGGTCTCTGCTGACACTAGAGGAGAAACGTATTCGTCAAACTCGTGGCGAGTGAACTTGGCCGAAGTGAGGAATGAGGTGAGAACATCGACAAAGTATGGACTGGATGTTTGACCTAATTTGAGAATAAACGCCAAAGAATTCTCCAAATGAGCACTCACGCATCAGCCCTCAAGAATTCCGCGGTCAAAGCCAGGTGTTCACGCCCGAGAGTCGAGTACAGGACACCGCCGTAAAGTTCACTTTCGCGAACGGTTCCAATCGCTGAACGTGATTTGGTGCTCTTTATAAAGTATATCAGGCCACTATAACACCTCTAGCGATTTCAAAGATCTCACCTTGAACGCAAAGTTTTTCAGGGCATTGGCAACCCCCTCCTTGGGCTCGAAGCGACTGCCAGCTTTCACCAAGACAGTCACGGAAGCGGTGGGCTGGTGGTAGTCGACGGCGGCGACCTTAATGCCAGTTGTATCGACGACTGTGGCAAATGAACGCGCTATGCGCTGTGCGTTGCGCGCTGTTGACGCCCTGGCAGCAAGCATAACGAGGTTTTGAGGTAGGAATGGGTTGAAAATCTGGTGCAAGCGGTTATTTCGGAGTTTGTTGTCACGTTTCCGAATCTGTCCGGCCCTACCTTTTCTGGACAAGTCCACAACAGTGAACTGACCTCGAACACAATCTAGTCCTCCTGACATGCCAACCAGCAAGACTCTGAAAATGGGTCTAGAAAGCTAATATGCTGTAAGCAAGTTCTTGACGTAAGAGTTTTTTTTCCTTCAAATTTATGTATTCACTTATAAGCATCCTTTTCCTTTCAGTTTCTCCGGTCACCAGAAGTCACCAGATACCATTTTCCTGGAGCCACAATCCCTTCAAGATCAAGGGTCTTCATTCGAGTTTTAATCTCGACTGTGGATACCATTTGGTTAGAGTTTTTTTGCGGTGGACTTGAGAGTCTATCCTGAATGGACCATTATCGACCATTCTGACAGTGTCCCTGCGGACTCGGACAGCTTGGCACAGACCTACCCAATACGAGACCGAAACTATCGCCACATGAACTCATTTACTTCGGAACACGGAAAGCTGATAACCCACGTTTCCTCGTGTACAACTAGTAACGAAAAGGAAACGAACCCAGCACGCCTTTCGTCCAGGGCTCATCTAGTTTCTTCGAAAACAGGCGAATCCCCGAAATTTTATCTTATGAATAGGGTTTGCTTCCAGGTTATTATAAAGTTCTGTCAACAGTTATGTTGGCATGCGATGTCCGGAGCTCTGTAAAGCCCATCCTGAACTGATCATCTGCAGGACTTCTGCCCGTATCGTCATCGCATGGTCGATTGACAGGTCTACGGAATGCCTCGTTGTGGCTGATATAAACCGACCCCAAAATTCCAGGGGTATCGTTTCTCTTTCCCAACAGCCCCCAGTGCCAGTGTACATATCCGGTACAAATCCCAGCTTCCAATAATTTAGTTGCATCACGCTGGCTTGATAACGATAACTCGAAACGGCTGTCCAGGTCCCATAGATGGGTTTCTTGAACCCCATCAGCTATCTCTCCTACGTGGAACCTGCGCGAACGGAAGGACAACAGAAAACTGTTTACAAAGAAGATGCCACCATCGTGTCTATTCGGGGATTTTCCAAAAGGTTCTTCGCCTGCAGGCTTTCTCCCGGTTTCCATTCCTTTCGCGGGAACGTCCCGTGAGCGAGCGATGGATTCGAAAACGGTAGTACGTAAATCTTCGATATGACTCGTGGGCTGTGCATTGAAGAACGCGTCCAGAATACCCTCACGGTTCAATCAGAATCTATTTTTTACACATCACCTTTTTTATTCAAGAGTACCTCAATTTTCACAAAGGACGCATCACCGAACCAAAGGAAATCGATTTAAATTAAGCTGAGCCTTCAGACTTCAAGCCTTGGCTGATCCGTATCCCGTGCTACTACATATGCTGAAAGAGGAACAAAACTATGCGTGATGCATGAAAGCTCCAGCTGCGCCTAGACTCTGCGTGCATGCACCGTGTATAAGACGCTGACGAGGCCGTCCACGGTTCTGATTTCCCGAATGAAGTCCGTCAACATGCTTTCGGCCTCTGCATCGGTCCACCCGGAATCGCAAAGCAGTGGCTTGACGGAACTTGCATATCTTTCATTCGCTTCGAGGCACGCAGTGCCAATGCTTTGTAAAGAGGGGTCTGCGGACCACGCGCCGATGGGTATGTAACGCTGTTCAGCGGAAATTTCTGTGAACACGCCTGCGCTTGCCAGAAAGGAAGGAATTTGCGCAGCAATCGGGTGAAGGCCTCTACGCTGAAGGAGAGCCGTGTTTATGGCATCATGGAAGCGTATTGAAGCTGGGGCGTATACGACAGGGTCTCGTCGGAGGGAAGAGTCAAAGGCTGGGTATGGTGCCCATTCATAGGACACAAACAAGCCGCCTGGGCGTAACACGCGAGCAACTTCTTGGAGAACTTGAGGGTAGTCGCGAACCTGGAAAGTGCGTCAAGAGACAATTAACAATTTAAAAATTAATATTTACAGCCATGGCGACTGCGCGAGCATTTACAAGGTCGAACGTCGAATCGCTCCACCGGAAACGCGTGTTAACATCGTCCACTTCGAACTGAACGTGGCGTGGAGGGTACCGCGTAGCAATGGGAACTGCGAAGCAACGCGGTTAAATCTCTTCCCAGGCCGCCGCAGACGGAACTAAATGTCACCAATGTCAAACCCTCGAAAACGGACGCGGGGGTATTCTTGTGCCATGTTTATGACCCTGAACAGGATAGGGATTATCGATCGGATAAGAATAATAATGTGCATATCACGTACCATTTGCCGTTGCCCGTACATATGTCGAGGGCCCATCTATGACGCCCTTGGGACTCGTTCAACACGTCTACCACTGGGCCAATGCAGTTGACACCGAAAAACTGCCTTAAGAGGATATGAATTAAAGTAAACCGCTGCAAGCAAAGCATCGGGTCAGCACAATGTGTCACCAACAAGGAGAAATATACCTCTTGCTCCGGGGTATCCACTGGTAATGGGTAAGGCGATGAGCTGGAGTGGAAAAGACGGCCATCCTGCTCTCTAAAGTAACTCGGGAAGTCTTCTGAATTCAGCTCGACGACAGAAGGAGAGTCCAGGTGGTCCGAGTCATAATCGTCGCTGCCGTTTGCCTCAGCGCCTTCGTGGACGCCGTTACCATTGACGTGGTCTTGACCAGTGTCAGTCGGGCTCGACATAGATGGAGGAGTTTGTTCAAGGGACAAGGATTCGTACCTGCTTTCAGTTTTTATACCTGAGAAAGGCATTCATATCGATATTCTGAACCGCGCTGATGAGGAATCTGAAAAATCGAAGTAGGTAGGTGCTCTGCTACGGAGCTATGCCCGAAGTCAGGGTCAGAAACAGTTAATCCCCTCGTCCACACGAACAACGTGGTGGCCATCCATTAAGTGGCTCCAATCCTCAGGAATGTGGAAAAGCGTTGCCTCTGGCGCAGTCCATTTCCACCTGATTATCGGCACGCGGGCGTCTATTAAGATAGACTGAGCTATCCCATTTACAGATTCGATATCCCGGATTCCAGGAAATCTCTTTCAGATCCTTTGGATGCCTTGTATGGGTGGAAGAGTCTGGTTGCGGAGCCAAATGAATGAACTCCGCGTCAGATTTTGTCAGAAATAGGCATTGGGCGAAATAACGGAAACATGGATGGATAAACACGTGGCGAAACACAAAACCAAGCTTGAAAACTAAAGAAATCGCGATTGTAGATGTGATTTCGTCACAGATACTGAATATCGAAAGTAGATACCACTCACAAAAGGGGTTTGGCTTAGAGTTAATGGATGTGAGAATGGGGATAATTATGACTCCGCGATTCTCCAATCACGTGTCAGTTAGACAAACGCGATGGTTACAAACCCCGGTGCCGGTCTGGCTTGACTGTTGACACCTTCCTCATCAACTCAGATCTTGCCTTCTTGACTCGACTGAAAGATATATAAATCGAAGATCAAGACCCTTTGTATTAAGAAATGCCCAAGATTAACATCGACGAGTATTATGCGGAACAGGAAGAACGGATGCGTATCCCCGACGAGACGATAGATGAATACTTGAAACGGATGGCCTCGTTCAAGCGAAGGTGCGTGTAACCTATTGCAAACGCGTAAATACTGAACGCATAAATCGAAGTCAAACTTCGAACGCGTACGCGTCGACCTCACGGGTGCCATACACTTCATTTCTAGTAGGGAGTCCGCAAAATACGACCCCAGATTTAACAGTGGCACCCTTGGCGTCCTACCTTGCGCCAGAAGAAGTGGACATAATTGACTCTGTTAACGACCTTGGAAAGGCCAGGAAGCGCAAAGCTAGCGATGACATGCTGTTGCAACCTGCAGGTCCAACTCCAAAGAAACTTGTGACCGATTGGGATGAAGGCAGGGACATCACTGACCTTAACCCTTCGAGTTCCCCGCGAACCTATCATTTGATTACCAAGCCACCAAACGAGGACCCACAAACTGAAGAACAAAGGTCCCCTAGCCTGGAAGACATAGATTCATTTACGCTTGATGTGTGTGATCCGCAGGTATTGTCCAAGGCGAAACGAAACAAACGGCAGACCCCTTCAAGGGAAACACGCCAAAGCCCTCAAAAGAAACGTCGCTTAGCTCAAACAGCTCAAATGTGCAGTCCGCAGGCATCCTCGGTCATTTCGGCTGCGGAACTGAGCCCGTATGCTACCGTCTCTCATAGTTTTTCTTTGCACTGACAAGGTTTTCCAGAATATCGTCATTCTCTAAAAGTATAGATCCAGCGTCAGTACGCCCGAGTTTACAGAATGGGGCAAGTGTTGCACTTCCGAAAAACAATCAGCTTGATCTTCGCCCATTTAATGAAGTCCCTCTCGTGCGACAACCTCCCAAGACCAGGACGAAAACTTCAAAAGCAGCTTCTGGACCTCCCACTTCACCAATAGAGGACCCAAGTATCGTCGTCAGTCAACCCGCCTTGCATAATAGTATGAAGCCATTAGCACCCGAATCCAGTAAGCTGTATCTTGAGGTAAAAGAGCGGATTGCAAAACATACCACCCTGAAGCATCGCGATAAGGTGTTGAAGTTGGGATCGAAGTCGGTTTTACGAGAACCCAGCACGAGCAAGGCACCTGCGGACACTTTTGAAGAATCATCCATCATCTACGTTTCTTCATCTCCGTCTTCGCGTGCAAGCTCGCCTGACCCCCCTGAACGCAGCATCGCGAAGCAAGAGAAGATGAAAGAAAGAAAACCAGCTGTCGAGAAACGAAAGCCAAAAGGGAGGAAGGAAAAACCACCACCGATGACGCCAGCGGCTTATGCTAGCATGCTCCAAGCAAAAACTATTGCTGCGTTAAACCTGCAAGATAGCTCTACTTCAAACCCCGTTCAAAAAAGAAAGCACGTCAAGTTTCTGAAAGGGAAAAATATTTTCTACACCGGTGGGGATATGAGGCACGCTTCTGAGACGACTCGTGGAAGGATGGACATTGTAGGCACTAACACCGTCTCTTATTATTGTGTCTCTGAGTTTTTCCCGTTTCCAAACTTCCAGATTGTGCGATACGGCGGGAACCTCATGCCGGAATTCAAACCAGATGTTACAACCCATATCATCACCGAGGCTCATGTATCCCCAACATTACGGGCTCTTGGACTCAATAGGCTCAAAGACATTCCGGACCACATTCCCACTGTGAAGTGGTCGTGGCTTCTGTCCGTTCTCGGCCACGAGACGGTTCTCTCACAAGAGGAAATCGACGAGAAACTAAGCAATGTATGGATGAATGCAGCTTTCCTTGAACGCATGGATGCAGGGTGTAAACCGCAAATACCCAGATCTGCGCCTCCCTTTAGAGGCAAAGGTAAGGAAAGAGTCAAGGACGAGTTGCAACAGCTGAGAGACCCTGTTATGTGTGTATGATCTACATCCCTAACACTGGTCTGCTATTAACTCCTCACAGATCTAATGCTGACTCGTTTGCTCCAAGAATCCAACATACCCTTTCGTCCTCTTCCGGCGATCGGGTGAATCGCGGGCTTCCTGAATTCCGCCATCATCCTGGAGCGCTTGTTTCGCCACCTACATCACCTTTTCGCCCCTTAGATCCACAACCGTCTTCATCAAGAATTAACACATCAAGAGTGTCGGCCAGCACAGGCGAGAAAGAAACCGATGCTGCCGAAGACCCCTTGGCCGAGTTCTACGATCAAGCCCGTGCGCAGCGAAACGAGGAAGGTGTAAGCAGTTGTCCGTGTTTTTTGTTTTCGCAACCCTTGATGTCATCATTCCAGTGGTCTAGTGTTGGAGAACTCGATATGGAGGGCTCAGATGGAGACGAGACGGACGACGACGAGCCTCCCGAAGCACTTCATGTCCCTCGGCAGAAAAGAGTTAGTCCGACCCTAACGAATGGGTTTTGCGGCCTTTTACTGATCATGTTTGAAGGGGTGGACTTGTGATAACAAGGAACCTCAGCTCACGAAGAGGTGTCCTAACCAGGATATTATTGACAAGGTTAGATTGTCAATTTTCAGCTGGAGCGTTTTAATCGGGATGTCTATTCCAGCTTACTGAGCTTATGGATCTTCATAAGTCAAAAATGGGCGATGAAGATCACTGGCGGGCTTTCAGTTACAGCAAATGTATTCTCACATTTTCTGTCCTTTGACATAGGTTAATTATCTACCAGGCATCCGAGCGCTACGGAATTACCCTCGTCGCATCAAGACTTTTGAGGAAGCCCGGAATATTAGAGGTGTTGGAGAAAAGACAGCGCGAAAAGTAATAAGATTTCCTAAAAATTTTGTAATCCCGATAACTGAGACACGTCTGTCAACAACAGATAGAGGAAATTCTTCAAACAGGCCAACTGCGACGCATCTCTTACGAAAAAACGAAGGATGTGGAAGTCACCCGACTTTTTCAAGGAATTTATGGCGTTGGTAAGACTCAATATGTCTGTTATTGGGCGAGAATGCGTAGTTTATCTGGCCAATAGGTCAATCCATTGCATTTCAGTGGTATTCAGCCGGATGTCGAACTTTGCAGGACCTGAAAGATGGGAAAGGTGGAGTGAAGTTAACCGCAGTCCAAGAAGTAGGACTGCGGTATTACGATGGTAAGTCTGCCTAGGTGGCTGTATCATTCATTTGTCGGAACTTGTGACTGATCCTCTTCTCCCAGATATTAACAATCGTATGCCTCGAGCTGAAGCCAAAGAGATTTTTGACCTAATAAAGCCTATTGGTTAGGAGTAATTTCCGTCAGCCAGCCCTTCACTGATTTCATGTGATCGTATACTATAGCCCTGTCCATTGACTCAAAACTGTTTATCGAAATAATGGGTAGTTACCGAAGGTCATTCTACGCTTAGTACTACTGTTTATCTTTGCTGATTGTCGTGCAGGGGGAAAGCCGATTGCGGCGATATCGACATACTCGTCACTCGGCCCGTTGACGACGGGTTGACACATCGTGGTTAGTCATTGTTCTTCCATCCAGTCTTGTCCAATGTTACACTAGTACCGCATCAACAGGTGTCCTCCCGCGACTGCTTCGAGAACTACATTCTGTTGGCATCCTTACAGAAGACCTTGCCCATCCTGATGACCCGAATGACCTGGAGGCTACCTACCGTGGACTGTGCCGTCTGCCGCACGTAGACGGCTCAAGGCGACGCCGACTCGATTTCTTGAGCGTACCATGGGCATCGAGAGGCGGTGCTCTACTGTACTACACGGTCAGCCTTTTGACTAACCTTGGCTCTTGAAACGTTTCCTGATTATGGACTATCTTTCAGGGAGATGACATAGTGCGTTTAGAAACCATTTTAAGCCACACTTATCAGCCTCATCTCGTGTTCCAGTTCAATCGCGCTATACGCCTAAAGGCAAACGTGCTGGGGTATTCACTAAACCAGAGAGGACTGTTTGGGAACGTTGTTCGTGACCCCCGTGATCGTCGCGTCAAAATGAACTCGGGTAAGACATATGCCTCATGGCAAATAATTATTCCCGCTGAAGGTAGAATAGGTGTATTAGTGGCCTCGGAGACGGAGGAAGAAATATTCAAGATTCTTGGGGTGCCATGGCAAGAACCACACGAGCGAGTCCGAGGGTAAGGCGTATACTACACCCGGGAAAAAACGGCTCTTGCGTATCTCTAGCATTATGTATCATTTTCTATTATTTTTATTAAGGGGGGTCTTTGTCTAGCAACGGCTACTAGATTATTTTCATCAGCTTTATTAATTTGGTGGTTAACCTCTTGTGGAAAAGCTATGAATATATGCCCGAATATAGCCCGGGGGTAACTCAGATATGGCCAAGTGCCTTCATATTCTGGCCAAAGATACTTGCACGAAGCTTCCGACTAGTAGGAGCGCTTTTAATAGCCTTTTTCCAACAGAGCTGTGGGACACATCACGAAACTTGGGCATTATGGACTTAGAATCATGCCGATAACCGTATTCCTGAGTTGTCAACGAATTTTAGCTACGGTTTAGACTGATTTTTACTCCACAAAACTGCCCTGGGCGGCTTAATATTGTGCCAGTTTTGAGAATACAAGTTGGTAATAGTCAGTGCTTATAAGCCTAGAAGTACTTTCTATGCCCTTCTCAGCTATATGTATTAATGGCCCTATGGCCCGACGGCTCCGACCTGTATATCTGTAAGAGTGGCTGGAGAGTGGAAAACACATGGAACGTCATAGTCATCCCTAACGGCAATGCCTGATTGGAGTTTAGAGAACGCGCAGCGTCGGCCTAGTGCTTACTTGAATTTAACCGGAAAACTATGATGAAGTTAAGTGTCCTCTCCTGCACGTAAAACATATTTTTGAGCCCTAGTCCAAATTTGAAGATGATAAAGCAATCCGACAGAGACGCAGAAATGAGGTCTTTCTGTAATATAAAAGCATCGCTGGAACTCAAGCCGTTTATCAGACAAGTTTCTACACCTCAATCAAACCAACAGAATGCAGCTCACCAAATATTTCTTCGCTTTATCCACTGTCCTCGGTATGGTCAACGCATTTCGTGGAGACGGTATGTGAATTTTATTCGGCATTAAACTCAGTGT
Organism: Galerina marginata; assembly: GCA_023014335.1. Taxonomy (NCBI): domain Eukaryota; kingdom Fungi; phylum Basidiomycota; class Agaricomycetes; order Agaricales; family Galerinaceae; genus Galerina; species Galerina marginata. The sequence goes on from JAECYW010000019.1 coordinate 1,364,285, forward strand.
CTAACCCTACTTTGTGCAGCTACTTTCTTTGCGCCAGGGGTAATTCCATCTCTTCTATAATCGGCATTTGCTGACTCGTTAACCAAAGCTCGGCGCCTGTGGTCAGAATAACAACGACAACGATCTCATTGTTGCCCTCTCTGCCCCAAAATACGGAAGCGGAAGCAACTGTGGAAAGAGGATTAAAGTCAATTGTATGTGTAAACCAAAAAAAGACCTCACAGATTGGCTAACACCAATGACTCTAGACAAAGGAAAATCCGTCACCGTCAAAGTTGTTGATAAATGCCCAGGCTGCGCGTCTAATGACATTGACTTGTCCCCTGCTGCGTTTTCCCGGCTCGCTAACCAGGACCTCGGCCGTATCAAGGTCGACTGGAACTTCGTCTAGATAACTTCTACTGTATATTGCTGCAGACGACCTTTGGTTTAGTCTTTAAAATCTGTACCCTATGCCTTTGTTGTCATTGAAATTTGTAAAAACCCATTCTAAACAAGTCTGCTCGATAAACATTATCTGAAATTTGACACTAGTAAATGACAAATTGTATGTAATCTCTCACAACCAAATTCCGGAGATGTATAAATTGCCTCAGCCAAGCTTGGTAGAATAAATTCATTTTTTAAAATCGGCGTTTGACTACGATCTATAAATAGACCAATTTCATGGACCCACCAATCAATACGACCAAACAAAGGCGCCCACAAGCCAGGACGCTTTTAGCAACGATCATGGATCATGACGCCGGAGCAACTTTCAGTGTCAACTCTATTTTGGTGTCCGTTAATTTCGCTTATGTTACATGCGGACCGGGTGCACCGTATCATCTCAGTCTCCAGAACAAATCAGGAAACGGTGCTTGACCAAGGCAATCACTCAGTTACTATATTGCATTCGGCCATTAGATTCAACGGCCACACGCTGGAAAGCCGTTCCGAAGCTGTGATTTGGTCTAGAACCGCTGTAGAAAATGCCTTCGTATCAGTTTAGTAGGTGGCTGCTAAGTAAACTGACTACTTGATTTCCTTGGGCAGTGTGTAACTTAGTCAGTTTTCTAAAACTTCGCTGCTTGACTAAGAAATCTGTGCTTCGCAAATATTGCAACAGTCTCGGATTTACAGTGGCCGTTATAGCGTGCAGCGGGAGTTTCTTCGTTCGGGACCGCCGGGTCTCTAAATATCAACTAAGGCTTCACATTAGACTCTTGCCTTTGAAGCTTCAACACAAAGGTCTGCGTTTTCTTCCATGGCAGAAAAAGACATGCAAAATTTCAAATACGGCAGCGGATGGTGTATGGGATATCATTTCAAACGAAAGACAATCCTGTGTGTGTATTGTTGGGAATCTTGGGATATTAGCGGGATGAAAATATGCTGTCCGTTTACAAACGGATCAAGTTCCCACAGCTTCGTCATCGGCAATTCGTCATATTCTGTTCGTAACTCATAACTAGACTCAAACAGGTTGAGTGTGGTTCTTACTGATACTGGTCACTACGCGTCGTAGTACGCGAAGTGCCTGTCGCCAAAGTTGAGTCCGGCCCGGAGACCAGATGCATCGGGGGCAATGGGGACGGAAGCTTTGAAGGTTCCTGAAGGGTCCCTCTCCTTTGCCTCTCCTTTAACTTTAACCTGTACTCAGTGTTGCACCAACCTTGAATCCCTTTTGGCTCAAGTCCTACGCCGCAATGCTTTCATTTCAAGCGTCCCGCCCTTCAAATCTTCATTGTTGAACAATCTCTCAAATACACCACCGTCGTGGTCGTGATCATGAATCAACCGCTTCAGAAGTCAAATCGTACCACTGCTTGATCCTTGCGCCATGATTTCTCTTTTCACATGGCCAAAAATATCCTTCTAACTTCATGAACGCAGACGTTGCAACTTGTGACAGCCTGAGATCGTCTGTGAGTCTGTTCTCGGCTTTCAGAAGAACACCATCCAATCTGATAGGGCCATTGACTTAGATTCGAGTCGCTGTCAGTACAACAATATGAAGAGACACAACCACCTAGAATATGGCAAGGAAAAGTTCAGGAATTTCCAGCTCACCCTCATGAGTGTAGAGTTCTATCCCGTTACCATCCTCGATAGTGAGGCCACTTCGTTGTCTCACGTCCGTTATAACTTTTCAGCCGTAAGGAGTCCGAGAAGCACGAGTAAATTGGTCATACATCTTGGATATAAGAACGATTGAGGTTCGCCTCCACTCGCTTCTCGAGTTGACTGCTCCTGTGCAAATTGCAAAGCTTCTTTTTGCTCAACTACTTTCCTGGTCTCTTTCTCTTACCGTTGTCGATCACTCAGCCTCAACACAAGGCCTAGTAGAAGATGCCTAGGGGTTTAGATACCTCAAATGCTGTAGAGCAATCGGAAGAGGCGAACTCTCTTGATGGCGCTGCTCAGGATCTCAAGAAGATGGGCTACCAGCAGGAGCTGACAAGGGTGAGTACGAGCTTAGTTTCCTCGATGTCTCTGTCTACCTCATGACCATCCAGTCGCGTGGTCTATTCCACATACTTTTTAGTACGCCTGAAAAACCATAGTTTTTTCACCGTTCATGATTAACCTACTTGCAGTGTTACTCGGTAAGGATTCGACAATCCCGGAAGATATCGGAATTCCTGATAAGCTACTTCCGTATTGACGGAATTCAGCAATAATTGCTGTTCGTAAGTCAAGCCTCTTTCTACTCCGCTGCTTGTGATATAATCCTCATACTCTTCTTCAAGCTTTTGGGCTTGCCGCACCTATTGCGACCTCTCTTGTTGCAGGGGGACCCGCCACTATTATTTGGGGGTTAGTATACCTAGATATCGTCCGCTTTACGTCTATATCTCAAGAGCGCTGATTGTAGCTGGGTTTTGATATCCATTACGACGCAACCTCTTGCCCTGTCTCTAGCAGAAGTATGCTCGAAGTACCCTACATCGGCCGGAGCGTACTACTGGTGTTTCCGTTTGACCTCTCCCAAGCGCCGTCTGCTATCTTCATGGATCAATGGTTGGCTTACGATGGTCGGTGTTTGGACCATTAGTTTGTCAGTGACTTTCGTGAGTTTTTTCGCGAATATGTTGGTACTCATAGTGATCAGGTATTTGGAAGGGAACTGCGCAGATCCTCGTTGCTGGTGCAGGCATTTTTCATCCCGAATGGATTCCAGCAGCATGGCAAACCTGTAAGAAATGATATTTGATGTGGACATGTAATTTCTGCTGAATTTTGTGACAGATCTTGTTTTCATGGCCATCGCTATCGTTTCATCGTTAATCGGCATCTTCTTCAATTCCCTCTTACCGACAATAGATGTAGGTATTTTGCAGACGCTCACGCTCCAAAGCCGTGTTGACGACTGTTGGAATGGACGAAATAGATCATTTGTGCATGCTGGACCGCTTTAGGCGTCATCGGTGAGCTACGTATATCTGAAAAGTCCTCAGTTCGTTAATGGAACCCAGTCATACTTATTTGCTTATCTGCCAAGGCTGCAGTCGGACGTCATTCTGCGTCCTTTGCATTAGGCCATTTCGATCCATCTGGCTCTGGCTGGACACCTGGGTGGTCATTTTTCATCGGCTTGCTCCCAGTAAGACAGTTTCTCACTTGATATATTTTTTGCTGATTTTCTCTCAGCCAGGTAAGAATATTGTCGATGTACATCGATTGGAATTGAACACCCCCTTCAGCATACACATTCTCCGCCATTGGAATGGGTTTGTCCCGCCACCTCACACCGACGATCCAAGACTAACCAATTTTCTAGTGGCTAGTATGGCGGAAGAAGTACATAATCCCACCGTTCAACTGCCTTTAGCTCTGTCATGGGCCATCCCGATAAGTTTTATCATTGGACTGATTTTCTTGCTTCCGATTTTGTTCACCCTCCCCGATATCGCGACTCTTCTTGCTGGTAGGCCATTTCCCTTTTTTTTTGGTTGACTGATCTCACCCTCAACCGACATGTAGTTCCTGGAGGCCAGCCTATTGGCGTACTGTTCGAACTCATCATGGGTTCAAAAGGTGGAGGTTTCGGAATGGTACATATGATCATTCTCCTGTCGTTTTAACTTCGCAGCCATTGACAAATAATTTTCAGTGGTTGATCATCTTCGGTATTGGAATGTTCTGCGCGATATCCATCTGCTGTGCTGCGTCCCGTGCGACATGGAGCTTTGCCAGAGACAAAGCCATTCCAGGACACCAAGTGTGGTCCAAAGTGAACCGCTCGCTTGGAGACGTGCCCTTGAACGCGTACCTTCTCTCCCTGACTATTCAACTTGTCTTGGGTCTCATCTTCCTTGGCTCAACCGCAGCTTTCAATGCGTTTGTCGGCGTGGCTGTTATGTGTCTAGGCGCGAGCTACGCAATGCCTATTGCCATTTCGGTGGCGAATGGGCGCAGGGACATGGCGGATGCTCCATTCAGTCTTGGCAGGTGGGGCTATGCGATCAACGTGTTCGCTGTGCTCTGGACTGCATTTGAGATTGTCTTGTTTTCCATGCCTGCGGTTATCCCAGTGACGAAGGTTTCGATGAGTAAGTTCATCAACCACAACTTTAGCTGATTGCTTGCTAAACATCTCTGGCGCAGACTATGCTTCTGTGGTCTTTGTTGGCTTTGCTGTTATTAGTGCGATCTGGTATTTAATAAGTCAGTCGTCATCACTTGAAAATATTGGGTTTAAATTCTTAACATACTTCCCATCCAGATGGGCGTCGGAACTACCAAGGGCCACCAGCTCCGGACCAAGAACCGGAAGAGATTGAATCCGAGAAGATTAATCTTCCATAAGATATACCTACGCAGAATAGACCATTTCGAGAATTATTTGTTGCAGCTGGTCCACCTAAATCGGTGTTGGTTGGGTACTTTGGTTAGCATGATACAATAATTAAAGTGTACAGAGGTAGGTCAAGAAGAAATTCAAAGCAGGGTACACATACAACCAATTACAGATCGATAACAGATGAAGACAACAATGAGATACCAATACAACATCCGAGGGGGACTCTAAGCGGCCAACTTGCCCGCGACAGCCATTAACTGGTCGATATTAATAAACTGGACCCAATTTTCTAGTTCTTGTGCAGTTTGGTGGAAAATGAATGTGGTCTCCGGAGTGCCTCGGTAGTATGCACACACACACTCGTACTCTTCTTGTTTCAGAATTGTGCCTCTTGCCACGCCGAGCTTTGCGCCAAATACACGGAATTCCCAGCCAATGAGGGGATTCCCGTCGCCAGTGGCACGTTTGTTCGGCATGTCGAACTCGAGACGGGAAAAGTCAAACCCGATGGGCTGTCCGATGGCTTTGATATACGCTTCCTTTAATGCAAGCAACATACAAAGGCGTTTGAGGACAATCTCGTCCGGGTTGTTAGATATATTGTTGATTTCGAGTTGTGTAAGCTAATATTTAAGTGGTTGAGGAGGTACGAGGTTAAGAAGGAGACTAGAACACACTTTGTGCGACAAAGATTCAAAGTACACAGGTACCGTCGTCCCTCTGGGCTCCACTTTCAGTTGCTTGATCCCAAGACCAATGTTGACTACCTGAGCGGGTGTGCCTTGGGTTACAGCCATGCCGCATAAGGAGTTATGGAAGGTGAGCTGATAACCTATACTGGGCGGACGTGCTCTGCCTGAAGAATCAGGTGCCTTATGCAATATCAGTATCTTCCGAGTAAAACGCATAATGGGGGCGGAGAAGTACAATTACATGCTCTATCCAGTGCTTTCCAGTGGGTGTTACGTGGTCCTGCCATTTTGCACGAGGGACACGGCGATGGCGCATCATCAGAACGGGAAGAAGCTGGGTCATCAGCATGCCTTGAAAATGTCATGTTAAAAAGTTGTACAAGAGAAAATGTTGCGAAGGCTCACGAAAAGAATCAGGGTTATTGTAATCGTACTTGTACTTGTCATTCGGGAAACACATTTTGCATAATTGGAAAGCTGTGTCGTATTCCTGAGGAGAACATCAGTAAATAAATCGCAATCGAAAAGTGCATTCGTCACAAGCTTAGCGTATTCTCGATTTAGAGATAACATCCATACTAGTACGGTTTCGTAGCTCATTTCGGCCGTGAATATGGTAAGGTTCGCTGTGAAGATGTGAGGAATGTTATATCTGTGGCGCGGACGAAAAATGAGTCATTTTTCGTACGACTTATTTGAATGGTGCTCACAGTTACTTAACAAGCTCTACGACGAGTGATTCCTTGTAAAATAGAAAACAGTAGAGAATGCGGATGTCGCTGTTGGTAAAAAGAGAAGGTGGCCATATTGCCTCAAGGACGATGGCTTATGCCAGAATTGAATTTCAGCCTCAGGGTCACGAGAAGCGGAGCATCAAATGTCGGACCCGTGATCTTGGCAACGAAAATACTTGTTGAAGTTCAACTTGTTCTTCTCGAATCCCCAGCTCACGTCTTCGACTATTATGGAGCAGGTTGTTCGAAAAATCAAATTTAGAACCTCCAGGCCTATTTCTCTTTGATTCGAAGCTGGCGCCACCATGTCGTGGACACAGAACTACCTTTTTTATTATTTCTGCACGCATCCCGAAAGCTCACTGCTGTCCCCATATCTCCATCCAGACGGAGATAGTTCTCCCAGAGGAAGGAGCCCCTTTTCACTCAGTGCCCACTCCCCACTGGAAATTAACCTCGTTCGCCCTTCCGCGAAACGTAGAAACGCTCCTTCCGACAACATATTGACTTCAGATATTGTCGTCAGATGTACACTCTGCTGGAGCTTGCATATACTGATACAGCCCCACATGCCTGTCTCTCACTGAACGTCATAAATGGGTGGATCTATGTATGTCGTTCAATTTCGAATTTCGAACTAATTCACAACACTGAGAAGGATGATGGCTCCTCATTCTATTTGCGCAGCCGACAGAAAGTTGTTTATGGCAATATGACACTCTTGTGGTATACTTTCAGCCAGTTTTAGGATAGATCGACAGAGTGTTGGGTCACGAATAGACCAGTTTCTCCTACATTTCTCCTTCCACCTCCCAGGATACATCAACAATCGTATTTAGGGAGGCTTTATGCGATTGCACCACCGGTAAAATATCGGCGCTTCGCAGCCTTTGCCAGTTCCACTTCTTTTTGCAACGTCGCACTCGTGATCGCCACTGAATTTCTCTTGAGCTGGAATGCCGTCGTTTAAAAAGGGCACGAAGAATTCTACATGTTTTTCTAAAGCTTGGCTTCGGTTATCCGACAATGAATCTCCTCCAAAGCCTGCTACTTGTCGCACCCTTGCTCCTCACCGTCATGGCTACCAGCCTATCTCATTCCCCCACAGTGACGATTAAAAACAACAACCCGCTCATCCATTTCCATGGTCGTTGGGATTCGTCGCCCGGTACATGGTGGTGAGTATAAAACTCAGGGGTTATAAAAATCGTTCTCAAACACGCGTCAAAAGGACTGGTTCAGGTTTCAAACTTAACGTGAAGAACCTCAAATCATTGTCCCTTAACCTTGGACCACACACCACCACTCCTTTTGCTGCCGTTGGGGTATCAGTTGATGGGTCTGACTTTTTCACTGTAAATGCCTCAGCTGGCGCAAATACCATTCCTCTTCCAACTCCTCGGGGAAGGCCTTCTGCTTCTTCAATCGTTCGTATCAACGTCGAAGGCTGGCAAAATAACCGCATCAATTTGGAGAGTATCACGCTGAACTCTGTACGATTATCCTTTCAGTAAAACATATAACGACTGACTTTTTTGTTCAGGATGCTCTATTGCTTCCTTACGAACCAGCCAAGTTATCCTTCCAGTTTATTGGTGATTCTTTGTCTGCGGTGAGTTCTTCTTCATTCTTGTGCATCTCAAGTTCTCATCTTGGAGAAGGGTCAATTCCTTCCTCAAGGTGTCGATCAGGCATGGCCATTCCTAGTTGGCGAGCATTTCAAAGCAGAGCATCGGATTAATGCGCAGCCTGGCGCAGCACTGACCGTAAGTCACTTCGTCAAACGACTAGCGGACTCTAAATTGATCATTTGTGTGACCCAGGATATTCTCTCGTTCGGCAACGTACATGGTGTTTCGTTCGAATTTTTCAGGGTAAGTAATCACTCCAGTACATATAAAAATTCCTCTGTCACTGAACCATTTAAAAAAAGACTGAGGACACCGGATTCTTCTTTACCACTGACCACAACTTCACCACTCCTTGGGATTTCTCTCGTGAACACCCAAAGAACACTCACATCGTGATCCATATCGGGTAGGTAAACAGTACTTTTAAGTATACGCCTACTCAGACTCTGGTTTTAGAGCGAACGACGCTTCTCAAGGAATTCCCAATGACCAGTTCGTCCAGGTAGGCTCACTGATAACTTGCCAGAATTAGTCTATAACAAGGCCTGTTGTCCTTTAAAGGTCTACTCCGACTTCATTGCCAAACTCCGGGTTTTGAATCCCAAGCAACCGATTTTCATCTTCACCCCCGTGAGTTTGTTTTGTTCTTTCATCAATAATTCTGACAAATGTCCAGTGGGGCTGGCCCAATGCTGACGGCTCTATCGGCACTTACTACGACGGCCAATACCAGAGGATCGTCGATGCAAGAAAGGCGTTGGGCGACAAGAACATCTTCCTCGTCGACACTACCGGATGGGTCACTTTTGCGGATGTCTTCCCCGAAAACCAGCACCCGAATGTGCCAGGTCATGTCAATATCTCGAACAAGTTCATTGCTTTCCTCGCACAGTGGGGTCTCTCTGCCGAAAAATGAGTAGTTTCTACTGTCTGTTACATTCATGTACAAAAAATTATATCAATTATAAATACAGTAGCATTGTTGTCGTAAGTGTCATGATTGTTACAGGGTGGTCAATTAGGTGGTAAAATGGAACAACGGGCTGCTGTTGCCCTTGGCCCCACGGAGCTCTTCTTCCCGGACGAGCTCATTCCGGTTCAGCCGGCTGACCTTGGCTGCATTACGGGCATTTCTGTATCTGTATCCACTCTTCTGCACAAACCAGAGTATGAAAGCGACACCGGCGAACATAATGTTGATAAGGTTTCCACGTCTAAAATCTAATAGGGATTCAATAATCAGCACTGGAATTTCGAGTGACTTATGAATATGGTTACCCGGTGCATCGTCGGCACGATATATCTCCAAAAGAATTTCAATAACAAGCGGCAAAGGTTGTCAGCGAGTTTGTTACCTGTGATCCCCAGACACCGTGGATATTCGCTATATTAAGATCAATTTAACGAAAAAAAGACAAAAAACAGAGTACTAACAAGCGCCTATGACAAGTCCAGAGACAACAGTGCGCTTGCCAACACTCCTAAAGTGACGGTTGAGATATATGTTCAGGTCAAGCTCGAGAGAGAGTCTCACCCTGTGTTCTCTGACATCCACGCAATATTCAAAGGATGAGTAGAAGGCCACGACGACACAATCACGGCGGCAAGGTATTTAAGTCCACGACCAGCGTTACTTGGTAAACTGCGCAGGAATACCCAGCCGAACAATTGCCAACCAGCTGTCATCCATGTCAGTAGGCGGTAAATTCTGAACATCGTGGAAGACTTACCCCCAAATGCCCCATGATATCCACGTTCGCGAACTCTATCAGAATGTTGAATGACCATGATCATCGAAATGCCTCCGAGAAGATATGGGGGTGCGGTCAACGCATTGGCTACAGACACGCTAAAATTGAACGATTTAATGACGGTTGGTAAATCTACACGAAATTCATAGTCAGTGAAAATGCGTAAAGACATCGCGCTGCAGCTCACAGGTGTGCATCGGGGTGTTGGGAGTTTGACCAATCATCGTAATGACGAGATGCCCCAATATCCCAGGGTCCGTAAGAGTATCTTTGACGTCTGACCACTCTACTGTTTTGCTTTTGAAAATGGGCATCAAAGACAACATCGACATAGAAGCGAACATAAGACAGACTGGTAGGATTGCTTGGATATATCGTCACGAATGACTCTTGTTACAGCGATTTGAGTTTGACGGGCGGTGAACCAGGGTTTTCGACCACGAAGGCCTCCTTTCGTCACTGTCAGGTCGCGCGGTAGATAAAACCTAGGGGGCAATTAGGCATCAATAGTAGGTAAAGAGACGAAAGAAAAGCATCGTACCATGTCCCAACAGCGACTGTTACCGTAATAATTCCATCAACCAAAAACAGCCACTTCCAACCTTCTAAACCAGCAACTCCTCGTAATTTGAGAAGACCACTCGCCATCAGCCCGCTGATAGCACTGGCAACATGTTGCACGCCCCAAAACCATGCAAGGCGCGTCGCAAGCTCTGTACTCTTGTAGAATCCTCCGAGATAAACCAACGTTGTTGGAATCACACCTGCGAAAAGTAGTTGGTACAAGCGAGGAGCTGACAAGGCAACTGCCTTACCTCCTTCTGTAATCGCAATGACTAGAGTACCGTTGAGAATAATGAAACAAAGCTGGATATTAGAAACCTACAGCATCGAACTAGGGAGATCAATTGCTTGCAAAAGGGACCTGAACAGCAGTGAAGCTTACCTGTGAGATAGCCCGACTTGTCTGTGATAAGAACATGCGCCAAAGTAACAAGCCCCCAGGAAAACATCAATATAGGAATCCCTACGTTGCTGGTGAGGAATGATTGCAAATACAATGAGGATTAACGTACATCTATGTGGACCCACAATCTTGGCAATCACTGCGCCAGTGAGGCAAGCCGTGGCAAAAAAAATGGAGTGCATAGCGGCTGCGGTATTAACCACGTTTATGTCAAAACCGAGATCAAATGGGAGGTTGTCCGATATCGCGTTCGAGTTGTTCGTACGGTCCATATTCAAGACAAAGGTTGTAATTAGTATACATGGCATGAGCCTTGCGTCAATGATTCTAAGAACTTCTTTTTCCTCCTCTGGGCTGTAGTCTAAATTCTCAACGAAAAAAATGTTTTTAACTGGTGGGATATCGTCATAGCTAACTGTGCGTGAAGGTTCCCCGGGCCTGAGCAAAGTCGTGGTCTCGTCCACCTCGGAATCTTGAACTTCGAAGCTACGGCTGCGACCAGGAAGACTTTTCTCTGGGAGGTCCATCACAGAGAGAGCAGGGAAAGTAAGGAAGAATCACAGTCCCAGGTCGCAACTATCCCGTTTCTTGATAACAGCTCAGCCACAGCCATTGAATCAGAATGATGAGCAGCAGGCTAGCGATTGCGCCATAATGTTAGACAGGCCCTCGAGCTCATTTTAGTCGTAAGGGGCATTCAACTAAGCAGGATCCCCGGAATGTCCCCGAGTGGCGTCACTAGCTAGGATTGTAAATCACCAGTGGGTTGTCGCAAGACGCCAAAGTGAGACGCAATTGCAAGAGGATGACGAAGTTCCCGTGGGAAAGAAAGTTCAGGCTCAGTCAAGCAACTGTTTAGGGTGAGCAGCTTGTTCCACATATTTCATTGTCCTCTTCATTCTGCTCTCACTCTCACTTACAATGACTCGACTTATCGTTGTTGATATATGCGAAAACCAACCTCGTTGGCCCGATTCGAGCAGGAAGTATATTTATCCTTGATAAATCAGCAGCCTGAGATGCGTTCAACGAAAAAATAGATTGACACAAGTACATCAGAAAACCCTCCAGGCTAGGCCACCCGTGAGTTAAATTCGCAATACGGCCTTCCCTACTGCCATGACTTGGTACGCGGGTGGACTGTTTTCTGGAACTAGCGGAGGGTTCGAAACAGGTTCTGAATCTGCAGTGCTCGTCATATCCTCGGTTTCATCGAATGGAACCTGGCCCATCTTCCCCTGGTCTACTTCAAGTAATCCCAAAAGACGATTTATATCTTGGTCCGCGATGAATTCCTCTTGCCGAATGGCCGCGAGGCAGGAAGGCCTGCCAGTGCGACGAATGACTCACATTCTCTATCGTTGTGGTCAACCGGCTTGAACCTCGTATAGCGCTGGAACATGGCATCGAAGGGTACAATTTCATGGTGCTGGTTATAAAACACCTGCTTATGGTCCGATTACAGTCCTACCAGCGCGGCAGCCCTTCCTGCGCTTCCAAAATATGAAGAAGCAGATCACAAAGAAGAAGGCTTCCCGCACCTTGTCAGGCGTCGGTGATGAGCGTCTTTACTCGAGTATTTGGCACACTGCAGCCAAGGGCCTGTGACCTACTTGGTCCCTCTGTCTACCTTGAAGTCAATGTGTTCTCGTCAAAGAACTTTCTACCAGCGATTGCTTTGGTGTTTGTTGATTTGGTGCTACATGAACAGTTTTCTGTCACCGGCTTTGTCACTAATTGGTAGTGGTTCCAGTAGTGACCAAATTTCCACTAAAACATCAAATGTTGCTATGTACTGACCTCCATTCGCGGTGATATGTTCAGTAATTTGGTAACGCGGATGTCGTCAATTTCTGCAGAAATTTCGGGACTTGATATATGGTTGCTAAAAAATTAGGCGCTCGTGCAAAAAAGGGCTTGGCGAAATTACGGATCAATCGTCGGCGTCGGATTGAATGCAAGGATAGAAAAACGTTTGCAGCAGTATTACACGAGGACTTGAAGCCGTGTTGTTGATATTTTGAAGGGTCGAAGCACACCTACTTCAAATCTGGCGCACACTTGTCACTGCCCGAGTTTTCAGCTCTGTAAAAAATGTTTCGCTTGCATATCATTCATATTTCCTACGATGCAGTGATCTGAGTCTTTCATTAAAGCTCGATAAAATGACTTTGGAGCAGTGACCACTGACTCTACTACTGAGGCCCACTGAATGGATATTAACATGAGGACAAAAGTGAGTATGTACATAGTCGAGTACCCCTAAAATGTGGGCCCCGAATATGGGCAACTTTGCTAAACCATCGGAAGACGACAACGTTGGTGCCCTTAATCAAAATATGTCAAGAAAATCTTCATGGATGACCGTAAATCGTAGTTAAGTGAGAAGACGAAGCAAATGAGCCCTTCGGACATTCCCCGCATCCCGTGACCATTCCGGCTCCGGAGACAACAACCAACCGAGCCGACATCTGGGGAAGGTCACCAGCACCGTCAGGCCGCCGCACAGGCGAGAAGAATTTGGCGTTAACAGCTGCAAATCAGCTCCATATAAACATGATGGGTTTCCCCCGCATTCACGATCTTATCCTTGTCCACCTTCAGCCGCCATAATGGCTGCCGTCAAACCTCAATACGACGTAAATGAGCAAACAGGCATTGACATGACGAACGCCCGAGCGACGGCAACGATTGGGCTGGAGAATGTGCGGGATTTTTTACATCGTAAGTGAAAGATGCTGTTCGCGACGAGATTTACTACCATATTCTGAATGACATGGTTACTTTATTCTAGATGGACGTGAGGAATGGTTAGCACGTTCAAGAATTGTTGGCATCTTGGAGACTGACCCGGTATTCGATAAATCTCAAAGGTGCGGCCTATGACCACGGAACGCTGTTGGAAACTAAAGCTTCCATTGCGTCTGAACAGAGATTTTATGACCAGAACCGAGAGATACGAACGCGGTCTTGCTCTGACGAACCGCATATACGAGCTGCAAACGATCCATAATTGGAGCGACCAGGAGACAAGGGTGGCCATTGCTGTTCTGGACGAGCAATTGTCTATCGGTTTGCACAATGTTGGTAAGAATACATCAACCCGACGCATTTGAAAAGCTCCTGTCATTGACTTATTTTATTGTACCAGCATTCCAACCCGTTTTCATGCTGCAGGGAGGGCCTACTCTCGTGAAGAAATACGGCCACCTCATTGCGACGCGTGCCATTTTCGGGTGTTATCTCCAAACCGAGCTCGGCCACGGCACGAACGTCTCTCAATTAGAAACAACGGCCACTTTTATTCCAGAGACGCAAGAATTCGAGATCCATTCGCCGACGGTGACGAGTAGCAAATGGTGGATTGGAGCCCTTGGAAAGACGGCGACTCATGGAGTGGTGCAGGCCAAGTTGATTTTGGGTGGGAAGGATATCGGACCACATTTGTTTTTCGTCCAACTGAGGTCTATGGGTAAGCCCTAGTTTTCTCATTATATTTTATTGGCAAGTTAAACTTCTTGGAATTGTAGAAGACCATAGGGTGCTGCCTAATATCATTATTGGGGATATTGGTAGGTTGCTTCCCCAATAAATAATTGTCTAGGCTAACCCTCTTCCAGGTCCAAAAGCAGTAACTGGCTTTGCCCCTACCGACAATGGGTTTGCCCGGTTCAATCGTGTTCGTATACCCAAGGAGAATATGCTTTCCGGTTTTGCCCAAGTTACAGAAGACGGTAAATACCTCCAACCCCCTCACGCAAAGTTGAGCTATGGTGGTGTGAGTTTTCCTTGAAATTTTGTTACTGCATTCTCTTCTAATAAGATTTGCAGATGCTTTATATACGAGCCAAGTACGTCCATCCGAATTCACCTTCGCCCAATTTATTGAACATATTGTCAGCATGGTTACAGGAGGCGGATGGTTAATTGCTAAAGGTTCATTTTTAACGTCAAGCATACCTTCATCTTACTTACCAAAATTTTAGCTGCCACGGTCGCCATTCGCTATGCTACTGTCCGACGACAAGGAGAACGAGGCCCAGACGGTCTAGAGAAGCAAATTATCTCATATCCCTCCGTATACTACCGCCTGCTTCCCATCCTCTCAAGGGCTTATATGTTCATTCAACTGGGTAGAACTTTGGTTCGTAGACCTTGCAACCAACCATCTTCAAACCTTCTAATATTGCACGGACCCAACAGACAAAGGCTTTCGACACAATGGCGACCCGTCTCAAACAAGGAGACACCTCTCTTCTTGCCGAAATGCATGCGACGACCAGTGGCTTGAAGGTCTACGTGTCAAGCAACGGCGTGCAAGACATCGAAACCGCCCGTCGGGCAATGGGTGGTCATGGATACAGCGCATTTGCCGGTCTTGGAAGGCTTTACGCTGATTACCTTCCCAGCGTTACGTGCGTTGTGTTCTTCCAAAGTCTTGAATCCCTACAAGTTGCTAACAATAACACAGATATGAAGGAGACAATTTCGTGCTGGATCAACAAGTCGTTCGCGCTGCACTGAAATCCTATCGCAGCCTTTTTTCCTCAAAACCACCCGTAGTCGCGTCTCTCTCTCCATCGTCACACTACCTTCGTTTCCTCGTTAATCCCCCGACCGTACCATCGTCTATTTCCGATCAAGATTGGAAGAACCCAGCCACGTCCATCCCTCTACTCGAACTGAGAGCGGCGCTGATTGTGAACGAACTTGCACAAAATGCTGAAACACCGGATGCAAGTGTAAACCAACGTGTGTCGAAGGCGGTAACAGAGGCTTTCATAGCAGCTGAGGTCGGTGGGATGATCCAGAGTTTGTCAAAGATGCCGGAGACGGATAGGGTGGCGGTGACTAAGGTCTTCCTCTTGGTATGTTTTCTCTACAAGAATTTTCGTATAACCAACCGTATACTTCTTTGAACAGTATCTCTTGACCACCGTGGAAGGTGGTCTGGCCGACCTGCTTTCGTTTGGCATTATCCGCCCGACGACGAGCGCAGTTCCAAAGGACCCGACACGCTCCGTGCGGCTCTCGATCAAGCACCTTTGCGAGGAGTTACTGCCTGAAGCTATTGGCCTCACGGACGCGTTTGGATTCACGGACTGGGATCTCGACAGGCAGGTTTATCCATCATTTACTAATTCCAATTTTGCTAATCATTTTTCTTTGACGGTGCAGTGCTTTGGGCGTGTACAACGGAAAAGTCTATGAAGCATTGTGGGAGCGCGCACAGGCCGAGCCGTTGAACCAGACTGAAGTTCCTGCTGCTTACAAGGTGAGAATGAGCGCGACGAATGTCTGACGTCGTTGATTTTAATGTATGTCCATAGGCTTCCATCAAGCCCATCCTCGAACGCGGACAACGACAAGCATCTGCACTTGCAACATCGAAACTGTGAACTGTTTATCCAACATTTTTACCTTTGGAACATGTAAACCCATTTATCATACCAGCCAGATTTTTTACCCATGTAACTTACACTTTATTCGAAACCCCAATTTCATCCATGAACGTTCGTCGTCGATCACTGCTTACATGGACGCGATTGAATGGCTATTTCTCTCGGTGGCTGACTGCAAACGCGTCTTGAATCTATCTCTAACCCGTTCGCGTCGAGCCCGACTTGCATTCGAAGAGCTCCAGAACAGTTCTCTATCCCCGTCAGTCGCCCTCCAAACATGACGGCCTGCAAAACCTTGCCCATTGTACTCTTCTGGCTATCCATGCTCATTACAACCACGCAGGCGATCTACGGGCAAGGTACGCGAGCATTTGAGTTGAGCAAGAGCGTGGCTGACGTGCACCATGCAGCGACATGGTACGAAGCTAATACAGGGGTGTGTATACAGCAACTCTCGCTTCTCCGCGTACCCCAAGCTACTAGCTACCATTTCCTAACGCCCTTTTTGTTTTTGTTTGTCTGTTCTCTTCCCTACTCCAGTTAGGCGCGTGCGGGCGATTGAATGCCAACACTGAACATGTCGTCGCGCTTCCGGCAATCGAATATGCACGAGGGATGCATTGCTTTAAGCAAGTCAGGATCCAGTGTGCGTATCTTTGTGCATACTCCGTTATCACTAGCAACAGCTTATGCATCTAATATAAATCAGATCAAGGAAAAACGCTAGATGCTCAAGTCGTCGACCTCTGCCCGACGTGTGGGTTGACCGGGATCGACCTCTCGCCGGCTGCTTTCCAGACCCTCGCTCCCTTGGATATTGGTGTGCTACAAGTGAACTGGAATTACATTTAGCCCTTGCACCTTTTAAAGACTTGATACTTGCTGTGTTTCGCTTTCGCTTTCGTTGTAAAACTCATCCATTCAGTGGCCGAGCGTCGCTTCAGTAACATACCTCATCAGAAACCAGCCTGAAAGGCACTCGTCACGAATAAGGTTCAATTTAAATGAAAAAATCATTGTTGGAGGATAGGTACGGATCGCGCGATGGAATGTGACAGAAAGAGAGAATGCTAGGCAATGAGTGTCAAGGGCAAGATGCATTAGTAGCAAGAACATCAGAAAGACGGAGGAGGAATAAGAAGAGAGAAAAGAGGACTGGAGAGCGAGATCCAGAGACGATGATGAGTGCGCGAGTGAAGAGGAGCATGTGAACATACGCGATGCGAAACATGGTGGATCATTTAGACAGGAAAAGAGGAAAGAATAATCGGAAAGATAACGAAAAGAAGCCGTTGTCGGTCGTTGGTCGGATTCGAAGTCGAAGGAGGAAATAAACATGTACACGCTAGCCAACAAGCAAGTATGCAAAGGAACGTCCACCATCTAGTCGTCATCCCCATCCACTCAAGACCCAGCATGCGGCGCAGAAGACGCTGCAGCGCCGTGGTTCATGTACGCTTGACCAGGGAAGAACCCGCCCGCGCTCTGCGGGTGCCAGCTATCTCCATTCCCAGTCCCAGGGGTGTTGGACCACAACGACCCGCTCCCAATCGGCGACACACCGGGGTGCAGCCCATGCGTTAGATGGTTGGTCCCGATCGAGGCTGGGATGGCGCGAGCAGGCGACGGCGAGAAGCCGGGCGGACCCCATGGCGAGGGGCTCATCGCCGTCCTCGGGCTCGCGGGGCCCCAAGACTGCCCGACGGCACCGACGGGTGTAGGCAGGCCTACCATCCCCATGGACCCGATAGGCGCTGCGCCTCTCCGTGGTCCTGTGGCCGACAGCACCTCGTCGTCGTCTGCAGCGAGGGCCGAGGACCCAAGCACGCCCTTCGGGCTGGGCGAGCGGCGGTTGGGCGAGCCAGAGCCAGAGCTCGCGCCTTCGCCTGTGCTCGAGTTGGTCGCAGTGGGTCGGGCAATAGGCGCAATAGGGCGGGTTATCGGGCCAGGCCCCGAAGCTGAGCCTGAGGCGTCGTTCTGCTGGGAATTGAGCATAGCGATAGACGGTCGCCGTCCCTGCCCCGGCGCGAGCATAGACGGTCCCCCAGGCGCCGACGTCGACGCAAGTGGGGTCTTCGCCTTCGGCGGGCCAATCGGGGCGGGCGGGGGTGGATGAGCCCCGACGCCCATGCCGACACCACCACCAATGGGCACCCCGACGCCGATGGGCATCCCGCGGTTGAAGCCCGGATCAAACGGAGGGCCGGTGAACCCTCGGGCGATGTTCGGCGTACCGGGCGGGTGGTGCTGATGTTGATGGTGCTGGTGCTGCATGTTCGGCGCGCCGTAGGGGTACTGCATCGGCGGGAAAGAGCCCACGCGCGGGGAGAGGGCCGGCGGCGGGAGCATGACGGGGCCTTGTGGGTGTCCGTACATCATGGCCGATTGTGGCGGCGGCGGGAGGTGGGAAGGCATCTGCGCATTGAGGGGTGTTAGCGGGAGGTGAGGAGGACGGGACATGTTCGGCTGCTGCTGGGGCTGCTGTTGTTGAGGTTGTGGAGTCGGTTGGGACAGAGGCTGCTGAGGACGAGCGACCTGTGCGACGGCACCAGGAGGAGAGGTAACAGACAGAGGAGCCACATGCTTATTGTTGACGACCTTCTTAGAAGCAGCACCGTTGATGCTAATAGCAGGATTGGGAGACCGAGGCGGAACAGAGCTGGCGACTGTGGCTGGGTTGGCCTTTGCAGAAGTGGGCAGAGACGACGTCGACGAAGAAGCAGCTGCATTGGAACGAACAGGGGCCTTGACGCTATTCGCCTGCGCCTGGGCAATGGCAGCTGCCCTTTGTTGAGCGGCAAGCTTGTCCTTGGCCTCCCTCTCTGCCTTTTCCTCCTTCTCTTTGGCCAGCCTCTTTTCCTTCTCAGCCTTCTCAGCTTTTTCCCTCTCCTCCCTCTTCTCTTTCTCAACCCGTTCCCGCTCAGCCTTCTCCTCTTTCTCCTTGGCCAACTTTGCCTCCCTCTCTTCCTTGGCCTTCCTTTCCCTATCCTCCCGTTCCTTCCTTAGTCTCTCCTCTTTTTCCTTCTTCTTCCTTTCCCTCTCCAGCTCGCGCTCGCGTTCCTCCTGCTGGCGTTTCCGCTTCTCCTCCTCTTTACGCGCACGCTCCTCCTCTGCAGCCTTCTTCGCAGCTTCACGCCTCTGCCGCTCCTCCTCTCGCTTTTTGCGATTATCCTCCTCCAGCGCAGCCTGCTTGGCCTTGACCGCCGCCTCCTCCGCCGCTTTCTCAGCAGTCTTGGCCGCCTTTTCTTCCTCCTTTGCCAGCTTCTGCTGCCTGTACACAATAACCGAAAATGAAGATCAGCACCGGAATTGAATTGAAGGGATAAAAATAACACTGACCGCTTCTTGTCCTTCTTCTTTTGGTTCTGGTTTTGCTTCTTCATCTCACGGTCGCGGGTAGACTTGTCCTCCTCGTCGAGCTCGCGCAGGAGCTGCAGCTGGCGTTCCTGGGCCACCTTTTCCCGGTAGGCTTGTAGCACCCGCTGCTCGAACATCCGCGCGGCGAAAATGGAAAACATGCGTTTGCCTTCTTCCATTTTCTGCTCTTCTGTCATGATCTGCAATAAAAAGTCGTTGTCAATAATAAATACGAGAAGTAAAGTCAGATATAAGTCATACCTCCTCGTCATCCTCGTCTTCATCGTCGTCGTCATCATCATCACTAGCAGCACCGTCGTCCTCTCCTTCCTCATCCCCTTCGCTCCCTTCCCTCTCCTCGTCACTCTCCTCGTCACTCTCGTCCTCCACATCCGCAGCCGCCTCCTCCTCACGCTGCATACGCCGCTCAGCAAGCTGCTCCATCATCTCCAAGAACTTTTGCCCGTCGTTCTTGAGCAGATCGTCCGCAACGGTGAGAATATTGCCTGGCCCTTGAAAAATAAGATTAATCAGGCTGTGCTTCCAAAAAAGCACAAAGAGTACTCACCGGTCACGGTTAGACTGCTGCCGATGTTGAACAGCCCGTCCCGTCCTTTGCTCGGCGCCGTCCGACGCCCGGCGGTGGGTGCTGGTTGCGCTCCTCTTCGAGCAGTTGGTACAGTTTGGCTTTTGGGGACGAGGTCGTTCGTCCCGCGACGGCCGACCTGCGGCGGCTGTTGGGCCTCGTCCTCGTCCTCATCCTCTTCTTCTTCCTCTTCCTCCTCCGGCTCCTCTTCCTCCTCTTCCTCCTCCTCCTCGTATTCGTCCCCGTCGTAGTCCTCTTCCTCTTGCTCGTCCTCTTCGAACTCACTTTCCTTTCCGGGCGGTGGGTGATGGTGTGGGTGCGGGTGGGGATGCTGTTGTTTCCGGCCATTGGTCACCGGGGGCAGGAGGGCTTGGGGCGGGGGGCCACGTTGTTGTTGCTGCTGTTGAAGCTGCTGTTTCACCGCTCTTGCCCGCTTGGGGTTGACGGGGGTGGGGGAGACCACTGCGCCGTTCTTGTCGAGCTCCACGCTACCGGGAAACGGGCCAGGGCCAGGGGGAGGAGGGATGGTGCCGCCGGAGGAGACGTAGCGCTGCTGGTAATTTGCGTACTGTTCTAGCTCCTCGTAATAAGCATCGTACAGTACCTCGAGCTCGTCCTCTATTGCATTCCTGTGCCGTATGAGGAACGATCGTCGGAAGATCAGATTGAGATCAAGAGATAAAGGCAAAACATGGAAACAAGGGAGAAGACGTGGTCAGCAACTGGTGACTGACGTGGTGCAAGGAAAAAAGGAAAAAAAGTACAGATAGTAAAAGAAAAAAAAGATACGAACCGCTTCCTGCCACAGACTGCACAAGAGCACGAGTGTTTCTGCTGGTCCTTCATTTTGCGGAGCACAGTGTCCTTCTCGATCTTGACGAGGTTCCTACGCTCCTGCTCGCCGAGCCCGAGCCAGAAGTCCTTGATACGCTCACGCTCCTCGGTCGTGCTGGTGCTCCATATCTTGTTTGCGCTGGCTTTGCCCTTCTGCGCCGCAGTGGGCCCCGAGCCCGTCGCCTGGGCGCCAGCTGCACCCGCGGACGCCCTCGCCTTGCCCCCCACGCCAGAATTCGACGTCGGAGGCGATGGGTGGCGATTCTGCTGCTGCTGTTGCTGCTGCTGGTTGTATACGGGTGCCTTTGACGCTGCGCGTGCGCTCTTGGGCTGCTGCTGCTGAGCGGGGGGCTGCTGCTGGGACGGCGGGTAGTTCATTGGTTTTTTGCCGATGGAGACTGAGGATGGGGGCAGTGGCGGGCCTGTAGGCGCATTCGTTCGCGGTACGGGCATGGCAGGAGGGAGAACTCTAGTCTCTTCGTCACCCCGGCTCAAATTTCCTCACATCCCTTATTCGGCAATTCACGGTCGGCCACGCCGGCTTTGTTTTATTCCTCCTTCCCTGTCCTATCAACAATTTATCCACAGTACAATGCAATAGTGTCTTTGCCTCTTCAAGGAATCAAACAAGTAAGCCTCTGGTCCCAGGTCTGAAGCTGGAACAAGGTACTTGAGAGATATCCAGAAACGGTAAAACTCGCCACAATGACCCGGCATGTCACATGGGAACTATTGTGCCGGGTGTACCGGTATGTTTCCGGTGCTTGGTTTCGCAGAATTTGCCAGCTTCAGTGTTCCGCTGCTCTTAGCCATTTGCCAGTGGCTCGTTGATAGACCATGTTGAGGACTGACAGGCGCGTCATCTGGTGCCACTACGACGGTAAACGATGACCCTTGGTAGGTGTTTCCGCAACTACATTTACAAAATTATCTGACCTGGTTCATGCCCTTCCAAATGCAGCCTATCATTTCTCGATTCCTTGACCTCCTGATCTTTAGATAGTGCGAATGGCAGTAGAGAATAGCCTTATCCAATTCACCGAAGGAAAACCGACCTCAGGAGCGTCCTCGAGTCGGCAGGCTAATCCAATGCAGGACCGATCACGCTTACACAGGTGAATTTCGCCGCCGTTTCTTCCCCGACCAAGACGAGGACTGCCTGTGCGGAGAGGAATACCAAACGCGCAAACACACCTTAATCCACTGCACAAAATTTACTGCGCACCGCAACCACCTCCACAAAATCTTGCAGGACGGATTCCTCCCCATAATACTGGGCACGGAGGAGGGAATGCAGGCTTTAATCGCGTTCCTCCAACAAAGTGGCGCCTTCACCCTCCTTGGACGCCCACCCGACGAACGGAAGATACCAAACTTCGACGATGAACCAGAGGACAAGGAGTCCGAGGACGACTCTGAACCCTAAACTGGCCCACAGGACTCTTCTATTTTTATTTCTATCCCTCTCTCAAACCATAACTACCAGTACCCGACCTACATGGCGCTCTCATGCCACCCTCCTTTTCCACTTCGACGCATTTCAGCTATACAACCATACACCCATGCCCTGCCTTTATCTCATGCAGTTCACATACCTCACAATTCATTGTACATAGTAGAAAAAGTATGCCTACCCGTGCGTCTTAGTACTGGCGTACTTGTTGCACATTAATGCAAGGAACCTCACGGCGAATGCTGAAATTCGAAACTGGCGAACAGGGTCACTTGTGCGACAAAAGCCACAAGTCCATAAAATCCTCGAGCAAGGCCAAGGACGGGAAGGAAGAGGCGAAGAGTCGCTGGCGGAGGGAGCGCGGGTGGGCACGAGTGTCAAGGGTACAAGCAGCCTTATCTCAGATATTTCGCGGATTAGCTAGATGGTAGTGCAATTGAGGCTTTCTAAGTAAGTGCTCATGACACATTTAGCCATTCAGATGGGTGCTCACGTACCTGACGGTCAGGAAATATCACTGTCGCGACTCGAGGAGCATCAGGAAAACTCCATCCGTCTGGCGCGTTTGGCGCCAGACCTATCAGACACTTCCAGACCGCCATAAATTGTGTGGCGACATAATCACCTGCATAATTTTAGAAACACTTTTAGTTGCCAGAAATTGGTTCTGGCGCCAGATTTTATTATGCCGCCAGAACTGACCCCTTCACAAGCCAGGTATGTGCTCCATACAGTATCAACGTACTACGAGGATGCGCAACAAAACGACAGTCATTGTCTGCCGGCTCCCTTGACAATCATGTACTGCTGAGAAACATCCCATGCATGAGCTATGTGGTCGGCATTGTGTCTAGATCATGTTAATTAAGCAAGAGAGGTGGCGGCGAGAAGGCAGTCCAGACAGCACCAGACGGATGGACTTTTCCTGATGAGATCTTTTTTTTGAAATCAATGGATCTCCTTTACCACCTAGGGTCGGAGAGCGAGATAGTGATCACAGAGCTGGTAAGAGGTCATTTCACCATAGTTGGCAGAATGGCAGGTTCAAACACGGGGGGCACGCCAATGATTTTTGAATTGTTACATAAGAACAGAATCCTCAATTTTCTGTGAGGAGAACGGCAGATATCATATTTAGTTACGTAGAACAAAAGACAAGGTAACGAGTGAAAGAATACAAATGAGAAAACATTAACCTTCAGCTTCACCTCAGTTGTTTCCAGGAAAGACGAGTGAGGGTAGTCGAGAAAATATTTACAGCAAAGTCCATAGGTATCTAGGAGTACACGGCCTAATGAAAGTGATCGAAAAATCATGCGAAGGCTCAAGCGAGACATAGAGACCCGCAGTCGGACAAGAACACAAATGCAAGCAAAACGATGAAATAAAAAAGATGTACGAGATGGAAAGTAGTAGCAACGCGTTAATGTTGTATCGCCTTGCACAGGTGTCTTACAGGAACTCCGGCGCATGCTCAAGATGTCCAGCAAGCATGGAAATTAGAAAAGGAAAACGTACTTGAACACAACCGTGATGAACCACCTTGACACATGTGCGACCTTACTTGCCCATATGTATAAATGGAACCCAGCCGCTGAAAGGAACATCTCCAGACCGCAACTTCTTGACTGTGACGTGAAGTGCTCGAGCAGACCTACTAGTATCAGGCAGTCCAGTGATTTTCCCGTCAGCACCACGGAAAAGTTCCTTATAGAAACTGTCGGTGACAGTAGGTCCGTCTTCATCCCTGATTTCCCTAAAATATGTGAATAACAACCTTGTAAGACACTACGATCCGAAAAGCCAAAGTAGAAACCTTACCACATCGTAGCAATGACATGGCGGAATCCAGCAAAGAGCAAACTCGCTGCTAAACTCATCGCCTCGTCCGGAAGTTTTTCAGCTCCCATGGCTGTCTCGCAGGCAGAGAGGAATGCCAGAGACCCATTTGGCAGAGGCTCCTTCATGATTCGCGAGACAAGGAGCATCCCATCCTCCAGCTTGAGCCCACTATCGAGGGGGTTTGACTGGTCCTGCGTTCCATGGCATGCAAAGTGGACCATGGAAACATCGGAGAGGCGAGTGGCAACTGCTTCAACAGAAGCGATTCTGCCAGGAATTCCTAATGCAATCAGCGAGTCCTTGGGTACGTACTGTTCAATTTTCGCCAGTTCCGTTTTCGTGGAGGGTAGGCCGTGAGATTGGATGACGACCATCATTTTGAATGGTTCGGAAAAAGGAGTGGGATTGGGGCTGAGCAGCGATCCTATAGTCGGTGTGTACGAAGAAACCATATAGTCGGAGGCGCATTCGATAGCTAACTCGCCTCCGTAGGAACCGGCTGCATGGATTGGAAGGAAGGAAAACAAGCCAGTTGGGCACCACTGCAACCTAGATGGGTCCTCCGATTTCTAAAATAATTTCGTAAGTGAGTCTGAAAATGGTCACAGATTCAAGACTAACCTCGAGACCAAGAAAATCAACGACAGGCTTTACCACCTCGTCCCATAGGGTTTTCAAAACAGATCTGAACACGTCGTCCGAAGGTATAACATCACCAAGTCTCATTCCGCGTTTCTCTTCCTGACTAACCCACTCCCGTAACGCTTCTTTGACGACCGGAGAAAAACCACCTATATCCTCTGAAGATTCATCAGTCGAGGAGCGCCGTATTCGGGATTCTGAGGCCGCAGCGTGTGTCGTATAGACAAGGTTGCGTATTTTTGTCGCGGGTAGGTTGGAGATGACAACGCAATTCACGCTTGTCGGCCTGACGATGAGGCAATGACTAACATCGTCGTTCGAAAGAAGAATGACCACGGGGTATTCAGCTGCAGCTGCTTGCAGTGAAGATAAACGGCTCGGTCGCAAAAAATCTTCAAATCCAACCAAACATCGAGCCTCTTCAACGGCTTTCGACCATTCATGGTCAAGACTGGCCAATCGGGTTGTCTCTTCTTCCAAAGTAATCTTTGTTCGATTATCTAAAGTTTCAGCAAAAGTATTCCGGTGAGATCCTCGTTCCAGTGCAGTTGCAATGTTGCGGAGCCTATCTGCCAGTTCCGGAGCATGATTGTAAAGTTGATCAAGAGGAGAGCGAAGGTGCAGCAGCTGAGACCAGAAAACAGCCCGACCAGTATCGAGAAATTCGACTGCTTTGACCAACCTTCCCGCTTGAATGGCACATTTTGCAGCCCTACGAGCCAACCCGTCACTCCTATCGGTCAGGGCTTCATGACGCGATTGTATATCGAGGCCGAGCGCAGCCAATCGAGGTAAAATGCTCAAAGCAGCGTCGTTCGCTTCGAGGGCCGACGGATCATCATGGTGTAGATCTGCATGATACGCCCATTGTGTTGCAATGAGAGACTGCTGAGAAAGAGGTTGGGAGGGACGCTGCATAGCGGCATTGAATAATGACATTGCGTCTGCTAAATGACCGGAATCGCTACCTGCGAGTGAATGAGCCTCATAAGGAGGAGTGCCA
The DNA here is from genome assembly GCA_023014335.1 of Galerina marginata. Lineage (NCBI taxonomy): Eukaryota > Fungi > Basidiomycota > Agaricomycetes > Agaricales > Galerinaceae > Galerina > Galerina marginata. Next base: position 1,389,965 of record JAECYW010000019.1, read on the forward strand.
AGTTAAGGAGGCAGCTAGATAGATCGGGATGGTCGGGCGGGAGGAGCTCGGGCGCTTGTCTTTGCAGTGAAATAGCCTCGTGAAGGTCATCATGCTGCCCTCCTTGCTGAAATCGTGACTGCAAGATTGTTGAGGGAGCGATGTCGAAGAGCATGAGGTGGAGCTCGGAGCTCGAGGCCTTGCCTGGAAAACGAAATGGCCTCGTTGGTATCGTCTTGCTGGCCACTTTGCTCAAAGCGGGTCTGCAGCGCATTCGCCAGGTTATTAGGGACGTGGATTGGTCATAATGGGAAGGAGAAAGGAGCTCGAGCCAGAAGTACCATCTGTTATTAGGTCATTCACGAGAGACTACATATTCGTCTGCGACGCATATTCAAAACAGTGGAGTGTGATTCAAGATTGCAAAATAAACCGATAGTAGTGGGCACTGTGTTGCAACACTATATTATTATAGTATAGTTTTCTAGATCTACATATGATTACGGTGGTAATGGTCTGGCAAATTCGATGATCTATGATATAATTATATTGCACAACAGTGTCCGAAGCGTCCTCCAAGTTCCAATGGTTTGACAGGTCTCGGACAGGTCATCAACAAATAGCCTCGCTCTTAGTCATAAACCCCACTTTCTTGACAAGCTCGTCCCACTGGTGGCGCGGGATTGAAGGTCTCTCCGCTGCATTCCATAGCGACCACAACCACCATGCGCTGTTGTGGTCCAGCTTGGGCCACAACCTAAACCAAATAATCCTGTGAGCTAAGCGAAGAATTACACAGCATCTAACGTACCATGGGAAATGGGTTGCTTTGAGGTACCAGAGTAGCTCGTCTATTCTGATGCCACTCTTAATGACCTCATAGAAGTTCCAGTTCGCGATCTTCTGCGGAAGGAAGATCTCCACTTTGTAGGAAGCATCACGCCAGCCCAGCTCCCTAGCGAGTACTTGCATGGCCACATCTTGGACATGGTAGGATTTGAGCACAAGCAACAAGGTTCTCGTTCCAACCGTGTCAGTTTGGGGTGGAAAGGCGTATTGCATAGGCGCATAAATGTGCCGTCGTAGCTCAGCGGAAACGCTCGCATATTTGGCCTTGGGCGTACGTGGAAGATATTCAGTATCTGGCATTGCTGTTGCCAGTGTTGCAAGTAATGAATTATTTGCAAGGCATCCGTGATTTGGGCTGGGGAGTGATTGCCCTTGTCGGCGGTTGGAAAGACAACCTGCGTTATAGATTGATGGATAGTCAGAGGAGTGAGCCTTGATACCAATTTGGCCCATGACCTCCACTGTAAATTTAATCGGCAGAACCTCAGTCCAGCTACTCGTTGCCTTCGGCCCAGTAACCTGAAATTCGTTGGGATTGTGTTCTACGAGGCGCAGCCCCTTCTCCAACATACGGGCTACAAAGTCCTCAAACGACACGTTTGAGGGCTGGATCGGTATCTCGGTGATGGTGCCATTGAAGGAGTGCGATGGGGGTTTGGACGGCAATGGGATCCGGGTGGGGTCAGTCCTTTCTACATCCCTTGGTAAGGGCACTTGCAGGCCGTGCTCACTTGCCATTTGTGCCACTGCGCAGGCGGTGAAGACCGAGCCTCTGACGTGTTCAGAGTGGGACTCTGATAGCGCCTCTGCTAATTCGAGAGGACCCGCCGAACAGAGAAGGGTCCAACGATCACTGGCCAGGAGACCAGAAGTGCATGAATTGCAAATGATCACAATCTCTCCCCGACATTTCTTGAGTGCTTTTTCTAACATAAATTTGTTGATAGAGGCTTCGCCGGTCAATGCGTTGGGATCTTCGGTGATCTGTAGATGAAATGTGGGGCCTTTGTCGGGGAGAACATCGCATTGGCCGTGACCAACTAGGAGAACCACCAACTTCTCGCCGTGTTTGACATTTTTCGCGATCCGCTGGAGGGAGAGCAGACAATGCGAAGAAAATCTTTCGGCGGATATATTGGGGTTAATTCCGCTGTCAAGCCGAGGGAGGGGAAGGACCAGTCGGTCGCATCCAGCATCGCCAAAAACGACAGAACTGCCCGGAAATAGGTGGTCGACCGGCCGTATAGATAGCCATGATGATCGGTCAGGGTGGAATCCTTGCATGAGAGAGATTAGGAAGATCCAGGCCGCGTAGTCCGTTACCATCCAACCGGAGTTGAATGTTTTAAGACCGCCTACGATGCCTAAGATCCCAACAGCATGTATGATAGGATGCGTTGCGACTTCCTTTTCCTTGAACAGGCCAAATACGGGCTTTCGCTTCCGGGCGTGATGGCCTGGAGTTGTAGTCCCCTCATTCGGTGATGAGGACTTCGAAGTGCTATGAAAGGGGGTCAGCAATGTCCAACAGTTCCTATGAGACATCACACACGACTTGGTTAGAAACGTTCTGACCGACTGCGCAGCGTTTTTGATTGAAGCTCTAAGAGATAATGGTCAGACGTAATTTGTAGCTGAAGTGGAGGGCAACGTACCGTAGGGTTGTCATTGTGGGTGAAGGTGATGGTAAAAAAAAAGAGACACAAGAATAGGAGTTGTTGTATATCAAGTCACGGGTATCCCAAACATTATTGCTGACTTTCCATCCTGCGGGAATGTCAGTCGATCCTATCTTGAAATTTAAGTGGTTATACGAACGTCGAACGTCGAACATATAGTTCGCTTGAACTCCTCGTCCTTGATTTCATGATTCGCCAGCATGATTTCGTAAGGCCCGTTCGCGAAACCACTTTGCACTGTCATCCAAGTCAAAGTTTTAGTCAGTGTGGTGGATTTTTTCGTGCCAATGAATGATAATTTACAATTGCCTAAAGTGCAGGCAAAGACGGGAGTGGTTCGTTCGAACTCGTCGTCAGAATCGTCGGTGTTGCCCTCAATTTCCGCTGGGCTTAGTTGATATTCTTTGCAAAAAACGAGATATGTTCAGAACAAGGACAGAGAAATAAGACGAGAAACTCACAATTTCAAGAGACAAAAAGACACGAAGGGAAATCCAAGACAGCCCTTGGACGTTGTCAATGCTTTCAACTGGACCATACCGTGAATTTGCGCCGCGTTTATAAAAGGTCAAGGATTTGTCCAATATAGAAGCGTTTTTCGGACCGCATGACAAGGTAGTTACTGCGCTGAAGAGGGTGTATAGCAGTCACATTTTTTGTCGCGATATCTAGGAGAGTTGGCTGGAGAGGACAGGGCCGATGACTTTTTTTCATGAGAGCCAACGACGAGGCGAGAAGTTTTTCGATGTCTTTTGTTACGGTTTCCCAACGAAGCTGACGAGTTTTTCTTCTGCTCGGATTTTTTCAATTCCGGGTTGAGCTCTTGTGCGATTCGGAGACGGTGTAAGGGTCCTAGAAGGACTGAACTAACTTAGCGCTTAGCGCTTAGGGCTCATGCAAGTTCAACTAGCCACACGTGACTTTTGCGTTATAAGAGTGACAGTTGAGTGACAGTATGGTATTTCCGCAAAAACATCCTCTCGAGCTCATAATAATAATAAATGGTTTCTACAATCGATAAAAAATCAAAGTTAGAGCAGTTCATAGGGAGCATCTTTTTTAAAGTATGAAACTGAGAGTGAATTTCCAAGTTTAAACCTTCGGAGCAATGTGTATGAAGCGCGAGAAAGTCCGCACATTCTCTTTAAATGCGGCCACTCGAGACAAGTAATGAACATTAATGAACTTGGAAACCAGGCGGACCACTCAAAAACCACTGGCAAGAAGTTGATTTGTACTCTAGGCCTTCATCTCGCATTTTTGCACCATATTGTTCTGATCTAGTATTTTACTTATTTCCAAGCGGCATTCATAGACTGTCGTCCCAGAGATGCCCGTTGAAGTACTAAATGGCCAGGCTGCAGGCTTAGCTCTGACGCGATGTCAGAGTCCTTGTGGTAAGATCATAGAAGCAAAGACTTGTCTGCAATGAAGAGAGTGTCGAATAACTATTTTAAAAAGCTTGTAAGTATTAATTGTCCCAGTCCATATCCAAAAGCATTACAATGTCCCTTCCACCTTCATCCATCACCAAAAAATCAAGCAACCACCACCAACCACCCCACCAAAGCGCACACAACCGCAACCACCCCCGCACCCAACCCCCTCCTCGCACCCAACCTCAGACTCCCCGCCCCACTATTCTTCGTCCCCCCCGAACTCGTACTCCCAAGCTTCAAACTCGCCCCACTATGCCCATTCGACGTCGCAAGCTCAGTAGGATCCACCCTCGCCGTGTTCTTCGTCTGCGTATACACAGTCGTCGCAAACGTCGTGCTCGCCGCCACCGCCGTCTCCGTCAGCCCCGTCAGGAACACGAGCGCCGCGCCTGGCGCGGGCACCGAGATGGTGCAGATGGGCGAGCCGCTTCCCGCGGGGTTGGGCGTGCATGTGACGGGCTTGATCACTTCTGTGCCGACGGGGCGCCCGTCGGAGGAGAAATTGTCGCCGAAGGTTTGGTTCGCCCAGGTGAAGTTGCCTTTTTGGGAGACGCTTGGGGCGAGGAGGTATCTGGGAGGAACGGTGTAAGCGATCAAATCGTGAATGGGAAGATGGAAAATATGATGGAAGAAAGGAATACAGTTGAGAGACGGAACTCAAAAATTTACTCACTTGACCTGTACGGTATCGGGCATGTTCGCGTCAGTCAAGCTGAGCGCGACATTAATCTCGCTCGCGCCAGACGGGTCGCTCACGAAGTTGATGAGCACCACGCGGGCGAGGGCACCGTTCTCCCATATGCCATAGGCGGGGGAGAAATTGTTGTTATTGTTTGCCTGCAGGTCCATGACTTGCGAGGTGTTGGTCGGGCCGAGCGCCTCGGCCATGACGAGGGCGGAATAATAGATGGGCCCGACGGTCCATTGGTGGAACGTACTTTGGTTGGTCGGGGGTGCTGTGATAGTTATTAGCACATGGGAATTTAGTTAAAGGATAGCGGACGTACGCGTGAACGGGTTATAAGCAACGCTCTGCCCACCAACGTGGAACAGCGCCCCTCCAAAGTCCACCGCCGCCATCTGCAGCGCATAGTCCAAGCCCCAGAGTGCAGCGCCGAAGCTGTCTGAGATACCCGGGAACCCACCGCACGACGCGGTGTTGGTCTCGAACATCATGAACGGCTTGCCTTTGGAGCGAGCGAATGCAGTGGAGTTGAGGTATGGCTGGACGAGGTTTACCCCGCTTTGGTGCGTGAGGAAAGTGGGGAAGGTCGTTTGGGGGTCGTTGATCGTCCCGCCGGAGCCGGGGAAGGCGACGGCGCAGTTGTCTGTTGGGTATCTGCATTATTTTTATAACGTCAAATTTCAACGTTAGAGAGAGAAAGGTGTGAACTCACCGCTCGACACTGAGGAAGGACAGCTGGTCGGTGTACGCGTCGACGAAGCCGGTGTTCCATACTTGTTCTGGGGTCCAGAGGATTTGGATGCTCGGCCCGATGAGAAGCTGGCGGGTGCGGTCAGAGAGGCTGGTGTCAGCTTTCATGGCGGCGATCATCAGGCCGAATTCATTGAAGTAGTCTGACGGTTGGTAGGTCTGATGAAAAAAAAAAAGTCAGTAGAGTGTTGGTATTTGGTTAAATTGCGGTCCGATTCCATCCATCAGGAAAGTCGAAGATGGAGCTCCCATCGTACTGAAAAAAACAGTCCAAACTTACAGGAGGCCGATGTAAATGGGCTGCATAAAGATCCGGCTCGTTTCCGACCTGTAGGCCAATGAGATAGTCGCCCAAAATTTGTTGGCCCTGCTCAGCAATGGCCAGACGGAAATTGGATGTGTCGTTGAAAGGCACGCCAAGGTGCCAGCGGACATTGACGAGCGATGAGATGTTGCGTAGCATGTACAGCAGCTCGGGCGTGAACACCAGTGGCGGAGTTTGGGTCTGTGGGTGTGGGTCAGTTAGATTAGAAGTGGATTAACGGTCAGGAATGGCCGACAGCGCTAAAGGCTGAGAATGTTGATCCAAAGAGTGGCGCACGTACGGGATTAGTAGCTCCTTGGAGATCTTTCTCTAGGATCTTGCCATCAGGAGTGCTCGGCACGAGCGTGGCAGTCTCTTGGGTATTACCACCAACGCGGACGTTGATGCGGCCGCAGCGCTGCTGGAGATTGGCCATGAGGTTGAGGAAGGGGACTTGGAGGACGGATCTGTAGGGTTTCGGTTAGTTTAAGCGACTCGTGTGTTGTGAGGTACCGTACGCATTCTTTCCCACTTTATGACGATAATGAGCTATCCATGTAAGATGATAAAGAGGAAGAATACGCACAAACTTGGTTGACGACGGACATCTCTACTGAGAACCCGAAGAACGAGCCATTTTGCGGTATCGAGGCGGCAGCTGGGACGGCCTTGGTCAACGTCAACGGAAATTGGGTCGGGAAAGCTGAAGGCCCAGGTGGCGGAGGTGCATTGAGCACAACAGGCGAGTAAGCCGCAGGGCCTGTATAGTTGGCCGACGTCGCCTGCGCCTCCATCGCGAGCTGGGTCTGTGCGATCTGCTTGTATATCGTAACGCCTCGAACATGTTCAACATGAAGGAGAGCAAGAGAGAAGAGCGCCAAGGTGATGCGCAGGACCCGATTAGTCATTTTTGTGATGCCAAGGGGCGGAGACCAGGGTTGCGACGATGCCAAGTGTTTTGCCTCTGCCTATATGCGGGATGGCGCCGACGGTCTGCGGGAGAGGAAAAGAAAGAAAGAAAGTGGCTGGAGAGAGAAGAGAATGAGGGGATGGGAAGGACGTAGCAGGTCCTTCATCATTGCCACGATGGGTGCGCTAATATTAGATCCCGCCTGACCTCCGCAGCCTTTACTTTTGGATGTCCCATCGCACTCAGTGCTACCTCCCTGTCAATGTCAATTCCAGAGTCACTGCCTTTCCATAGCGACATCATGGGTGTGCCATACGTTCGACATGAGTAGCTCTCCTTGCTCGAGCCCTTCCCTCGTCCAGCCCCAATGACGCAGCTGGGAATTTATATTCCAGCACCAAAACGAGGTGCGAGCGAAAGGATCAAAGGTAATTTTAGAACGAGTTATACTTAGACCTACTGCGGCTTATTTATAACACAACAAATCTTTGCCTTGTCCCTTGAATAGAACGGCTTTGGGTCTATAAGGAGGACGATTATTTCAAATTTGTCGTTGATAGGTGATCAGGCTGAAATTTTTCTCGTTGAACCGCTTCCTTCGGGTCCGCGCCTCAGTTTCGCCAGCGGATGCATAGAAGACGAAACATCAATCCTCATCAAACCTCCGTTAATATCAACCATGGTCCCAGCTATTTCTCCATGACTTGTTTCGATACGGCCGCAAGACCTCTATATACACCTCTATTTTTCCGAAAAGAGGCTTTCATGGAACTGGGAATATGATAAATATCAATCCTCTTGGGTCTTCGAACAGACTTTGCTTTCGTATTTCAAGGCAAGTACAGGCGCGGTAACAGAATGCACAACCATGGAAGCCAATTAATGGACCACCAGCCTGGCTATTTTCACTCAACGCCCCTGTAAACCTACGGTAGCTGATAATGACATGCAGGACGAATAGCAAAGTCATTCTGGTCTCTGGAAACACCTGCTTTGGATATAGAGGCCAGCGGATAAATTCACTCACCGTATCAAATGGTCCTCAAAGAGGTCTTGGACGACGCTGACGTCGACGCAAGATCTACCGCATTTGACTGCGCGGGGTTTTCCAACTTCGTGTCGGAAATAGCAGAAAGAATGCAACGCCTTGCACTCAATTACAGCCCGTCAGATCACCTCTTTAGCGTGGGTGTCCAAAGGTTGCCGGTGCTGCAAAACAAGGGTGGTGGCAGCCCAATGGCCGCCGGCCAAAAGAAATTCTCAGAACATAACTTCCCCTCCGCACATGCTGCCCCCAGCCGAACGCTATCATCAGCACCGCCAGAGCCAGAACAGCCCCCAAGATATGCAAAGACAGGACTAGAACCCGAGTCACAAGAGAATAGTGAAATTTGAGAGCCTATTGCGTAGTTGACCATTCCAGGGTACAAAGTGTAAAGCGAGAGGGATGCCTCGGTAATAAAGATTACGACAGGAAACGTTGCTGGTACGCGGTCAGTACGTTATGTTAATTTGTGTACCTGCGCTTATTTACCCGTTATAACGAGAGCCAAGAGTAATCAAGAGTACGTACAAGAGCTTTATAAAAAGATCTAGAACACAGACGAACGGGCGTCTCCCAAAAAAGCCGACTTCGTTGACGAGAACCAAGCAAAGTAATGTGGTCACCGATCAGACCGCGACCGGCGGCGAGGTCTAACACACTTTTGCTTTCCCTTTCGCTGCAGAAAGGCTTTGAGACACCGAGAAAGCCGAGGCGATTCAGATTCGAGTCCAGGCGTGAATATTCCAACCGATGACGACTGCAATTATACTATCGGTTGCAGCGGTTTTTGTATACTAGTGCCCCTCGTGCGTTCTTGGAATCAGAGCATCCCCGGATCCGCCACGATCATGATGCGTGGCCAAGGATGGGCAGTCAGAAGTCGATTCTGAGACAGAGTATTTACCTAATCTAATTGCTCGTCTTCCATTTATTCAAGCCCTCCTTTCTTTCCTCTTTTCGAGTCGCTTCTTCCCATTCCCTTTTTCCTTTCCGGCGGTACACTGACTTTGACGCCCGCAACGCTCTTGGCTGCCATATCCGTATTTGCCTCCGAATTGAATTAGATCAACAATGGTCCCTAGACATCCGCGTCTCGCCCTCTCCCTGCTCTCCCTACTCACAGCATGTCTCGCCTCAATAACAGTCCACCGCCAACCAGGCCAAGCCCCACTCAGCGCCACTGGCACCATCGCAGGAGCAGCCAACTACACCGGTGCCGCCGCATATAACCCAACTACCCTCAACCCGCCTGCACCCCCTGGTCCGACGGCGCTGCCGACGAGTTTTGGGCTGGCGTTGGAGGGTGCGGTGCCGGCTGGCGCGTCGATTATGCAGGGCGGGGCGTTTTTTGGGTTCTCAATCGAGATGAGCGTGGTTAATCAAGTTGGTGAGCATTTTTAGCACGAGTTCAGTGCTGGTATGTGGTGTTAATTTTTTTCCTTGTAGTCGGGACGAACGCGTAAGTCTTCTCTTTATTCCTGCTTCTAGTGTACCTGAAAATGCGCATATATAGATCTGTTCTCCAAGTAGCATTCCTCAACCTCATGTCAAATATTCAGCAGCGCGGCGGAGCCGTCCACATCCGCGTCGGCGGGAACACACAGGAAACAGCGACACTCGTTATGAGCACGCCGGACGGGAAGATTCTGGAAAAGAATCTGCATGGAGTCACCAACCCCGTGCGTCTCTTTAGCACTTGCTTTTCTCCTCATGCTAAATTCACAGTAATTCTACGTATACTAGACAGAAACCCCGCCTCTCGTGTTCACCCCCGAGCTCCTCTACATGCTCGCTAATGTTTCTTCTCTCGTCAATGTTCGCTGGCACCTCGGAGTGCCCTTCAATGACACCTCTGCCTTCCGCCTCGATATCGCCGAGTATGGGCAGCGCATCCTCGGCGACAACCTCATCGGTCTGCAGGTGGGCAATGAACCCGATCTGTATGCCGCGCATGGACATCGGCCTGGGGTGCGTGGTCTCTTTTCATTTTCCTTCTCTTCTACGCATACTGAAGATGAAATTTTTACTAGTCGTATGGACCGTACGACTACTTTGGCGAGTTTGGCACTATGGTCTCCGCTATGGCCAACGACGCCAACCTCCCAAATAAAGGGTTGCTAATCGGTCCGAGTGTAAGCTCCGCTGCTTGGTCCCCGGAGATGGTGTGGGATACAGGTTTCGTGGACAGCTATAGCGCGCAGTTGGCTTTTCTGAGCGTCGAGCAGTACGTGCTATGTATGTTCTGTGATCTATATTTAAACCTAACCGAGCTATTTTTGTTTTACCTCCGTTTTCCTAATTCCCGACCGACTTTCCCCATATGTCAAAGCTACCCCTCCGACAACTGCTTCGCCCAATTCGGCATCGGCGTCCCGCGGGACCCACAATCCACGTTCCCCAACTACCTCAACCACACCGCGCCGCAGAACCTCATCGCGCCGTACCTCAATTCAACCCTGTATGCTCAAAGCAAGGGGAAGAAGCTGTTGATGTTCGAGACGAATACGGCGTCATGTGGTGGGTTCGTGGGGATCAGTGATAGCTTTGGCGCGGCGCTGTGGGGGTTGGATTATGCGATGCAGCTTGCGCATTCGAATTTTAGTGGGGCGTTGTTTCATGTGGGCGGGCAGAATGTCTATTATAATCCGTTCACGCGTACGTGGGTTTTCTCTTTTTCCCGTCTGTTCGTTATCAACTTCTCGTTCTAGCACCACCGACGAACCAAAGCACGTTCAGACAATGGACGGTCGGGCCCATCTATTACTCTTCGCTCGTCATGGCAGAGGCTCTAGGACCAGGCAACAACACCCAGGTCCTCGACCTCGCCGCGAACGGCAACAACATCTTCTCCCCAGCGTACGCGATATACGATAATGGGAACCTCGTGCGCGTGCTGCTCATCAACTACGCCACGGACAGCACGGGAGCGACAGACCTGCAGGTCGCGCTGACCGTGAACGGGGGACAGGGGCTGCCGGGGAACGTGCAGGTCAAATACCTCCTCGCAAGCAGCGTGTCGCAGAAAGGGAACTACACCTGGGCGGGGCAGACGTTCGGGGCGAACTTCGAGTCGGACGGGCGGTTCACGGGCGCCGAGTCGGTGCAGAGCGTCTCATGCTCCGGATCCCCAACGACGACATGTACGATCCGCGTCCCCGCGCCTGGCGCGGCGCTGATGTTCCTCTCCCCTTCCGCGGGGGCGCAGGCGGACACGGCGGGTGCGCCGAGTAAAACGTTCGCGACGACTTTTCGGACAAGGACGCATAATACGGCGACGGTGGATCCTGCGGTGCTGGCTACTTCGAATGGGCATTCTGGGATGGATGCGATTAGGGGGAGTACGAGTGAGGGGAGCGTGCCGAGTCGGAATGGGGCGGGGGGTGCGGGGATCCGGAGCGGGGTGGGTGTGGGGGGTTACAGTGTGCTTTTTGCTGTGCTGCTGGGTGGGGTGGTGGTTGGGGGGTGGTGAGGGGAGGTTGGTGATACCCGTTATGCTATTTTTTATTTTGAGGGGTGGATACCACGCACATCGTTTCCTTTAACTTTGAGACCTGTTTTCCATCTGTTTTATTTCTTTCTTGGTGGTTCAAGCAGACGGACTTGAAAAGTAACTTTGTAGAATTATAATCGAATTTTTATGTACAACTCGCTGGAATATTTATACCGCTGCATATCCCTCGCTGTTACCACGGTGTGCTCGACGGGTGGACTGGATTCGGACTGTCAACTTGAAGCACCTGTGTCGTTCGTTGGGCCATGATTAGCTTCGACGAAGATACCCAGAGGCCAATATTTATGAAAAATTGTGAACCAAACAGCCGTTTACTTCTCAACGTCATTTTTACTCGGCCCTGTCGATCGGAAGGTGCTCAAAATCCAGCCTTGGCCCTCTATTATAGTAATATGATGCAGCCATACCTGCTTTTCGGCTACTCCTCGTTTTCTTGGTCTGTTATTATTAAGGCGTGGGGTGATGCACCGGGCTTACACCATTCCCGACTCCCAAAAGTGAAAAACCGACCGTACGCAAGTGTGTAATCTCGTCTCCAGATGTTCGCCTTCCCCTACCGCCTCTGAGATGCAGAGATATCGTGCCCTATATGTACCGCCGAGAACGAGACTACATAGTGTATGAACTTTCTCCAGGAATTCTTCAGCAAGTTTCTGTGACGTCATTACCAGCTGCTCTAGCTTTCGACAAGGAAACAGCTACAAGACTAAATGACGAGATAGACCTCGCTTCAGAAAAGATCCAGCAATAACTTTCCTTGTACCCCAGGTAGTTTGAAGTATGGACTGCTGAAGTTGCTTTGAGGCATTCGGGCCGGTACTACTGGTGATCGGTAATTGCTTGGTTGCTGTTGGTCGCCACTTCAGCCAGGAGGAATTTGACCAGTAATGACTGGACTTGAACTAAATATGAAGACGCTTGTTATGTATAATTTTTTTTTTTGGTTTACTCTTGGATCCCGGGATGAGGGTGGTTGTTGGTCCATATTGAGCCACTGAGATATTTACGAGTTGTGCTATTTTGGGCTGAACTGAGAGCTTGAAGGACGGAATGTTGAACGAGAGGAATTGGGGTTCACAAATGCCGGAGATGGCGTCGAAGTCAACCGAGGGAGTGGTAAGTTGACCTGGAATGGAAGTCAAGGTGCAAGAGGTGCGACGACGACGGGCGGAGCATCCTCAGGTGCGGCACTTATATAACCCGATGGCCCGAAAGGAATGGACTTTTCGGATCCACCAACTGTCACTGCTCCTTCACCCACAACCACTACTTTCACTCTCACAACGATAAGCCTTATCTCAACCACAAGCCATGTCTCCAGCACTCGGGAACTCACCTGCGTCCACCTCTCTCGAGGCCGCAGCGAAACCATCGTCGTCTCAGTCTACCAATACCCCCAACAACGCTGGAAAGTCTTCGGCAACGACCAAGGGGAGTGGGAAACCACGCCTGACTTCGGCGGACGTCATTCACCTAGAGCATGAGTATGGGGCACACAAGTAAGCCGCTGCCCAGTGTCTCTTTTATAGCCATTGCTCATTATGCGTCTTTTCCGCCATTAGCTATCACCCTCTTCCAGTCGTATTCGAGTCCGCAAGGGGAGCCAAGTGAGTCTTTTCTGCCATTGTATGTTTTCTATACTTACCTGGCGCAGAGTTTGGGACCCCGAAGGTCGGGAATATATCGACATGCTCTCTGCTTACTCGTACGTCATATCACAGCACAAGTATCGCGTGCCATCATTGATGATCTTTTTAATCTCCCTTATAGTGCAGTCAATCAAGGACATTGCCACCCGCGCATTGTCGCGGCGCTCACGACGCAAGCCCAGAAGCTCACCCTCTCCTCGAGGGCCTTTTATAACTCCGTGTTCGGAAAGTTTGCCCAGCAGGTTACCCGCCTTTTCGGGTATGAAATGGTGCTTCCGATGAATACAGGAGCAGAAGCCGTAGAGACTGCTGTCAAGCTTGCAAGGAAATGGGCATACAAGCGTAAGGGTGTTGAGGAGGGTAAAGCAATTGTCCTAAGTGTTGAGGGCAACTTCCATGGCAGAACATTGGGCATAATCAGGTATGGTTTTCTCGGTTCTCTATGGAACCCATGAATCTCAAGTTTAAGGCTAGCATGAGTACAGACCCCGAGAGCCGAGGAGGCTTTGGGCCATATCTTGAAGGCGTGGGCCCGGTTTATGTGGACGAAGAAGGTGATGCACAACTCATCAGATACGGTGTTCTTGAGGATGTGGAGAAGGCATTGGCAATTCATGGGGAGAATGTGGCGGCATTCTTGGTAGAACCCATTCAAGGTGAAGCAGGGTATGTATCTTTCATTCAACAAAGTCTTTTACTATACTCATAAGGTGACCAAAGGATTGTGGTGCCCCCAGAGGGTTACTTGAAGGGTGTAGCGGAACTTTGCAAGAAGCACAACGTGCTCTTAATTTGTGATGAGATCCAGACGGTGAGTTCTACTTTCTTGACTCTGATATCCGGGTCTAAAAAAATTCCTTTCACCATAATAGGGTCTCTGTCGAACGGGTAAGATGCTCGCATGCGAGTATGATGGGATTAGACCGGACGTGGTCTTGCTTGGCAAGGCCCTTTCAGGTGGAGGTGAGTTGACTGTGGCGTCGGCTTGGATTTGAAGGATTCATCTAACATGAATTGAATGTGTCAGTGTACCCGGTTTCGGCGGTCCTCGCAGACAAGGACGTGATGCTTTGCATCCAGCCGGGCGAGCACGGGAGCACGTACGGAGGGTATGTTGGCACTTTCAATAGATTTCCGTTGTCATTTTAATATATTCTCCCCATCCAGGAATCCGCTCGGATGCGCTGTGGCGATGACCGCGCTCGACGTCCTCATCGAAGAGCGTCTCGCTGAGCGTGCTTTCGCCCTTGGCGAATACTTCCGCGGTGCAATCCGCGACCTCAAATCGCCATTGGTCAAAGAAGTGCGAGGTCGGGGATTGCTCAACGCAGTCGTCATTGACGAGACGAAGAGCAAGAGAGGCAGGACCGCATGGCAGTTCTGCCTCTTGTTGATGAGCCGTGGGGTGTTGGCTAAGCCAACCCACGTGAACATGTGAGTTGCATTACACCTCTTTTCGTCTGGTCGAAGGCAGCGTTAATTCCATTCGTCTTAGCATACGGTTTGCTCCGCCTCTCGTAATTGAAGAAGACGATTTGAAAGAAGCAGTGAAGATCATCGGAGAGTGCTTATCAGACCTTGATCAGGTGAGTTAATAACAGTTCCATTCCTCCCTTCATTCTCGTCGGGTCATTTCCCTTCCCTTCCGTCTTTCCGTCTTTCCTTGACTGCATGACGAGCCAACGTTACATCCGACGCTCGACAATCGGCAACCAGCGATTCTGGCGCTCAGCGTTCGACGTTTATTAAATACGGAAAAACCCCTCTTTCCCTTTCCTGCGTGGATATGCGAACGGGTCGGAACTACGCCGACGGCGAAAGCTGGTGTTCTTTTTTGAAATAATGTGCTTCGAGATGATGCTAATTACCTTCTCTTCTCTTCTTTTTTTCTAGATTGACGAGATCCCCGGCGATGATGCGAGCGAGAAGGGACATAAGGATGGACTCACACTCTGAGACTGGGTCTTTGAACATGTCCTCGTGTTTACATGATTATGTTGTCGAAATCGGACTAGTTTGGGACCGTCAGATGTATGTACATACTTGCTTGTATAATTTATGCTCGTCATCTGTATTTTATACTATGCTCAGCTGTACTTCGCTAGCTTGCTCTCGCAAATTGATATATCGAGATATTCTCTCAGTAGATACTTAACTTAAGTACGATATCGTTTAATGACTCAGTGTAAGGTTTCTAACGAAATCTCAATATTCATGTACTACAAGACCTACCTGATGACCTTCTGATCAACTACTCGAGCAACTGTAACTGTGTTCTGTATTTGTTGCGGGGTAATCGTGGGAGTTCAAAGTGTTACAGGTGAAACCAATTCGAGGGGGATGCGGGACGACGTACACTTCCACGTCCCAGAGCTGCAGAGCAGACTAACAGGGACTTCTCCCATAGTGGCCAGACCAAAGGGGAAATACCATCATTCGAGCCGGACCTTCCTTTTACTAGTACTTTTCACTTCCTTCACTTCCTCAAAAAGAGGCACCAAGCTACTCCTTTATTAGCTGATTACCCTCGGGCATTGCTTTGACCGCATACCCCGACCTCGTAATCTTTAGCTTGTAATAGTTGGATTCCTTGCGAATGGACCGATTTCCTATTAGATTAATCCCTTGGAATGACACCCTTCGGTGGAGGTACATTAGTTCCTCGCTTCGCATCCGGTTCGAGACCGAATAAAATACGAGATGTAGAATCATTAAAACTTGCAAAGCTTTTGAGTTGGAGTGGAGCCCGGAACAACGTCCGTATTTCTATTTTTGGTACATGGGCGCTTGTTTGTCCCAATAGCCGCCGATTTGTGCATTAGGGCTAAAGGGTTTACATTCATTGTAAAATGGATCGCAAAGTATTTGAGAAAGTTGGCTGGACCTCGTTCGAGAATATAGGGCGTGGAAGTGTTATGGAAGTACTCACTGGTACTGACATGTAAACACGCTAATTCCACGTAGCTTCCGTGTTGCTTTGATCCTGAAGCACGCCTAGGTTTTTGTCACTTGGCAGTGCGCTGGAAAGCATCGGTGGTGGAACGTCGTACTATCCCAATAGTTTAAGCCACTAATCAGTAAACCATGGTCTAAGACGAGGCGATCACCTGAGTCTGCCGAAGAGCATCAACGGGTTCAGTGTGGTCAAGAACACCTTCTGGGATTGCGCTACCAGTGATACGTATTCCAGAGCGCAACTTCAAGTTCGTAAACCTGGATTAGAGGCTGCGACTTAGCAAGAGAAGAATACATTGACAGACGTCATGGACTGAAGCTTAGTCCGATTGTCATATTTGACGCAGTAGCATCGGCTACGGCTCTTGGCACATGAGGGCCAATGTCCTCTGGGTCAGTTAATGTTGTTATTGCAAAAATACAGGATCCATTTGGGATGCATGCTAGGGAGTTAGTTAAGTTAGTCAAGTTTTGTCTGGACGGCAAGAGAACGACGAGACTTGACCTACAGAGCCGAGGAACGATGCGCTGGTAAGTAGGCAAATTTGTTTAATTACTCACTAGAAACCCAACGTATCCGTCTTCTAAGCCGATCTATAACAGAATTGCGCACCTACTTTCAATATAAAATGGCTCCAGTAGAGACATAATTCTTCAAGCTCCCAAACCCGAGAAAAATCGCAACAGGTGAATTCCAATCGGCTTTATCACTCGTAAGCCAACATTCACTGGCTGATAAATTTCCTTTGAAGCTCGTATCTGCCATTTAGCCACTACATTCGAGGTTAGCAACCTGCCTTCACCGCTTTTTGAAAAAAAACTCGAAGGTACTGACAGGCATCTCTGCAGAATGAGCTATACAACTACCCTTCGTCTCTACCAAACCAACCCCAACGCGTACTTCTACCCCGTGGAGCAGACCGTCTGGAACTATGCCAACGGCGGAACTTGGTCGCACATCGATGAGGAAAGAAAACTCGCCATGGGTGGTAGCGGTACTTCTGGTACTATCCGCTTCGTTGCTGACACTGGGGAAATTTTCCTCGTTGCCCTCGGTGTTCACAACTACAAAAGGTGGTGCGACATTGTTACAGACCTGGCTTCGAGCGATACTGGCGCTGTCATTCAGCCACTGTACTATACCGGTCCCCGAAACGCCCAAAGGGAACGGCAAAGCGCGAGTTGCACTGCTACCAACTCTAAAGGCCGGAAATTTGATGTCGTCTACACCGTGGGTGACGGGAACGACCTTAAAGCTAACATCGTCATTGGATGAGGGTGTGTACGGTCCCTCTTGAGCAGACCTTCTTTTCCGCTAAGCTTAGAGTAGATCAGGCGTGTGGCTCTTCGCTTCAAAAATTTCAAGCCCTGGTTACCCACTGGAAAAATATTATAGGAGGATAACAAGAAAAAAATGCGGTATACGTCGAAGTGTAGTAATTATACCAATAAAAAAAGTGTGAATGGAAAAGTACCATCTGTTACTATAAGGCCGCTGAAAAAAAGGTATACATACTCGACATGTCTGTGGTTTGTATATAAGGCACTCGACAAGACGACGTGAGTGTTCGGGTATTAAAACCCAAGTATAAAATAACAAGTAACATTTAACTTGCATTCCGATCATTAAATGGCGTTGTAGGAGGACTGTCGAGCACATTTGGGGCTGAAATAGGCGCCCGTGGGCATATGTCTGGTAATACGAGCGTGTCCCAACCACATGGCAGAAACTAAAGCTGGATATTACATAAGTCACGGTGTAAGATATCAATTTTATTACGATACAATTAACATCGTTATAAATGAGCGCCTCCAGTTCTTTCATTGAAGCCGATGATCAAGCACCTGTCACATGTGTGGGGCAATTATGGAGAGGTTATTAATACTGTGATGGTTCTACGAAAATAAAGGCGCAAACATTCGCCCCAGCTAGTTTCACTCAGTCAAGGAGACAATTTGGTACTACGTCAATGGCGGGACCTGGTCTCAAATTATTTATTGAGAATGTCCCTCACCGTCCCTTGATAATGGAGGCCGATGCGGGTAAACCTTTCATTACGAATAACCGAGGGTAGTGAAATCTGAAGATTATATAGATTACAGAAAGCATGGTGCAGAAAGCTGGGTAATCTGTACTGGATACAATAAACAAAACGATACGACGAACGAAGACAATAGGTCCATGACAGCACTGCTCCACAAACATAATCCAATCAAAAAAAAATTGCGCGCAGAACGAATGGTGAACTGGAGGGTGTTCCCAAATCTAATCTAATGTCGAGGATAGATCACCGCAGCTCCTCTGGCCATTCGGAACGTCTCCGCCATCGACCTTCCGAGTCGAATCTTGGGTTGACTGGGTAAACGACGCCATCGCTTCCGCTCCGTCCTATGGGTACTAAAGTCCAGGGATTAGCATTGCCTCGAAATGTAGTTTAAGTAAAAAGCCAAAAAAACAAGCGTCAAAATTGGGTCGCCGACCTGATCCGAGACCCGAACGGCCAATCGAGAATAAGTCAAAAAGCTCACATATCCACCCGAGCCAATTTCTGCCCATCACGTCAACCCACTCAATATACGCACTCCCTTTCCACCAAATAAACCCTTCTTTACTCGGCCTTCCCCACTCCTGATCCCATTCTCTCGTTTTCTGCTTTTTCGCGCTGGTTAAGAAACGTCAACAAAGAAGTAGAAGTAAAGAAGAGAGCATCCGGCGCACCCAAACTCCCACCAGCTAAATCCTTTTGCCAACGTCCTTTCTTCGCGTTCTTGAAAACTGCGAATTTGCATGCTCTCCACCGTCGTCTGACCTCGGAGAATCATGTTGGTGTGTGATATCGCCAGAAGGCTGGTGAATAAGAGGAAGAGAGCCGCCCTGCCGTGGAGAACGTTCACATCAGAAAAACTTGTTACTAAACTAAAAGGGAAGGAAACGCTTACAGTGCAATAACCACAATTTCTTGTGGGTTAATATCCGTCCCAGGTGAGGGGGAATTCGAGCCAACCACCGTGTACGCAACAAGCGTACCCAGCATATATGATGTTAAGACCATTGTGGCTTGACAAAAATTCAAGAAAAACTGCCCGTTGAAGAATTTAAACAACTGTTAGCCTAAATTGGATCAGTACACGAAAAGGATTTCGAACTTTATGATTTCGAGCACCGACACACTGGCCTATCCCTACAAGATAATAAAACGGATAAGAAACATGAAGCCCTGTTCGCTAGCAGGGAGCAACATACATGGGCAATGGTGGTCGTACTTCAAAACACACTAGTTGAACAGATATTAGTCTTGAGAAACGTGTAGAAGAACAATCACAAATCAAAACTCACGGTCCCACACACCCGACAATGATGTGCTCGGTAGGGTTTCACGATCTCGTCGGTCGTGCAATATCGATGAATGGGGTGCAACACCGGTGTCGTAGAAGGCCGTCGTGTGACGTTCAACAACTGTAATTGGCGTTCTCGCTCCAGTTCTTTTTCTCCCTTGACGGATGGAGAGCGGGTGTGTATGGGTGCAAGAGGGTTCGGTTTTTTCAGTTTCAATTTGGACTCTAGGATATTAGGGCCATCAGTCCGTCGATTCTTTCGCTCGTGCTGTGATGTGATGGTCACGGAAGATGTTGGCGCGGGGAGTGTTTCGGGAGGCGGAATGCTTGACGTCTGGGTTTCGGAACCGTTTAGAAGTGCTGGTTTAGGTACTTGTATTGAGTCCAGTGTTCCAACATTTGGCTCTTGTTCTACTGGCTGCTCCGCCCCCTCTCGTCTTAGTAAATCCTCATAAGAAGGTCCGGCGAGGCCATTTCCGTTCTCCCTCCGCTGTGACGGACTGTAGGAGTACTGTCTAGGCCGGTGGGAAGAGGCACTGTGTCCCATCTCAACATCTTGTACTGGAGGTGGCATGTCGTTTGGATCGTGTGAGCGCGCAGTGGATTGCCAGGAATCGCGTAAAGGTGCTGAGGCAGGAATGAGAGGCCGTTCAGACTTTTGGATGTGCTACGGGGAAAAGGTGAGATACATTTGCCCTAGGGGAGAAGTTTGATGGTGGCGTACATCACGAGCATAGCCAGGAGCAGTCAGCACAACCTATGAAAGATATTTCGTTGGATTATTTGATAGGAAAGACTTATAGGGCATACCTTCACATAAGCCCAGACCATCCATAGATAGAGCACACAGAATACCACGAGTAGCGCAACTACACGAAAGATCAATGTCGTAGAATATCGAAGCAAGGGATGAATACCGACTTCCTGTCCCTTGACTAGCAGGTGCCCCATTCCTCCTCCTAATCATCGGTAGACAAAGTTGCTGAATGTATACATACGCAGCATACCCCATAATCCCCAATGTTACTCCGATCATAAGTTTCCTCACAATCCATGGCTGGGGTTTCGTCCTGTTGTATCGTCGATCCCTGGCAGCTTCTGCAGCTTCCTCGATCACACCACAACACGTCTTGTCCTTTGATTTATGGAAAGTTGGCGATCCTGTAGACGGGGCCATAATGCGCTCGGCCTTCTAGGAGCTTGCTGAGGGTGGAGGTGGTTAGAGAAGCGTCAACATTCAATTTCAAGCAGCCCTGGTCCCTGGAGCAGAGCAGGCAAGGACGTCACAAATCATGTCAGCCACGTGACCTGGGTTCAATATTAATAATGACGAGTCTCCGAGTCTCACGGTCTAAATTTATTATAATTTAATTGTACCTTGCGTTGCCTCGGATGATACAGTCGAACCTGTCATAATCCATAGTTGTAATAACCATACACCCCAGATAGATTTCGGCCGCTACCAAACCGAAATTTGCACCAAAATGAGCTCTCATAATGCATAACCTCCTAGTCCTTCCTATGTAGACAGACACCTATATTATGGGTTACAAAGGCAGGTTCGACTGTAGAAACCGAATAAAATAAAGTAATTATTCCGCTGTAAGATTCTTTTTTAGTATGTAAGCATCCGCCATCCAAATCCTTTAAAACCACCAACAATAGTTAGTTATCGACGGGACAGTCGTCGATTGGTCGAGAAACGCGAGGCTTTCCGTCATAGTATTTCCGACATCTTCGCTAAGATTGTAAGAGGACTCCGAGTCTACTTTCTGATTCATGAGGCGTGGTCGTGCTAGATAAGTTTGGCGGAACTAGAGTGGCATGTACAGCCTGAGTGGAGGCCAGACCTACATATTTGTCGGATTCATCTCAAATAATTTTGCTCCGTCGAGGTTCCGACCCGTACTTACAGGCACTAGCACTTCATAAATCGCGTAAAGAGTAGAGCATGTCAACTGGGATTTGATCGTTTCTCAGTTGCTAAATAGAGTCGTGTAACACATGAACGGGCAAATAGGCGCCCATCGGTCCGGTGATCGGCAGTGATCGACTTCCTCTTCAGGTAGATATCTAGTATGACTGTATCACACATAACTCTGGAGGTCAACTGGAGGTATCATGACACACAAGCCAAATCTCGGGTGAGGTTGTTTTCCCACATAACTGCCGTAATAGTATCGACTGTTCTGGTGGTCCGCTTCGTTAGGCTTTGTTTGAGGCTTGCGCCCTGACGCCACAGATGAAAATAATCCGTTTCTACAGCGTTCGACCTCTTGCGAGAGTATATACCCAGCCCTCCGTTTCTCGTGTTTATGAATAGCTGGGTTGATGTAGCTAATAAAATGGGTTGCTCTCCTCGAGAACTAACAAGGCCGCTGTCTTACAACTTTCACCTCATGCCACAGACAAAAAAATGTTTCTCGGAGGAACCGAACATCCGACTCACCAGGAACATTTTACATTTGAACTGCGGAGCGATTAATGTCCCAGAGAAGAACCTTCCTGCCCTAGTTTGAAATGCAATCGTGTCAGACTCCGAGATGTATCACGTTCTGTACGCCTGTATTTTCAAATAAAGTAATACCGCTCAAATCATACATTTTACTCGTGAAATACGTAAGGATGTCCAGCGTAAAAAATCCTCATCCTTCAACGGTAACGATGCTACTTTCTGTATTGTCCGAGTTAGTTAGAGCTCTTCGTGCTCCGTGACTCCAAGCGCTGGGCCGGTTGTAAGGATGGTAGGGCACGCCGGCAATAAGGACTCGATTCCGTGGTGTCCTTTCGAGTCGTCCGCTGAGCCGCCTTGACGCGATTTGGTTCTCCCGATGAGTTGTCTGCGCTTCGGATATGTTTTCGAAGTTTGGCATGAGCCGCCTATTCGGATGCCATAATATCCGCCTGTCAAAAGAGGGCAACGCCGATTCGTTCTCGTCGTCCCCGTCGGGCAGGCGACGGTATCCCGACCACGGTTCATAGAAGTCGAAGAATTCGCTATAGAAAACAAAGCCACCGAATGGTCTGTCTGGACTCGGTGGTGGGCGAACGTATTTTAAGTCGTTGTAGGTAGTTGTAAAGCGAAGAAGTGGGAGGTGATAATTTCCGTAGGGCCCAATGTCACGGAATTCCGCAAAGAGGTCGTCCAGCTCTTTCCAATGCCAAAGTTCGGCATCCTTTTCCAAGGAGTCCATGTCTTGGTACGGCCAAACGGAATTTAACTCTAGCAGCCGAACTTTCCCATTGGCGATTATGAAGCGATTGGTATAACAACCTCTGTAAAGGCATCCCTTCTGTTGAATTTTTGCAACTGTCTTGTAGACCAGTGCGCGGTCATCCAAACGTATCATTCTTCCCCAGGCTGCTTCGCTGACCAGGCCGATGATGGATCCCTCTCGGGTAACCAGGTGTCCGTAAACTTCGAAGGTTATATCTAGGCCCTGCACGGCTCGATAACCGTACATAGCACGATTCAGACACCAGAACTCAACGAAGTTCCAGGCATATGTAATATCTGAAAATCACAGTGAGCTATCCCCTGTTCCTAGTTCTGCTGAGGAGTTCGTACCAACTTCCTTCTCATTCCATATTCCTCGTCTATCTGAACATGAACCCCAAACAGTGAACTCGATTTCATCAACGTATATCAGTTGTGCCCACGTAGGGCAGGTAATCCTTGGAAATTGTTTCTCCCACTGCGAGATACGGTATCCGCCGGGAGCTGGCAATAGATATGCCCAGTTAGTTTTACCGAATTCGATGGTATCAACGAGGGCTTCCTATATTATTAGACAGAAAAGCTAGTCAGAAGGCAAGGAAGTCAAAATGTTGCAACACAAACTATAATTTCAAGATAGTTTGCATAACGTTTGGAAATTGCTTGCAATTCGTGCCAGCCGTAGTACGGATCATCCACATCCACTCCGGCTTCAGGCGTGAATTTAGGCGCCTGGATAACTATTTCTTTCCGGTCCCTCCACAAGACAATGGTCGGTCCTTCATCATAATCGGCCACCCCTCCAATGAAAGCAACAGCATTATGTGGTACCGGACAAGATTTAGGAATTGCCTTGAATGTCAAATCCATATAGAATGTGGCTTTGGTCGTCGTCGTCAGATGGTGGATTGTGCGTGTGTGCATGATCTGATCGATCTTGTTTTGCAGCGTGCCTGTTTGTTTGTTCGTGGGTACTGGTGGCTTGAACCTGCATCGTAGGTTTTGATCCCTTTACATTCTACGCTATACTGGTCCATGGTCTGGCGGTACTCGCGGGCGGCATTCTTTTCGGGAAAGATATGCGTCGAATCACTGTCTCCGTTTTTGGTGTCTTTTCGATTATTCCTTCTTGGAATCCTTCCCCGAGTCATGTTAGCTTTAAGAGGAAAATCGTCTTAACCATGACCTAAACGACTGAGCCTCCCAGCAGTTTCATTTGGAAAATGTTCGGTAGAGGACATTTAGTTCAACCACCTGTTTCATATTTGAAATTTATACCGGTACGAGCGAGCGCTAAGGCTCTCATAAATAGTGTCGAGCATAGTCAGGATCATGTCAGTGCAGCCCTCCAAAAAATATGTGCACCGTTCAGACAGTCAAGTGCCCAAAATGTGGACGAAATTGGGATCATACCACACGTTGCTCGCCAACTGCTACCCATAGCCCAACTCGAGTTGCTCAACCGGACCCCAAGCCTAGAGCATGCGATCCAAAGTGTCAAGGTTGAGGCACTGCCTCCCAGAATTCACCCTGTGAGTGCACTCTTTTCATAACCAGGATTATTTCTCCAAATTTGCTAACCAAGCTTTGAATTTAATACCTAGGACCGTTTCAGTCGAGCCAGCTCCGGTTACATTTTTTTCATTCGCTGCATAGTACTGCTGGCCGATGCGACACATTTGTCCTGTGAAACTGTGGCACTATGCTCTGTCACTGTCGTTCTGGCTCCATGTTTTCTCGAAAGCCTTGTTGATTTTTTTTCCTTCGTTACTTCTACTCATATTCCGTGCCCAACCGTTCATAAATCTTGTCTTTCCGTCAATCCTGTACCCCACAGCTACTCTACCTTGTTGCTCCATAATTCATGTCTTCCGCCGATCCACTCATGTATTTGTGTTCCCCCCCCTTGTAATTGCTGATTGCGTGCCTTTCAACACCTGTATTATTATATCCGCCGTCTGGTTTCCCATAGTTAAATTCTGTATCCATGCACGTAACCTTCGTCCCATGTCATTGATTATCTGTTGGCAATAGGTTACTGGCATTGTATGCGCTTTATTCCTGTATTTTATCCCACCTTCAATGTTATTGTTAGCTATTGCGTCGTGAAACTGCACAAATGAGATCGAATAAATTTCTGTCAGTATTGTTGAGATTATCGCATCGGTACTTGCTATTTTCATGGAAGCAGTTTTACACAGCCAGTATTACATCAATTGCAAGACCAACGCCGATCAACCTGTGCGCCACATTGACTCGAAATGTCTTTGATATGAATTTCAATTTGTTCCCTGCATAGAAAGGCATACATTGAATTGTCAACGACCAGCCGGTAATAGACTTCGTATTTGAAGCCTCCTGATCTTCATTTTTCATTTGTGGTCTCGACACTAGAAAATATTTTGATTTTTTGTGACGGATGCTTTGGCGACAATGGAAATCCTCGTCCAGGGATAGACAAAGCCGAAGACACTTTACCTGGCGGAACGCTCAGCGCATAACATCTGTCGTCGCTTGCCAATTTTAAAGTAATTGAAATTCAGTAACGATAATTTGGCGAATACTAATACAAGGTTAGAGACAGTACACCTCCCCTGGAGGGTACAGAATCAAGTAGCGATTGTGAAAGTGAAGTTCGCATTGAAATTGTCAATGTTGCAAACTCATCGCAAAGAGGAACAACAATTTAATACCCAAAGTTTATGGTCTAAACAATGCTTGAGAAAATACGCGCCTGAAGAACCACCAGCTGCTTGGAAACTGCGTCATTTGGCATTGAGGAACCCGATGGACAGTTCGATTGAAAGATCTCCCTAGAGCTGGCTTTGGGTCCCATGCTGTGTGGAAATATGTAAGTGTGTAGCGCAAACGGTGAATTTCGAAGAAAGACTAAAAGTTGAACTCGTGAGACCGTTGGAGTGGCGCTCGTCATCGAATCAGTGCAAGCGTTGTTTAGCTTCGCTGGCACCGAGGCTGAAAATTGAACAGAGGCGCCTGCATTTACCTCCCTTCTATATGTAGGCTTGGGATTCGTCTATGGTGTAGCATCCAAGTAGCATCAATATGCAGAGCGTTAAGGAACGTTCCTTGTTATGTCCAAGAAGAGAAACAATTGACTTTTTTGGACATTTTCGACCCTGCGCTCGCGTGTTCGCCGCACCCCACGTGAATAAGCGGCAGTGTGGCGCTGGATTCCAAGTTTGATCTGGCGGTGCTTCGATTTTTGAGAAGAACCATGAGCGATATTGATGAAAACTCAAGACAGGCCGGTT
Organism: Galerina marginata; assembly: GCA_023014335.1. Taxonomy (NCBI): domain Eukaryota; kingdom Fungi; phylum Basidiomycota; class Agaricomycetes; order Agaricales; family Galerinaceae; genus Galerina; species Galerina marginata. Next base: position 1,415,545 of record JAECYW010000019.1, read on the forward strand.
CATGTGCAAACTGATGCGCCTTCGTTATATTGGGTATTGCCTATTGGAGCCTATTGGCGAAGAAAATTAAATGAGCATGGCAGGTGAAAGAGGAAGCTGACCTACAGAAATACTATAACGAGCTCCAGTAGCACAATAATGCATGTCGACACGCGCCATTTAGGACCGAAAAAAATGGGGGACAAATGGGCTCGAGGGAGGGTGGTCACGTCATTGCTGTAAGGATTTACTACCCTTTAATACCCCTCGTTCAGTTGCGGCTAATCATAGTCGGTATAAGGTATTTGACTTGGACAGGTCCCTCCCGGTCGGTGGCGAACCAGGAGTCCCTCATCCGGTATAGTGCTGGATGCAGGCACCGTATACGTTACCACCCATTCATTCGCCTAAAATTCGGTTCTGCAAACGACGATTCCGTCGGTAGCGCTCCTTACTTGCAATGTCATACAGTAACCAGCGGAAAATGCAGCGTTCACGAAACCATGGCCGATGGCCGATGCCTAGTATTGGCTTGTAAGTAGGCTTGGTTCGGTGTTGAGTTCGACGTATGTTGCCCCTCTACCGCACTTGTTTAGCCGTTCCTGGAAGTGTGGACGTCGATAATGGGTTTTTGGTATGTGTCGCCAAAAAAATCCAAGACAATCGTGGTATTTCGCATGGACATGCCACGCTTGTCGAGATCGGGAAGCGTGCAGAGTTAATTAAATCAGGTCAACGCGACATCGGACAGTGTGATGCCTCTTCATGTCTTTCACGGATATAAGCCAAGATGACGACGCGGAGAGTGCCAGCCACGGACATTTCACGGCAGCTGGTGGAGCCTGGAGATTAGTGAGGCCCGTGTAGGTTTAATGGGTACCGTGGTCATTGAGATTTTCTTGTGATTCGGTACGTATACTTGATTCGAAGGCCAGTTATTTCCGTCTCCTCGTAAGGCCTCGTAGCCTTCGCAATTTTAGTAAGAACAGATACACTTACCGTACATAGATAGTTTCAACTGATAATCAACATTCAAGGGGCATAGAGGGCTTGCATTCGCCTCCGCCCGTACGTAGCATATCGTGATGATCAGAATCCAGAGTTCAGACAGCTTTTCATCTAGCCATTACTGGAACAAACGACGTCGTAAAAAGCCAAAAGAGAAAGCACGAGGCAGGCCAGCGCCAGCGCAGCATACTAGGCTTGGCTTCTTTCAGCGAACCGGAAGGAATACGTACGGCCATCGCCACCAAGACAGCACTGATCCGTAAGAAAGTAGCTGAGCGCCGGGTGGCACTGGCATATTGTTTAGATAGGTTCATTACGTGTCTTGTCTAGTACCACATGGGCTGACAGTGGAGAACGGTCCATGATTCGTTCGCTGACCGCTCAGTTGGTCAATGGGGGTCGGCGAAAAAAAATGAGCGACAAGTACGGACCGTGCAGTTACCACCTCGCTGGCTTTCGTGCTCAGGTTGAACGGCTAGCCCGAGAACAAATCTTTCCATGGTTGGACGGGCAAATCTCCCAGACGGTGGGGCCTACTCAAAGTTGCACTGGGAATACGTCCAGCTATAAATTGTCGGCGGACGCTGGAATGGGCAAAGGACCAGGCCATGTCAAAGGAACAGGACAGATGATCATCAGGGATTCTATCTTGTACACATTGCTTCCGTTGGCGCAGGGTATTTTAAGGACGTTGCCTGAGACGATGACTCTTTGATAGATTGATGCAGTCCGGAATTATGATGATTCCATGAGCAAGCGCGAAGAGCTTGAACGAGTGTGGACATGATAAGTGATTGGAGCTGGACTGGGGTCTCCTATTGAACACAAAGATCCTAAAATTAGCGCTCGACGCCGTGCGAGAAGAAGGCTGGAAAGTTTGCTTTTTGAATTCGTTCACCAATACGTATACAAAGCCAGAGAGAAATAACCGATATCAGAACCTGGAGAGTGTGATGGAATCCCCCGTGAGGAGACAGCCATGACCTTTTTGCATGCCATCAGAAAGAAGACAACGAGAGCCAACGAGCTTGCTTAAATACCCTCACAGCTTGTCAGCTGATGAGAACCCCAGGCGAACGTTTCGTGGAGGCCGTGTGCGTCGATTCCATGAGTGTATATGGCTGCGATGTCCACCAAAATAAAGAACACAGTCTTCCTTGGAGACGACTCTTGGTAGGATGAGAAAAAAAAGCCCTGACAGCCCCGAGGCCTTTTTTTTGAGAGCGCCTGCAGTCAATTTTGGTCGTCAGGGAAGGGGCATTACGGTCGGCAAGGGAGATGACCGATTTAGAGCCGACCCTGATCGTTTTAGGAAAGACAGACCTGAGTCCTTCTTTCCCAAGAACCCTTTGTAAATATTTCAATGAGAGAATTACCGGACATCCCCCTTTCTTGAGTTTCTGCTTTTGCATTTAGACATCCTGGGTCACTGTTTCTCCTCCCCCGCTCCCCCCACCATGCCCCGGTCGCTGGATGACCTTGATCCATTGACCTTGGCTATAGCCCCACCTCCGGATGAAACCTATGAGCAGCGGCTCGTACGCGAGGCTGCAGAGGCTGAGGCAAAAAGGATTAGTGATGAGATTGACGAGCAAATTCGGAAGGAAAGAGAGGCAGACAGAAGGAAAAAGAAACCGGTGAAGCTCCTCTTGCTCGGTGCGTCTCTTTCACGCCATCATATCCAACTACAGCCTCATATGTGTTCATCTAGGCCAAAGTGAAAGTGGAAAAACCGCCACATTGAAAAGTACGAGTTGACACGTTTCTATAGAGTCCAACAACTAAAATTTTAATCCTACCCCAGACTTCCAACTGACATACGCGCGACGAGAATGGTACGAGGAACGCGCGGCCTGGCGAGCCGTTATCTTCCTCAACCTCGTCCGCAACGTCAACGAAATTCTCGCACACCTCACAAGCGAGATGTCCGACCTTCCATACAACCCCGACGACTCGCAGGAGGATCTCTCTGGGCCCAGACCTCCAAGAGCCTTACCCCGTCTCAAATTTACCGAGCAGCACCGCGTGCTGCGAATGCGCCTCGGACCTCTCAGCAACGTCCAGCACGCGTTGGAGCACCGGCTCGGCACCGCCAGTCTTGAGCCACACTCCACCTCTGTGAACACCGCAGCGGCCTTCGAACAGCCCGCGCCGGCGAATCGCCGTGCACTCCAAGAGTTCTCCATTAACTCATCCAACGGTTGGAAAACGGCCCTCGATAAATTCCGCACAAAGAACCCCACGCGGCAAGATAGCGGTAACTCGAGTCCGAGCAGCTCCACTGCGAAAGGGAAGGCCAAGGAAACGGACGCGGAGGACGACATCGTCGAAGTCATTGCCTCGTGTCGCGACGATATCAAGGCTTTGTGGGAGGATGACATCGTGGGAGAGACGTTGAACAGGCGCAAGGTCCGTTTGGAGGACGCGCCGGGTTTGTGAGTAACCCCTTCTTCACACAGCTATTGATTTTCATTAACGAATTCCAAGCTTCATTAATGATACCGAACGAATTGCGAACCGGGATTATCAGCCCACGGATGATGATGTGATTCGAGCTCGCCTACGGACCCTCGGTGTTCAAGAATACAGATTCATCTTTGATCACGGTATGAATATCGGTCGGAATATTGCTTCTTCCATACTGATGATGGTATTTGTTTTCTCCAGGGCGTACTATGGGTCAGGAATGGAGATTGTATGACGTTGGTGGGACACGGAGTAGTGTGAGTACTTCGAACGCTCCAAAATTACATTCGGTTGCTAACCAAAGAGATAACAGAGAGGCGCCTGGTATCCATACTTCGACGATGGTACGCCCATTTCACACCTTCGTGTGTTGTTTTTGATATTGATTATCTCTCTCCAGTCGATGCTATCATCTTCCTTGCGTGAGTGAAAACTTAAATTGCCCAGCTTCCTCATATCTCATTCTTTTTCTTTCCATGGTTACAGACCGAGTGCGTATTACCAAAACTAGCCTGCTCTCATGTTCTTACCCATACTCTGTTATTCTAGTATCGCCGTTCGATGAAAAATTAGCAGAAGATCGCAGGGTCAACAGATTAGAAGACAGCTACCTTCTTTGGCGGTCCGTGTGCTCGTGTAAACTTCTCTCTCGAACGCAGATCATCCTCTGTATGTCCTTTTCCGCCCATCGTACATGCCCCATCCTCTGTTTCTATTTGGCTGTTCCTAGGAGATGCTGACAACCTTCTTTTCATTTTTCCTTCATCGTGATGATGCAGTCCTCAACAAATGCGATTTATTACAAGCCAAGCTCCAGCGAGGGGTTCGAATACGAGACTCTGTGCCTAGCTTCGGTGAAAGGAAAAACGACCTGGCCACGGCCACGAAATGTACGCGTTTTTACTTTCTTTGGGGTTTGAAATGTTGATGCTGAGGTTTCGTTTTTCCATAGATTTCCAACAACACTTCAAGGAAATCTCACGGAACCACTCGCCTGTCCAACGCCCATTCTACGTTCACCTAACCTCTGTCATCGTACGTACTCTTGCTGATGATATTTATCCAAGCCATTGTCCTCATTCAATCCTCTTGTTCTCGTTCGTTTTAGGATACACGGTCTACAGCTGTGACATTAGGAGCAGTGGAAGAGTCCATCCTTCGGGAACATCTACGTCGTGCTGATCTGATGTAGATTCATCACCAAGTTTTCCACCCCACCCACCCTACCCGGTCTTTCCATCCATCTATATTCGTGTTCGCATCTTGGGACTCAACTTATCCGGTACCTAATTGGTTTTTGCCCCCTTAATTCTACTTCGGGCGCATCGGTTTCCCCTTATTCCTCCTTACCCCGTTTTACTTTTCTATCTTCTATGACACCGCCCACGCCACCCACACCCGCCATCTTCTACCACCATCACACTCGGGTTATCTTCTGTCCAATCTCATTCCTCCTTCCAGAAACACAGAGATAGACTACGGGCCATATCTTTCGTCTCATTTAACGAATTTTAGTACTTACTGTATGATTACGACGGCGCGTCCCTCTTTCCTCTTTCCTCTCCCTTCTCCCCATTCCATTCCTACCCTATTCACGACATCATACCAATCATCACTGTAGCCCGCCTCCGCCTCACTTACTCATCCCAACGCCGACTCCACACTAGCACCAGGACGCCTCATCTACCATAATCCCCGCCATTTCACGTTCTGTCTTTGTCTGAGGCTTTCTTCTCTCTCGTCATGGGATTTTTCTTCGGCACGTAACCGCACTTTTGTACTTTCTCTCTCCAGCAAGCCTCTTCCTTTTCACTGCTCAGCGCCACCCTCACGCCTCTCCTATACACTTAGTTACTTACATCTCTGTGTATCTGCTCTGTATCGACTCTACTATCGCTTCATCTCTTTCTCCCTCAGTCAATTTTTTTTGCTTTCTGTTACACACTGAGCTTTGAGTACCAAATGCAACGGTTTTTCAAACACTATATCACGACTGGATGGGCCAGGCATCGTTTGTCTCTGATTTAGTACACAAGTACCACTCGAGTATAAGCAAGGCAAGTAGAGGTATCGCAATCACTATTGCAGTAGCTATGACCGCGGAAGGATTGCGGAGGCATATATAATCAGATCATAAAGTATGTATACGTTTCAGTCGGGGATCAGATCCAGCTGTCTATGTAAGCCAATCGAGGGGCAGGGATGATGTATGTACGTTGGAGAGCGAAGGTTGGCATTAGAATAGGTATTTAGTCGGAGGGAAAGGCAGAACACACGACACCAGAGCAACGAGAGCAAACTTAGCAGGCAGTCCATCATGAGAAACGTTCCCCAGAGCCATTATTCCTTAGCACAGGACTTGGAAGTCCCCGCTCTATCCGACTATCATCCACCGACACCGACATCGTCCGCACATTGGTCGTGCCCGTGTTTCCCTGGCGCCCCATCTCCACGTCCTGGCCGGACAGATCCACCTCGTCTTCGCTGTCTGCCGGGGAGTCAACATTGCTGTGGTTTGCACTCCCTGCAAGCCCAGACGTCGACCGCCGTGCTCGTCGCGCGTGGAACGTCCGGCTCGCCGTGGCGTTGGAGAAGATGGGCAGCAGATATCGCTCGTCGAGCGCCTGGAACCACTTGCCGTCCTCGCCGATGCCCATCGAGGCCGTGAGACTGTTTTGTCGTGGCGGATGCGAGGTGTTGGTGGAGCTGTTCGGGGCATTGGCGTTGTCGACGGCTGTAGGCGCGAGCGGTAGGACCTCACCCGCGTCCGAGTCGTATGAGTCTGACGAGGCAGATGAGAAGATGGCCTGGCCAGTGACGGGAGAAAGTGGCCCGTTGTCGTGGTGGTTTTGGAATTGATGGTTGTACAGGCGCGATGCGTAATGTGCTCCAATGCGGCCTGCTGCTGCGCGAGGGCCACCAGGTGTATGGAGAGCGCTTGAGTCTTCGTCCGGGAATCTACTCCAGCGACCAGGGTTTCCGTTTCCTCCTCGTCCCACCCAAGCAGTTCTTCCTGGAGGCTGCACTGGTTCGTCTTCGTCGCTGCTGACTGCTGCATCATCTTCAACACCTGTCCTAATGCCAAGCACTTCCAGCATCCTCGCTGTCGTGCCACCGAAAATGACAACTGTTAATACAACGACAATGAGCACCGTTGTGCGCATCATCTGTGCGTTGGGGCCATTAAATCCGGCAGCGAGAGCGACGCCAACGGCACCTCGCAGACCCGCCCAAAAGAGCATCATCTGGTAAGAATGCGGGAGTTCTTCTTGCCTCTGGCCACGAACATGTTTTTGGAAAAGGTTGATCGCTTCTGAAAGAGGGAACACGGCTGCGTATCGCGTAAAAACGACCGCAATGGTGGTGATGATGATGAATACCGGCTTCACGTAACTGAAGACGGGTTCTGATACAGGAGCGCTGGTGAAAAGTGACATGCCGAGGTAAATGAAGATAAAGTTCTCCGATAGCTGGGCGAGAGTGGAGAAAATGTATTTGGTGGCCCGTTGTGTTCTCCGCGACATCGTATGATAAGCGTAGTGTTTTAGCGTGATGCCGCAGAATAATAAGGATACGATGCCGGACATTGAAAGGCCGTTTGAGAAAAAGTAACATGTGTATGCACACAATGCGACTAGGCAGGATTCGATGGAGGGGTAGAGGTGGAGATACGAGTGCTTGAGCATCAGCGAAGTTGCTAGGCCAAAGGCAACACCTAGAGCCATCGATACACTGAATGACAGCAAGAAGATGCCTATGCCGTGGAAGATGGACTGGACGTACACCTCTGTGCCATGAAATTGGCTCAGAGTCCTTGGAAAGTTTTAGATTAAATTGCTATATGAAAGGACGATGAAAATTGATTGACTTACTCATACATGACGATACTAACGGCATCGTTGATTAAACTCTCGCCAAAAATGACAGTGTAGAGTTTGGGATCAACCTTGTATTGGTTGAAGATGGCCAGAATAGTGACGGGGTCCGTTGCAGAAAGCGTTGACCCAAATATGAGGCATTCAATCAACGGTAGCTTGTCCGTGTCAATACCAAGGTACGAGTAGATAAACACAAGGACCCTTTGCTGTGAGTGTTAAGGAGAGACATAGAAGGAAGATTGGATATTGCAACGTACCCAACACCGACTGCGGATATGAAGGTCCCAAGGAAGGCAAATATGAGGATAGAGCCGAAATTTCGGAAGAAATTATCCTAGGACACAATCAGAAAACCCAGGACACAGGACCACAATACGTACCTGTTTGAGCTCATATCCCGAATTTAAGATGATCGGGGGAAGCAATAAGTTGAAAAATAAAGTATGCTTGAATGTCTACAAGAAGTTTAAGTTAGCTGCTTTTTTAATAACAACAACGGAGGGTTGGTTCTAAGGACTGGTAACTTGCACATCTTGCCAAGAAACCAGCCAGGCGAGCGCCTTCAGAACAAACCGCGTTCCATATCCCCATTGCACCCCCAACTATACAGACTTGTTACTCACCAGAATCTCCCGAATCATCGTCCCAGGTGCGAGCCTAATGATCAAACCGACAAACATTCCAGCAAATATCGACACCAAAGTTTCGTGGACAGCGCGTATTCGTTTGATTTGAAGGTAGTACGATGTCAACAGCGAGAGTATCAGCAGCATGCAGACGAGGAAAAGTGACCACGATGAATAATATTCCTCGTCCCCCACTGCTCCCGCTGGTGTCGTTGAAGCCGCAGCGGCTGCTGCATGGGTCACTGAGGGCAGTTTGAAGGACATTTTTGCCGTAATTTCGTGGAGACACAGTAAAGGTCTACACAGAGACGGTCGTTGGAAGGTCTTGACAGCTTTCCGAGGATGTGTAAAGTGTACGAAACAAGCCCAGTCTCGACTTTTGCTATTGGATATACAGCTGATGTAAGCAATGCCATCAATGGACTCTGTCAAGGCGTGCACAAATTGCATGTATTTTCGACGGAGTGTGGTCTTCCACACAATTCCTTGCTAAGCTACCGTCCCTCGCATAGGCCAACAGCCCATTATTTCGTTAAATACCGTAGTAGCAATTCGATTAGGTATCCATAAGTTTAACCGTGAATCTTCTTGGTTGCAGTGGACACGAGACCCTCAGACCTTAACTCTCCAGTCATCACTACTACGAAAGACGCTAGATGCCGCCATCATTCGCACGTTTTGCTGGGTGGAATGCGGGCGCGATCCCGCTGCCGAGTGAGATCCCTCTTCAGAGAAGTCAGATCTCAGCACTTTCCTTTTCGTGGTTTCTGCGCTTTTCGTTATCGAAATCGACGTTGTTCTGCCAGAGCGTCTATCGTGTTTGTTGGGGGTGCTCCACCTGTTTGTACACTTCGGCATCGTTGACATTTTTGGGTCATTTTTCCTATTTCGTTTTTTTCTAGAATTTTCGTGGAATCTTATCTTTCTATGTAATCTTCTACTATAAGACAGAATGTTTCCCCACGCACCATACTGGGCGTCCGAGCGCGTTTTCGGGACGGGTCTGCACGATTTTCCTGGGGGTCTTCGACAAAAAACGACAGGCAGCGCGAGTTCTATCGAGCGGTGCGGTTTTTTTTTGGGGAGTGGATTTTTTCTAGACGGTGCGAGGGTTGGAAGTCGACCGTTTTTTGGCGGGAGATCGATCATTGATGGCATTTTCTCAAAACGGACGCCTGTGGAGACTTTCTAATGAGATAATGTGACGACTTTGTCACAAGTGATCTTCAAGTTTCAAGCAAGTTTCAGGCGAACTCAAGGCGAACTGTTAACAGTAGCTAACAAAACATAAGTGAACCGTAAGTTTTCTTTCAAATTTATTTGCATGACAGTGCTTAGACAGTGGCTGGCTCCTGCAAGGGAGCGTGCGAAGCACGCGACCGCGCTAGTACTAATCTAGAGGACAACCACTAATGAGGTTTCCATTGGATTCGATCGAGTCTAGGATACTCGCGTTTTTCCAAAATCTTTGGTAGCCAGAGAATAGATTCATAGTCAAAGAAGTCAAAGGAAACGTCGTGAAAAATCACATTAATCACATATGACTGTTGCAATTGGGTTAGGTTGAGTGAGAGGTTCCGACCGACAATTGATGAAGACCGATAAAGGGAGTGAGGGTGCAATTATAATTATGAGGATATACTATAGGTATGTCGATCAAAGCCGTCTCTTGGTTGCCCGTTTGGCAGCCCGCTGTCTTTCTAGAGCTTCCCGACGCGCCTTTTCTACTCTGTTGTTCAAGTCGTCTGTAAACCAAGACTTGCCTCGGCGGAAGGTACTCAGGATTGGAGGAAGCCGTCCTTGAGCACTTGGAGGAGAGATGGGCATGTCTAGGTAGCGACGCACAGCGGGCAAGCGCAGGACGAGTGATTGTATAGTCGTGAGGAATGCCGTGGTCATAAGTGATAAGAGGAGGCCCTAGAAAAGCATCAGCATTGGCAAGTGGTAAGTAACCCGGAGAAACCTTGCAACTTACGGATGGGAAGGAGGCCATAAAGAAAACTCCAGGTATCGTCAAAATTCTGAAGACGTTCATGAAATGACCCATATCAGGTCTTTCTGCGGTGTTGATATCCCTTGCACCAACCTTGATGGCAATCATCAGCAGAAGTACCAGCCAATAAGATGGGAAAGCAAGCATACCAGAATCTGGGCATTGATCATAGCGCACAGCGCAAGTGGCATGATGTACGTCGGATCCGCCACCGTCAAGTCGGGTAACAGGCTAAACCCGCTATCCTTCAATTGTTCGAGAGGCAATTTGCAAAGTTTCTGCACGCCAAAGAACAAACCGAGGGTAATAGGCAGTTGAATCAGCGAAACGACCCCACCCAATGGGTTGATGTTGTGTTTCTTGTAGAACTCTTGCATCATAAGACTAGCCTTCTTGACTTCGATCGGGTCCTTCGTGGCTGTTGTTTTCTTGATGTTTTCTTGCAGAGCCAGGAGCTCCTTTTGATAGGGTTGCATACGCGCCGACGCTTGCATGCCCTTAACCGCAAGCGGGACACACACCAATCTCCACAGTGCACTTCCGGCAACAATTGTCCAGAACCATGGAATACCGGCGGTAACATGAATGATTTCCATAGACCACCGAACGAGACCGGCTGGCGACCATCCTGCCAGACCCATAGCGGCAAGATCGCCATACTGAAGCGCCGCTGGGACGTTATTGATGATGGCATCCGTGACACCAGAAAGGATGGGTTCAGCATCCGCCGAACTGCTGGCACCCTCGACAGCAGCTGATGTATCGGTTAGGAAGGAGGCGTCGACAGGTGATGAAGAATCTGTCACAGGTGTTGGGGTGCTCTCAGTTAGTGTTGCACTTGTCGAGGTCTCCTCCACGGCATTGGAGGCCTCATCAGCCGGAGGTGGCGTCGTTTTCGAGGCAGAGCCCCAGCCCCATAATGACAGGTTACGTGAAGTTACTGGGGGTTGAGCAACGTTAAATTTACGACCTGTGCGTGTTGAAGGCTTGTTGGGGTCAACGACCTAAGAACTGACAAAATTGCACAGCTCTCACCAGTAACGTGGAAGAAAACAGCCGCGCATCAGAACGACAGAAACGTATAGACGTAACCTTCATACTAAACAGCCGCAAGCCACCTGGTCAACACAGGTTCACACTTGAAGTCATCTTTGAATACGCACCCCTTCGAAGACGTCCGCAAAGTTCCCTGCCGAATTCCAAGACCAACCGAGCTGGAAAACACCATTTTTTGGATCACCCCGCAGTCCACCGGGGTTTCCTTTTGTAGTTTTCTTTATATTCAGAAAGACTGAACAAAGGAGGTTTTGGTTGTCGCGAAAGAAATTAAGAGCATTTATTTTTCTGGTCGCGTCGGAAGCTTTGGCCTTTACACGTGATCTGTTTGCACCCAATGACCCTGCCTCGTCTAATGTCCATGGTGTAAGTTAACAGCCAATGTTATCGCGCCACTGAGTACTGAGCGCTCAGAGGTCACTTCCTTGGGTAACGCGCAGAAATAGTAATGGAAGGCACTGAACCTTCCCGACATACGTACAGGCGAGTGCCGGCGATTAACTGTTCAGAACTTCACTAATCGTGACTTGACCTCAACTTGAACTCGACTTGAACATCTCAGAGGGCACCGTCGACATTCTTTCGTCGCGGCGGATGTTAATGAACTAGTAGAAATAAGAGCCAGACAACGAACGTTTCACGGAGCATACAGCCGTACTGCTCTCGGAGCTCTGGGTTACTCGTTGACTATTTTACGACTGTTCGACCCAAGCTTTCATCGGAGTGAGTGCCCAATCATCCTTCTTCAAAAGGTTGCTGAACGTTATTTTAATCCTGCATTTGTAGTTGGACTTCTCTTCGCTATACTAGGAGCCCTTTTATTTGTCTTATCATTTGTCCGGGCCCGGCACTCCACACACGACTTCGCAGACCGGCACAAAGAAGCCCATCGAATCGACCACTGCATCAAAACCAAAGGGCAGGAGGGCACACGGATCTTCGGCCGCCCATTTGTTACCGCAGGATGGTCGGTCGTCCAAGTCACAGTAGTTGTGGCTGCGGTTGAGATTGCCCTCCTTGTGCTCATCGTTCGACGAGATATTTCTGTATGTCATTGCTTTTGGCAGGCGTGCTGCCTATTTCAACCTTGTTACTGACAATTTCAAATATAGCCGTAGACGGGCATGAGTTGTAATATAGGTTTTGAGGCCATTGATTCATTCCTGGCTCTATTCTGGATGTAAATTGTACACTACTGAATGACCCAAGTGTTCCTCATTTTTCATTGGACTCACTTAATCTTCGTCTCGAACATTTATCCCTTGCAGTTGATTTCTTTTGCTGATTATTCGAAAGTATATTTCCGTACGTCGTCAATCTCTATGGACCTCATCCCTCTTTGCGACTGACCTTTTCGAATCATTTTTGTTGTCGGTCAAAATGGACAGATATTAAAATTGTTTCTGATTTTGTTCCAAAGGCTCGCAATTCAGTAGTTCAAGGCTCCAAAAAAATTTCCCTCCCTCACAAAAGTGTCAGCCAAGAAGGCCGTTGTCTTCGTTGACAACGTAATTCTGTACGTTGCCGATTTCTTTACACCTGCAGGTCGCCTTCCAACATGACTAACCTTTTCGAACGTCTGTCTCCACAGACCTGAAACAGGCGTCTCATTGTTCGTTTCTGATTGTATTCAATATGAACCCCATTAAGCAATTCAAGTATTTCTTGACATTCCTTCCTTAATCTCCGTGCTGTAAAACTCTCCCTCAACACGTTCTCGGGTCGTATCTCCATCACAAAGCCGCTTTCTCATTTTGCTTCGCTGTGTGCCGATCGCGTTTCTACTTCGTCGCCTGACCAACGTGACCATTTTTGGAAGGGGGTCGGGATGTGAACCCTGGTGAACCGTCAAGGCCTCAAGGTCCAGAAACTCTCCGGCTCCCGTCGGGAACCTGACAGGCGACAACTGCACCACCAGCCCTCGTTTTTCACCGCCAAACGCATCCTATCACGATGTCAAAAGTAGGACATGTGTATAGGCTCGTGTAGGTGTATTTAGCCAGGTGAACGGCATTTATTTGCACGATGAAGACATAAACTTTCCAGATTAAGCAGGCCCATGTTCATCCTTCAGTTTACTTCGGTTACTAAATACGTTTCCCTCAGGAAGGTCATGCCAAACCCCACAAAATCCTACAGGGTGTCTCTGTCATGCGAAGCAAAACCATGGTGCATTAGCAAGTCAGTGCAACCCGCGATAGTCGCATCTTTTGCACCGAATACTAATCGCCAACGCCCAGGGGCATGGCACACTCTTACGGAATAAATTTACCCTCGATGAGCTGTTGCTCCGGGCTACTGATTTAATCCTGAATCCCGGATTCCTGGCCGTCTGCGAGGCTTATGACGAGAATTGTGTGGTGTCGATCGTGCCTGGTACCGCAACGATCCACGGAGCCTACCTTGCTTTTATCCGGCAACCCGGTGAATCTGAAGATACATTCAATCACTTTCGGTGGGACTGAATCGATAATCGCGGCGGCCCAAGTTTACACAGGCACTTAATTCGGAACCAGGGATCACATCTTTCCCTTTATTGGCTTCAGTCCTTGGCATCGATCATCCCCCGCCGCGGCATTTCTATCCAGCTCTACAACTTATAGTATATACTCTCTCGAGCGTATTCCGTCATCGCTGTGACTTTCCGATTTATTTAACGCTAGCAAGCCGTATGTAGGTGCCGTGGAAACCGCTCCTAAATTTTAAATATTAAGTACGAGGGAAGGTGGCACCAGCACGACCCAGCTCAACACCGTGCTGACAGTAGCCGTTCTCGTGACGAAAAGGAGAGCGAATCTCAAAGAGGATTAGAACTTTCTTCTCAGGACCTTCCGAACACCCGTGAAGGCGTCATCCAGGAGATTTTCGAGACCGAAGAAGAGCTGCTGCGCCGTTTTCACATCTGTATGCAGATGTTCATTCTTCCTCTTCGTGTCCATAATAGTCCAGCCTGGATCGCAGGAGTACCTCCGAACGTGGCTAGGCTCCTCGACTGGTTCGATGACATTGTCAAACTGCATGAACAAGTTTACCAGTCCCTCTGCTCAGCTCGGGATACCATGTCGCCTGCTACAGACCGCGTGTCGGAAACTCTTCGGCCGTTCGTCCTGAAAGCTGAAATTTACCAACCTTATCTCGTTAGACTTGCTGATGTATCTGAGGAGATCGTCCATCATGTCAACGACTCTGCAAGCGATTTCGGCCAGTTCGTCATACTCCAGCAAAAGGCGGCGAAATGTGAAGGGTGGTCGTTCGAAAGGTTGTTGATGATGCCTGTCAACCGATTGGCCGAATATCAGGATTTGTTTGCAGTATGCTTTTCCTCCTTGTATTGTTTGACGAACGGTCCAGATGCTGATTTCGATGCATTTTCTAGAGGATGCTCGATTTGACTCCGAAAACACACCAAGACTACTTGTCAACTTTTTCGCTGTCTCGTTCAACAGACATGGTCATTAGAGTTATGACCGAGGTTAAAATTCGAGAGGATGAGTATAACTTACTGAAAGCATTTGCCTCACGAGTACAGGGGCTATCGTATTCCAACGATCTGGCGAACCGAGAACGACGGTTGTTGCATTCGGGACCGTTGGAGCTGGTTGTTGAGGCCGTTCCTGCGACGTCTGCAGCATCGTGTACACCGAGCTATGACAGGCGAAAATCAGAATCCAAGCGCGCTAGTCGAGCGTCAAAATTAGTCGACGTGGTCAACACCTCCAGCTCTGTCTTTGAAAGATCTGACTCTGAACGATCAGCCTCATCATTTGGAACTGGTAATTCATCTGGGACTGGGACTGGGCCTCCTGCTACGTCAACGCCTGTAAAGTCGTCCTGGTTTTCTCGTCTGCCACTTCGGAAACGGGCTCGATCGAAGTCGCCTCTACCTCCTCAAGAACCATTCAAGAGCCAAAATATCATCCAGCCTCTGGGTTTGCAGACTCTTACTGTCCACGCTTTTGTTTTCAGTGATCTGGTACTCCTTGCTCAGCCAAGTCAGACTACTGGCGATAAACCCCATTGGATTTTGTCCCGGGATCTTGGTATCTTTAGGCCACTTTCGATAGCACGGATCCAGGACAGCAGCCAAGGTATCTGATCCTTTATGTCTTGGTGGTAACTGGCTCTTTGGTTTTGTTAATTCTGAGTCTTAGCAGGGACTATCTTATCCTTGGAAACCCTTGTACTGGATGCCGACAGTCTCAACGACACTACTGATTTCAGGTCTTCTTCCTTTCGAAACGTTGACCTTGTGCTGCCCCCACCTCTTAGTGCTCCTCCTACCGCCGATAGAGATGGACGTTGCCACGTCGAGACATTTCAGCCCTGGATTTTGGCTTTCCGTCAGTGTTCCAGAACGACTCTACGGAAGCTTACGTTTATTGGACATGGACCTCAAGGCGATCTCTTCATTGGCTCCGACAAGCAGCTGGATACTCGTATGGCTCTGGCTTCCTTGGTCGGTTCTGGTTTACCCATACCTCGAAGCCCCTCCGGCGAACTCCCGGATTCCAATCAAGATGGAGAGGGAGGTCTTCCAGGGGATGAGAGGGAGGAGCGAGGTTGGTGGACGTTGCGATATCAACAAGTGTTTCGAGAGTTTCAGCGGCAGGACTCTCTTCTTTCCGACGATGACGACACTCCCTGAAATCGGGCCCACGGCCAAACACATTACACATTGATTTGTAGCTATTATTACAAGTGTTTGCGGCTGCGCCGCGCTCTGTTGGACGAACGTCTCGTAAATGCAGACCCAAAGTTGTACTCATCAGTGAGGACTCTTTACCCAAGACTGATGAGTCTAAAACTCTAAATTAAAAGGCCAGCCATTCGCTGCAGAGAGCGGGGCGGCATGGCAATGTGAGGAATCGACGTTGAGCGCCAACCCAGCACAACGCTTGAAACTTGATGGAATAAATAAAATACTCTTGAAAGAGCGCTAGCAGTGATGTCATAACCTTGCAGTATGGTAATGCTTTAAGCGCGCTGGCAGAACGTCCCAACTTTCGAAAAAAAAAGCACGGAAACCGAAACAATGAAACTTTTTTGAGCCACCTCTCACGAAGAGAAAACGCTCTCGGCACTCAAATTGGTCAAAGAACAGTTGGTAATAATGAACGGCGGTTGGCGATAATGAACGTATCTGAAAATGTGGTGTAGGTGTAGGTGTAGGTGAGAAAGAACACGAATGTGCTAGAAGAAGGGGGATGTCAGGTGCAGCTCGGCATAGTTGTAGGGCTCGGCAGTACGGCTTCTGCATATTGGAAGTGGGGCGGGTGAAAAGGATTGTGGAGCGCGGCTGCGCGGCTTGTGATCCGAGCTTATGTCAAACGTTCTCATCTACAGAACTTGGCAGATGGGAAAGTGATCGAGGTCATGCTTAGCTCGCCATAAGATTATATTCTTCTTAAGTGCTCCTGGATCCCTTTTGTATCGATCTGTCGATGGTTAGAATGTTACTTTGACACTCCAGAAAGTTTCGTTTCATTGTTGTACCGTAAGGCAATTATTAATGTGTTAGCCAAAAAAGGTAAGCGTCATTATAATTTCACCAGGGATTTTCTCTGAAACAGTTATGCTGTGTAAGAGGTGTAGACGGGTATGCGTCGCTCTTTTGGCTCGTGGAGTTGTGGATAAACACCTCAAGGGTGGCTTTCGTGACTTCACTCCCCTCTGAATGCTCAACACTGATTTCGCGATCCCATGGCGGAAGGTATTAGTCAGGTTATTGATAAGTTCGGGTTTGATGAAGAGAAAGTGAAATCGTGTCGTCGCAAGACATTCCCATAGCAAACTATAGCCAGTCGGCGATACAGCCAAAGATACAGCCTCGTAATAACAAATTTAAAAATTAATACCCGTGTATAATAAGATATCGACTACATAAAGACATGCTCAAAGATATCTCTTACCTCGTCCCGACTGTGCTTGTGCAATCCATCCCCTTTCAACCCAACGAATAAATAAATAAATAAAGCACTCGTCAATCAAATTTGCATTGCATTTTCCAAATTCGGCTGAGCAAGATGACCGAAAATGCAGGAAATAAAGATTGTGTGAACTATCCGTTTACTCATTCGACAGTGTCCGTGTCTGTTCAGCCATCGCCAGAGCATATGGGTTTCCTAGAGCCCTTGATCGGTCTTTCAGAAATCACAAGTTCGGATTAGATCGAGCACTTACGACTTCCCCACTGCAAGGGTCTTGCTTCGGGCATTTGGTACTCCCCTTGCGAGATAAAAGACCCTTGCGTCGTAATTGGAGTTGGCATTGAAGGTGCCAGGCTTACCAAAGGCGGTTGGGAAGCATCGTCGACAGTCATTGAGTTTGGATTATCAATTGCC
The DNA here is from genome assembly GCA_023014335.1 of Galerina marginata. Lineage (NCBI taxonomy): Eukaryota > Fungi > Basidiomycota > Agaricomycetes > Agaricales > Galerinaceae > Galerina > Galerina marginata. The sequence goes on from JAECYW010000019.1 coordinate 1,432,892, forward strand.
GTTGTGTTTGGGTCTTCTGATTGAGTGACATTCGGGACTGAGAAGCTTGGTGAAGTGGGGCTTGTGGTGACGTGATCATAACTAGGCGGAGGGGGGTTCTGGGCAATATAACTCTCGAACGTAGCCCGCCTGAAGTTATCTAATGTTTTTCTCCGGCTGTCAAGTATCTCAGCCGCACGTAATAATTGTGCTCCAGCGCCGTCTGCTCTTCGCCGTGCAGCGTCTTTCTCGGCTTTCAGCTAGTAAGTTTAAGGAAGCTGTAGTAATGCACAGAGAGTGGAGGACCCACTCTTTGATTTGCCAAAAGGACTTGTGCAGCGGATTGCTTGATTTGGTCTGGAAAACCATACGTTAGTCCATACACAACCTGGGCATAGAAAAAGTCAATATTACTGTGGAAGGCCATATCGGTGAAGATATTATCGAAGAAGATGTCGCTCACGATGGATCTGCATAGGAATTGGATATAAAATCCTTCAGGTCATAAACATAGTAGAGAAAGTGCATGACAGACCCTTGAGCTATATTAACCCGTCCGACGGGTTGGACGGCAGAGGACACCCGCATAGCCTGGTTCACCAGCATTTCAGCTTGAGAGGCGTTGGTTTGTGCTTGGCGCAATGCGCTCCGCTCCATCATGTCAGCCATACTGGTCATAGATCATCAATACGTCCTCAAACGAAATAAAAAACATACTTTCCACCGCCCCACATGTCTATCGTGCGGTCAAATTCTGCATAAAGAAAGACAGGAAAAAGGAATACCATATCGAGAATATCCCAAGGCTTCCTGCATACTCTTCTGGCAGTAGTCCATGGCTTTCGAGGCTCTCGCTAGGAGTTCGGCGGCTCGACTTTCAGAATTCAGGATCTCCTGTAACTGTTCGTGTTTCCTGACAGCGTCCACGACATCATATTCTAGTCGGTCGTCCTCAGGAAAAGCTGAAGGCGCTCGCGTTAGATAGGTTGCTGAAGACGAACGCCAATGCGTACCTTCTGAAGGTCCGTCGAACACTCGCTCGTATAGAACTTTCAGCTCTGCCTGCGCCGACTCGTATCTTGTCCCCTTGTCAGTCAAGTCCATCAACTGGGGATCAACGCGTGAATTTTCGTGAGCCAGGTTCAACCAGCTGTTCCACTCACAACTCCATTTGCCTCTTCAAGAAGTTGTTGGACAACGAGTAGATTATCTCTCTCTGTCATCTCCCGTTCCAGGGCTTCAACATATTCCCTATTGAAGTTGAACAAAGTGAATCATGAGCGCTGAGCATTGACATGGTACAAGCTAAGGAGGCAACCGATTCCCAGTGCTTACCGCTCCTCTTTACTCTCCCTCGCCTCGTATTTTTCCCTTTTGCCCACCAGCTTATGAGCGAACCTTCGGGCAGTCGAATCTCGAAGCACTTCATGCTCCTTCCTTTCTTTTTTTGTCTTCTCTGCGAGTTGTACGATCTTCTTCTTGCCAGAGTCCAATTGGCTCTCGAGGTCCTTGACATAGTTCACTTGATGCTTCCTTGCCGTGGGTACGTACTCCAATTCCGCGATAGTAGATAGGAGTCGGGTATGGTAGTCAGCATTGGCAAGGATAGCATCTTGGGCATCCGACATAGTGTCGTCAGTGGGAGTGAATTAGTGACATCAAAATGTGAGACTGCATTATTATAGCTGATAGCCAGTGGTGATCAGGTGGTGCAAATTTGAGCACAGCAATAATCCGCCCAAGTAGGTGTGTAAAAGTGGCAGGGAGCCCACAGCGCGTGTAGGAGTCCAAATTCGAGAAAAGATCCTCGAAGGCTGTGTATAACTAGGAGATGTCTCCTAAATTTAAATAACTGGCGTTCAATACTGGCACACCTCAAACGGACGTTTACAGCGGACAGGAAGCACTGAGGGATAGGTAGCATGTAAGATTCAACTACTGAAAAAAGTATAGAGTGATGTCGTGAGCTAGATGAGAACGGATGTGGGGGTTACAAGACTGCCATATTGTAATACAAATGTACACAAAAACTGTAATATTACATAGATAAGAGCATGAACAGCTAATCAATTACACCAATAACAGCGCTAACTGGTGTCGGACAGAACTGCATCTTTCGATGAACTCGTTAATGATGTGTGGTCCGAGTGAAGGCAATCATCGCCTGCGACTCATGACGAAACACCCTTCATAGCCAGGGACGTCAGCCGGGCTGAGGGTATCTCTCCATCTGCCTGCGAAGTTGCCATTGGCATTGCCAACCAAGTAACCTCGATATAGCCACTTTCCTCTGTCTCCATCGACCTGAAACAGGCGGTCAGATTTCAGCTACGTTAATTAATTGGCGAAGAAATCACGAACATAATCTTTGGATAAGCTGATGAACCCATCACATGGCCGCACTCGGCCAACAAGGTTAAACTGGCCCCAGGCGGAATGGCCCTGTCCAGAAATTAGGAGCATTAAATGAAACTGATAAAGTAGCTAACCTCGCCAGTGATGATGATGTCCTTCACGCGAGGTTTGTGCTGATCACCCCCGAATTTTTGTGTCTGTAATACGGACGCCCGGTGATATCGACGCACTTCTGCGCTTCCGGAATCCTGCACAATGAGGCCTTCCCTGTGTTCCCTTAGCTGTGTCCCGGTGGGAAAGTAGGACCGTAGCGGGTCTCCAGCGCGTAATGGGGTGTCAGTATCGACGTCCAGATCAATGCCTGAGTCGGAATCAGAGTGATCTGCAGCTAGAAGATGGTGTTCTCGAAGTTTCCAGGTTTGCTGATGTCGCCCAACAACCCCTTTTTGGATTGTTGTCGGAGAAGCACCTGCGAGCATGGCAGCGTATGCAGTGAACTCTGTATACTGATGAGAATGAGTAGCAGTACTGAAACGGAGGCAGGCTGGACTGACTGTGAAAAATCCTTCCCAGACACCTTCGATGCTGTATAGATTTTGATTCAGTTTGAAAGGGGTAGGACGATGGAAATTTGGCCGACCTTCCCGGACGAAAACATTCGGTAATGTCTCTCTTAGATTTCGTAAAACACCGACCCCACTCTGAGTCCCATTCATTGACGGCCTGTTGGGATACAGGAGCATCAGAAGGAGGCATTGGTATCAAACGTCTTCTATCGACGAGGGCAAGAAACGATAGGATGGCGGGTGTTGCAAGAGGCGGTGGAGTAAGATCCATGACCTCTGCATAGACTGTTGCTTCCACTGATACCCTCGACTTTGGTTCAAAATCAATCCATGATATTGTCGTTAATGAATACTGCAGATCTGGATGAGTATGGCAATGTTTCTAGAAACGACAAGGACTCACTATATGGGCACCTAGTGCCATAGCTTTCAAAATATTTAACGGAGATTCCACTCCGTCATTAACGCCGAGCTCATAGTCATCTACGAGATTATTCGTCAACACAAGGTACGACTAAAGTAGTTTTAACTCACCAGTGTTCAACATGAACCAGAATAGCCACATACCCAAAGCAGTCTCTGACCGATTGAGAGGCCATTGTCCTATCCTGATGCTGTATATCGCCAGGGAAGCACCGTGTGGGTCAAACCAAAACTCTCGGATCCACTCTTTCATTCTACCATACTCCACAAGCTGTAGCTTATTCCTCTCTTCGTTCTCAAGCATCATAACATACGCAGTCAACAGCACGTCGTAAACAGACATCCTGTCCCCCTCCGCGTCTTGTGCATGGCGAGCGTGTGTCGTGGAATCCAAACGAGCTCTGAGTCGTTGGAGCACAACACATCGTTTCCGCAGCTCGTGAGCAAGCGCCAACGATGTCAACTGGGCTGATCCCAAGCGCGCCAGAGGCGCTGCGATATCGAACTTGCGACAAAATATGCGAGCATATAGGTGGTAGTTAGTAGAAGTCGATAAGCTTGCGTATATCTTTCGATTGGTGGATAGAAGCGGGATAAGTGAGGAAGGCGGACCGAGCAGCTTATCTGTGCCGGTAAATAACGCTATGTGCTCCAGGACCTCCTGGGGCACTGTGCTCAGCGACAAAGATCCATTCATGAAGGGCGTAGGCTGTTGGAACGTGGTCGACATAGTTTGGGAACAAGCCTCCTTTCCATTTCCTGTTCTCCAGTTTGTCGCCGGCATCCGGGTTCAAATTTCCCGATTGGTACATATGTTCTCCAATCGAATTGTGAACCTGTCTGACGCCACAGTCACCGAAGGGAAAGCTGACCACAACAAAAAGGTTTAGGTCACTTTTGTGTCGGGGAAATCAAACTGCGAAATGGATGGTATTATTATAGTATGGTACAAGTACTTAATGGACTACGGAATAAGTCTATAGAGTTACGGAAATCTAGTTGAATTGATGCAAAGATTGGCTTTGACCAGTGTGGCTTTTACTTAAGCTGAAAACGCCTTCATACGACAGGTCAGCACCTGGTGACGGATTTCTTAATCTCCCAACGAGATTTTGGGAAGAGGTCACTAGTTGGAAGTGCGGGTCAGTGGAGGAGAAATGTGCGCCACACCAACACTACACACCGTATCCACGAAGAACTCGAGTACCCGGTACGATCGTATCATCCTAACACGGCAAAAAGACAATCAGTATCATAAAGAAGCTCTAACTCGCCGGTATGTGAGGAAATTAACGCACTGGATTGCTTTGGATTAAGACCATTAGACCATCATGCAATCGAACGCGCCCAAGGATCTTTCCATAACCACCCCATGCGGCACGGTATTGCTCCTCCGTCTATTTGAGAGTAGGTTCAGTATCAATCCACAGGGGGACACAGGCTCCCACAAACCTTGCCGGTAAGGATGATGTCAACAATTTGCTTTGAACCACGAGGAAGTGATTGACCACCGCGCACGGTCTCATATGTGGTTCGGAAGCTGCCCTTCGAGTCTGTGAACTCCATGCCGTCCTATTCGAAATAAAGGCGCAGTTAGAAAGTCACAGCATAGTCAAATTGGGTGCTCACGTCAGTTTCGGTAGCCACTAAGTCCATGGGCAACCAGGCGTTATTTGACCCATTTTCCTTGTCATCCATCGGGACGGCGGATCGAATATCGTAGCAATAGTGTTCCTCCAGCGTGATGTACAGTGCTTTTCGAGTGTCGTTAAAACTATCATCAAGAGGGGCCACGGTGGATTGCCAGTCATGGTACGTCTGTATACACGGGGTCTAACAGGGGGACGACATGAGATCAGTTGACGGGTCAAGAAAGAGAGGACGCACCAGATCGGAGCCCTGCCACTGGCCAGTGAGAGTGCCTAACTTGTAGGAGGATGGTTGGCAAAGGATGGTATCAGGCGAGGCTGCGATAGCCGAAGACTGAATGCCAACATCAATACCTGGGAAGTCAGCGAAGTGAGTACGGCAATGATGGTAGAAGTGCCTGATATCGTCAGCGCAAGGGCCTTCAGTTCCATTCTGAATAGCCTCTTCGCGGGTTTCGCAAGTGATGTGGGGAGGTATGTTGAGAGTAGTGCGACTTTCCATGCGGGTGAAATACAGAAGTGCCGCAAAAATAGCTGCTGATGGTGGGCGTGCCTTCCGCTTCACCGCACCGAAGTACTCGATCTCCTGAGGTGACAAGATAGAAGGGGGATATAGCGTGTCGGATGAGCCCGTCTGAGGAGCCCGCGCTTCAATGGCACTGTCGTAACTGAACAGCTCTTCTGGGGTATGGAAAGTGGAATACTAACGCAAACCATCAGGAAAAAATAGGTGACAACGAGGCAAAAACGTACTCGAAAAGCGGCAAAAATAATAGGCCTGAGCAGACGCATCATCTCCTGGCATCGTTCGGGGTTCTCGTAGCTCATCACCCCTACCCCAGATCTCAGATCATTCAGAAGTGGAAATGACAGCAGGACTTACTTTGCGACGCCAGTGTCCACGAAAGTGCGATGGCAAGAGAGATGCTTTCATTCATGATAGGCCATCCCTGGTTGTCTGCGGAACCTTCGTACAACCTACGGCGGAGAAGGAGGTCCAGGAAAGATGGCACACCGGCGGAAAGAAGCTGCTTCACGTTTTTCTGGCTGGTATCCGAATCTTCGACCATCAGATAGGCTACCCACAGCGCCTCAGTGAGACGAGGGTGGTCAAAGAGACGTTTCTTAAAAATTTTAATAGCAGAAAATCGGCGGCGCATCTCAAGCGGCGCATGCTCTCGTACTACCGTCGGGCTGAGACGGTAAAGAGGGCCGCGAGCATCGAATTTTGAGGAGAAGACAACATAGTATAGTTCTCCAGCATTCTCGGCGGAGAGGCAGTCGCGGAAGGTCCGGCATGTCAACAAGAGGTTGAGGAGCTCTTTTGGTGGACCAAGAGGCGACCCCACAGTGGCAAAGAGAGCGATCTTCTGAAGAATTTCAGAAGGAATGTCGGCGATAGTGGTAGCCATGGAGGAATCGCAAGAGCCGGGTTGTAAGAAAGAGCCTGCTGCCGTCTCCTCAGCTCTTTTATGTACGACCTCGCTTGACTGGATTTGAATCTCCAAACCTCCGTGTGGCTTAACGGCATTCATTTAACAGCTTCCCACGAACCAATCATAGAACGCGATGAGCGGAGTACTCACTTGTCAAAGGAATTTCAATATGCAACGCGTCCCGGTGTCCCTTTCTGAATCCGAGCGACGGAGAAGTGGATGCAGGACCTGCATTCCCAGGCCAGTGGTGGTTCTCGGGGATAATCTTTGGAGCCAATCAGTGGGATACGGATTCGCGACCCTGCTTTATCTCGATGTGTTCAAAAATAATCGTCTTGAGGTTGATCGCGGGATGGATCATTTGACATCCTGTCGACAAAATGAATGCTGAAAAGAGGATAGTGTCAACTTTCGTTAAAAAAGACGCTTTGGAGAGGAGAATGATCACGGAGATTCTCCTGCAGTCATACAGCGGGAGTATGACTGCTCCCACTCCTGTGGGAAAGCTGGGGCGGACCTTTGCGCTACAAGTCGAACCATTTGATTGAAACATTGGAACTTGAATCCCAGCGGCTGATAGAAAGTCTTGGTCCTTGTCTAGAAATGGTTCTTGACACATAAGAATTCGATAGAACGAGGCGTTGGAAGCAGGGAAGGCCGTCATGACGGCTGAGGGTAGCGCCAACCTGAGTTTAGATCATGAATTTATCGATGACTTTGATAAACCGCCAAAAACATTTCGACGACAACGCAGTTGAAGATTACGCGGCACTTAGTTCCAAAGGAAGAGGCTGACCCCGGGATGAGAACTTACGCAAGGAGCGAAGATGGAAGTGAGTTTAACGGCATTCAGCGAGACTAGAAACAGCCAGGAAAATTAGGCAGACTAGAAGTAGCATAGACGAAGTTGGAGTGGGCTTTTTGAGTTCTTTTCTTGAGAATAGCGATTATGATAGATGCCGTTCAGTCTATAGAATCGCGTTGAAATGCTGTTTCTTCCCGAAACACGAGAATATTCGGTTTCGTCAGGCATTCTCCAGAGGCTAGCTTCCGTTCATCTTCATCAGAGATGCATGTAGTGAGATCATGACGAGGCGAGAACTGCGTTAGCCCAGCTTTCCGCTCAATGTTGAAGGAGAGAAAGAGAAGAGATTCCGACAACCTCCCGACATCGCCTGGCAAATTCCAAACGAAATGACAAACAGAGCGGAAGCGTCTTGTACAGGACATCTCCAGGAACGAGATGTGCGTGGTCATGCAGGACAAAGAAAGCTCAGCTTCATGATCATTGGCTCCGACATACTTTCAGGGAAGGTTGGAGAGCGGGGTCTGAAAACAGGCAGATGCCGTGTCACGAACTCATTAAAGATCGCCGTGTCACGGTCACGGTTCACTCAACAATCCTAAGTTCGATACCAGTGTTTGCTCGAGACGCGCTTCCTGTGCGCTTGCAATAAGGCGCGTCAAGAGCCGCTAATGGGATATGTCGCCTTTTTACTTGGGCCCATATTTAGCCCAAGCCACATTAAAAAATTGGAAGGGGATCGCGTAGTATGTATGGATCTGGGACAAACGGGGCGGGGTATAACAGCACGAAGATTGACGACTACGACATGTTTGCTTGACATGAGTGGTCTCTTATCGCGGCTTGGGGTAATTTGAGCCAACTTCTTTCTCTGACTAGGATCATGGCGTTAAAAAACTTTAACTTCGCATCATACTATCCACTCCGTTTCACTTCCAGTGAGAAGAATTCGAACATGAATTTTCCATATCTTAGGATGGGATAAGATTCTTCATTGGAATGATATCTAAATAAACTTGAAAGCTATTTAATCAAACCTCGTGAAGGCGTATCCGGGCATTATTGACTGACTCCCTTGTCGAGTTAAGCTACTTTGCCTAATCACAAACTCCGACTGCTCGTCTCGTCGAAGGATAAGGTGTAAGAAATGTCAGAGACGAGACACGCTTCGTCAGGGATTAGCCTATTAATCCCAGAGTGATAAGTCCCTGATGCAAGGCTGGGTCCATGGATCACCTACATATACGGCATCCATCACGAGTTATCGAGCGGGTGGAAATTTGTGATAGATAATAGATTCCATCGACCAGCATGAGCACAATTTCTCCGCGGATGAATCGTGTGGACTTGACCCTGAGGTTAATCTGCTCCTTCAGGTTCATGCATAGCAAGTTTTGGCAAGAGAACGATCGGGCGGACCATACAATTGAACGGTGGGGTTAATGACTATCCACGAGTCAGAGTATTGCCAGGAAGGATAGTAGGCCCGGGCAAAAATCTATGAGGCTTCGAGGACTCCTCGATCGTGAAGCAGTTTCCCAAGTTCAGGTATATGAAGCAACTGATTTAACACTGTGAACGAATGCATTCGAGTTTCCAGACACACAAAATGGAATCGAGAATTACCAACCAAAGGAGAACAGAGGGCCGACTACCCCGGGCTTCAGTAGAAAGAGGAAAGTCGGCGGGAGTCCTCTGTAGCAATGACGTCAATTAATTTTAAACTGGGGTTGGAATCCATTCCTCCTCGCTACTTCACAGGCGGGGCTGAGGGAGGCTAAGGTCATGTCTTTGTCTTGTTGCAATTTCACTGTGAATAGAATTCGACTAGTGATTGACAACGTTGACGGAAGCGCAACCTAACTCTTACCGATATTGAAAGCACATGTCGTCCACGCACGCAAACGCGAATTGTGTATACTATACGTATCAACGATCTCGCACATGCCAGGATTGCATTCAACGCAGCTTGAATAATCATCTTGAGCAAGAAATATATTCATGGTAATACACACCGTTTCCCCAAGGATCTGCCAGTCTCATTCTTGATCAAGGAATTTTGTAAGATTTTGAACGTTGAGTGTTTTGGATTTCTCCAAAAAGGACGATCGATGAACAAATTAGTGCCACGGATATTATTACGGGCCCGAAATTTGTGGTGTCTCGATGAAGTGGGAATCAATTAACGGGAAATTGTTGTCAGCGATGAAGGGCGTTGATTCTGAAGGCAGAGGTGAGGCAAAATGGCACGTGGATCGATGATCATATCGATCATACCTCGCCCGAACCGGCCCTGATGAGGACGATCTCTAAGAAATTTGATTCTTGAACTTGATAAAATTTCAAGATCCTTATCTCTTTCTTGCTTTACCACCACCATGTCTGCCAACCTCGCAACACTCGAACAACACCTTGCTTCTAGGTCTTATGTTGAAGGGTCAGTTATCGATTAACACATATCCTTGAAGTTATCTGCGGATTTCATTTGCAGTTACCATCCAGACGACTATCATGCTGATCGGTTTGGTACAGATACACCCCTTCGCAAGCCGATGTAGCAGTATTCAAGACGATTTCTGCCGCCCCTGACACTTCTGCGAACCCCCATGTTGCTAGGTGGTACACCCATATCAAGTCGTATGCCGCGGAGCATGCTTCCTTGCCTGGGTCGAGCACCGCTGGTGAAGCCTTCATTGGAGGCGCCGCTGCTGCGCCGGCCGCGGCCGAGGCCGAAGATGATGAAATAGATCTCTTTGGATCAGATGAGGAGGACGATGCTGAGGCTGAAAGGATTAAGGCTGAACGAGTTGCTGCTTATAACGCTAAGAAGGCTAACAAACCCAAGACTATTGCCAAGGTCAGTAATATTTTTTCTGCTTTCGGTGTTCACGTATGTATCTATCTCATACCATCTCCAAAGTCTGTTGTTACCATGGACGTAAAGCCCTGGGACGACGAGACCGATATGCTCGCTCTCGAAAAGTCCGTTCGCTCCATTGAACAAGACGGTCTCGTATGGGGAGCCAGCAAGCTTGTCGCTATTGGCTACGGTATCAAGAAGCTTCAGATCACCCTCGTCGTCGGTATGTTTTCTCATTTGTTCCCTCAGAATATTGACTTACGTATCGATTTCAGAGGACGAGAAAGTCTCCACGGACGAGTTGCAGGAAAAGATCGCCGAATTCGAAGACTATGTCCAGAGCACGGATATTGCTGCCATGCAAAGTAAGTGCTCTTGGTTATCAACCTTTCAATCTCATTTTCTAATTATTCCCGATAGAACTTTAACTTTGTTTTTGAATATTGGGACGTGAACTGGAGTTTAAAATTGTATACACACAGCTGGTTTTTTCTGGTTCCTGACACTCCGTTCGTTATATGACGCAATCGAATGTTAAGCGAACGAGATGCGTGCCTGGAAGAGTGTTCTTTTTTGAGCCCGTTTGCGTGATCAAGCTCTCGAAATGCGATGTCTACTAAGCTTTTATTTGTAGACCACGGCATGCATCATCGCCTTCTAAAATCAAACCTTCTTTGTCGTCATTACGGCCTTTTAGAAGAACAGAAACGCAAGAACCAAGATCATGATATGACCGTTTTGCGCGGCTCGGCGACGGGCATCAGGAACGACTGAAGCACCTTCGTGCATTTCATCCCGAATCTATGCTTACCGAATACCATCCTGATAAGTCGGAAATTAAAACCTCATCCTAAGCTCAGGTCTACACTCGTACGTGAATGTATATTTATCCAGGCGGCCTGCTCATTGCCTTTTGCAATAGATCCATTTTGTTGGTCGGGTACTTGCTCTGGATGCTCCATTAAAACAATACTATACCCGAACCAATACTATGGCCCCCGCTTGTTTCGATGGTTGCACTAGCGGTAAATTTCAGTCTTCCTTTTACGGAAACCATTCTACTTCGCTACCTTACCATGTCCAACGGGACTCGTGGATGGTGTTAAGTGCAGATACTAATGCAGACAGCTCTAGGAGGTGTGAAATTCATTTTTCTCTCAGGCTACGCCTTTAGAGGATGATCTCTTCGAAAGGAAGTGGATTTCATGACGCCTCGTCCTAAAGCCAACATCACCCGCTACCTCACTCGCAATCTTTGTGTGGAAGAAGGCTTCTCAGCTTTCCGATATTCTGGCGATGAGAGTATGCGATCCCAGGCGAGTTTCCTATGACCCAAGGTTATCCCTTGTCTGCTTTCCTCGATCGATAGCAATTTGCGGCAGGGTCTGTCCGCGATCGAGATCTAGGCCATATAGGCAGTTTGCAAAGGTAAACTTTGAATGGGCAGGCCAGCTGGACGACAGCTGCGGATATCTTGTCAACATGTTGTTCTCGTCTTTTGCATGTTTGTATGCAACACCTGCTGTGGGCTATTAGCTTCGGAATGCTTTAAAACAGGCTTTCACACCCAAGTTTTCGTCCTCAAAATGACTTCTCGCCTCGAAATAATCCCCCGCGATGTACTTCAACATATTGCCCGCCTCTGTGGTTCATCTTCCGTGTTCGAATTGCCCATCGAAATTTCGCGGCTGTTGCGTACTTCTGCTGGTATTTATCGGTCCTTAAACGTGGCTGACACTCCGGACCTATATGCCCACATGTTTTGCGCAAGATTCGACACCCGGACCTCCATTAGAAGGTATCAGAAGAGGATGACTGATTCTGCTCTTGCTGCAGAAGTATTGAGGAGGTTCCGAATGCTCCAACGATTTAAACACCTTGACTTTTCTGCTGAAGGTATGGAACAAGACTTATGGACGGCGTTATGGATGCTCCTGGAGAGTGACGGCCTGAACGAAAAACAACTTTCGATGGTCGGTTTCTCGAACTTCATACTCTGCCTTGCACGCTTCAAGCTGGGAGACAGTGCTGATGGCAATACCGACCGGGAAACTTGGGCCCCCATCATTCTTTGGCTGCTTTGTTTGGCCCTTCCTCGACGTAGGTACCTCCTCGATCTTGATCCACCCGTGAAAGTTTGCTAACTACTTCCAGACCTGATCCTGGACATGTCGAAACAGGATCGGGATGAATTCTATACCTTGATATTTCCGTATATATCTTTGACATCGAAAGAGGCAAGATCCCCTGTACGATGATATGTCTCACGCCGCTTGCTTACATGGCATCATAGGCGTCCGAGCCACTGGGTTACACCGACCCTTCGTTGTCCATTGGTCTTGACGGTGGACTGGCAAGTTTTCCGAATTTTGGTTCCAAGGAGACCAAAGATCCAATTCAGGTCTATACATATCTTCGGAAGCAAACCTTGACAGTACCTGACCCTTCGATTGCGGCGATAAACCTGACATTTGTTCTCCTCGAAGCCACTCCAGTCAAGGTTCCATATCATCTCCCACAAACGCGCGCCATCGCAAATGCAACTCAACGCTCTGGGCCAACAAAAGAGGACTATTATTCTCTGGCTTGCTACAAAACCCCGCTGTTCGCAGACTCCCAGCCGGCCCAGTGTCCGGGCAGCTTCCTCACCCAAGAGAAGCCATCGAGGAGCCTCCAACATGACGTTGACTTTGGGTGTATTTTACGAAACCTCAAGGACGCAGGTGCGGAAGAGTCGGACGTATTTAGTTACCGTCCTGGTAGCATGACAGGCCTGTGGGAGGGGGTTTACAGAGTAAGTTCATCGGTCGACGGTCCAACTTTTCAATCAACTAAGCATGGATGCTCTCACTCGATTTGATAGTCCGTGAATTTGCCGAACGAAAATTCTAATTCCGCGATTCTTAATCCGCTAATTTCTATGGTCATGGTTAAACCCATGCAATGCATGCTGGTGGAGTACTTCTGCTCAACTTGCAAACCTCCACCCAGTGTACTGGAAGATAGCCTATTGGACGCCGAAATTTGCTCCTCTGACCTTTTCAGTGCCAAGGTGAGAATTCTTCAATGAGATACAATTCTTCAATTCGATGTATTCAGCTTTGTCATCCTTAGTATGATTCTGGATTATGCTTTCGAGGTCAAAGATACCAGAAGTACTTACCGCCAACAAGAACAATGGAAGATGCTCCTGAGGCACCTAACCTAGTGTATGACGTGTTGCTACTGGGCGAGGTTGGCTCTCCTTTACATCCACCCTTTTATCTTTCTAACGAGGCCCAGACATTAGAAAGTCATGATCGAGCGTGGGGAGGGTTCAAATTTTCTGGACGAATACATAGCGATGGGCGCGTTTTGCTTAAGCGACAGCCGGTAAGCCTCTATCGCGACTTCCGCCCGAAGACCGAGCACCTCATGTCTTCCTCCCTTGTTTCGTCAACTTCAGAAAGACACCAGCGGAGATCAGGGGCTATGGGTATTCGAGGGACGTCTACAGTGTGGGGTGGCCATTCTTGGACGCTGGCGGATGACTGGCAATCCGACCTCTGTCGGCCACGGGATCTTCAGTCTGGGAAAGAAGCTCAATAAATAGAAAGGGTGGTGTAGTCGCGAAGTCACTTTTCTGTTATAAATTTTTGTATTTTTTGTCGCCAACATTGGCCTTCAATCCTGCCTTTTCCATCTCGGTCGATCGTGGATGTGAACGGCCTACCGTGGTTGCTATTCTAAGCTGGTAACGGCATCGGATCATTTAGCGTATAATAAGGGGAATTCAGTCCTATTTACTGGACCTGTTCTCAAGAAGAAGGGAGCAGTGTTAATGCTGGCCGCCTTTTGCATTGATTAAAAACGCCAACCGGCGATGTTGATTGGACGAGAGGGGCGTACTGCTCCTGCTGGTAGTAGGTCAGCGTTGGCCATAATATCAGGACAGGGCAACCGTGGATAATCCTCACCTAATGTCCAAACACACGACGTATACTGTGTCTTGGTCCAATGACATCTTGAGAACCTTCCTTAAAAAAACGTCAAGGAGCCTTCGAAAAGAAGATATAGCATACATCTATCTCCGCAGGTTTGAACAGACCTTGCGTATTTCTACCTGGGCTCGGCAATGGCAGAATCTACGCAGGCGATTCGGCATGGAGTCCCCAACGGCAGACACGACTTTGGATTTAGTGAGCGATAAGCACCGGATTCAACGTTTCCGCCGTTCGTCTCGGGGTAGTACACGAGATCATGAGAGCTTTCTCGAGTTATCACCTGGGGAATGACAGCGGGGAACTTGGGGAAAATGGCGTCTTGAAGACAATTCCAGTTTGCTTTTGGACCGACTGATTGGCGGAAGGAGTCCACAGTCCAGAGGACAGGCCAGGCAACTGTGAGACCATACTTGAGAAGCCATGGATGTGATTTTCAGGAAGGGAACAAACCAATAGCATCACAAGCTCTAGCCTGCCGCGAGGACAATAGACTAGGTTTGAAGTCATGTATGCTTTCGTCCCGGTGCTGTCAGTCCTATTTTCCAATTACAATTCCTGACGCTGGCGAATGATGAACGTGAGTAATTTGGTTCTTTTTGTGGGATGTTCCTAAGCCTAAAATACCTTGTCGCAATCCTGCAGCGATATGAAACCCTGCGACGCAACTAAAGAGTTTGCTTTTCCCTATCAGACCAAGCGAGCACCATCTCTTGAAGGGTTGACCATATGGATGCACCCGAACTCCATTAGAATTCTTCCGCTGTTTCGCAAGAACCTGAAGTTGCCGATAAACTGATGATGAGAACTTGGTATGAAATAACGCAACTTCACCGAAGACGTGTTGTTTCATAAACTCTTCTCAAGCACGGATCGTCCAAGGAATCGATCCGCCATTGCTATGTAAGGAGATGTTTCTTGTTGGGGTTGTGCTATATCGCCGGGTCGCCGAAGGAAACGAAGACTCCGAGCGTCCCCACTGAGTACCAATGCAGAACGATAAGAGGTGTGAATTGGCGATCAGTTCCACCATTTCCAGAACATTACCGAAAGGTGGTTTCAAGTTCATTCGTCAGAGCTGGTGAAAAGAAAGAATATCCGATGACCCTCGGGCGGCATCCATGAATGTGAAAGTAGCATCATATGCAGCATTGTAGGATTTAAAAGTAGGACAAGTTCGCGGTCGTTTATACTACCCACTTTCGCCGGAGAGCTGTTAACCCATACAAGCTATAAAAATTGTTCTGAGATCGAGTGTTTTTTGATCATACCAGAGTGGAGCAGATACTCAAAACTAGGCAGTACTTTGAACCCATTGTGATATTGACCCTCCGCGAGTTGGATGTCGACTGGTGCTTCTTTGCGGGAATTAAGTTTCTGAACCGATGGAAATACCAACTCAAGATCGAGGGTAGAGCACCGCAACTTTGAACCAATGATCGGCCGTTTAGCTCTGAAGGGGAAGACGGTGGCGGGGCATGAGGCTAGGTCTTCATCAGAAGTGTTTTCAGAGAAGTGAGACGAGTAAGCGGGTGCTGGTGTCGATAGCAGCCCATAGTCAAATTTCGCATCCCGATAGCAAGCCGTCGTCAGAATTTTAAATACCTGTTTAGACCCCCTATCCCGCAAGTGGCGAATGTTGATTCGAATTCTGAGGAATCCTAGTCATGAGTTTTCGATACCGCCAGCTCAATAATAGGTGGTGATACAGGGAGCGCTGACGAGAGACACTCGACATATCTTTGTTCAACGTCCAGTCTTTTCCTACCAGCGGTCTGCGCTACCATGGCGATCGCAATCAGCCACTGGTTTATTTGTGTATGTTGTGACAGGCACATAACATTGATTGTCCGTTCACTCCGAGTCTCTAACAAGTCTCTTCAACACCACCTTCACGCCGTCGTCGTCGTCGCCTGCGGTTAACCAGTACACTCTTTCACCCCTTTCACCCTCGAAAATGCTTAAATCTTTTGCAATTGTTTCGGTTATCACCTCGGTTGTTCTTGCACAGAATTCTGTGGGTATATATTCCCAAGAAACATCATGAAATTGCTCACGAATTTCCAGACAGCCTCAGCGTCGACTGCCACGTCGACTGCAAACCCGTTGATTCCATCTGGGATTAGCCAGACCTGCTCGGCGTTTTTGACGGCCCTCAACACTGACTCCAGCCTAACGAGCTGCCTATCAACCCTCTCATCGGCCACCTCAGCATTCGCTCCAGGCAGTGCCTCGGTTCCTTCTTCAGCCTCGGTAACAGCGGCGTTGAACAACTTATGTACCGATTCTGTGACAAGCACCTGTTCAGAGAGTCTCATCCGTTCCAAAATCACCGCCTTCTACACCGCGTGCGCCGCTGAATTGACCACAAATCGTGTCGACGGGGTGATCGGGATTTATGACGTCCTTTATACCCTTTCTCCCATGCGGACTTCCATCTGCTCCAAGGACGATAGCGGTTCGTGGTGTGTGATGGCAGCTACTACAACCACCCGTGAAGAAGTGAGCGAGGCTGTCTCCGGGGAGTCTACCCTTGGATTAGCCCAACTCCTTGCTCTTCTTTACACCGACAGCTCAGCGCTCAAGCGCCGCGCCGACACATCTGCCATTGTGCCCAACATGACTACCTATCACGACTCCAATTTGCCATTCATTTTCCTCAAACCCAGCCTCGACGCTACCACGCTCTGCACGGCATGCTCGCGTAATGTACTCACAGCCTACATCAACTTCGAGTCCAACGTCCCCTACGCTCCCGGACTCGTCAAGAGCGAGCTCTTGGACACCCAATCAGACCTTTACAGCGCCATTCAATCGAAATGCCCATCAGGCTTCCTTAGCGGTGCCGTCCAAGCTGCTGGCGGTCTTTCAGGTGGAATTCTTTCTTCCAGCGCGGTCTCGACTGCCAGCTCTGGATACCAAAGCTTCCTTGCCCTGGCGATGGGTGTTGCAACTTTGGCAGTCTCAATCGCGTTTTAAATCGCGTTTTAATTTTTAGCAGGGTTTGTGTTAAATGAAATCTGGCTATTTTGTTGAGTACTTATCTCTTCCCCCGACCATTACCTAGTTTCTTTCATTTTCGGTTTTAACATATACCCTCTAGGTAATTCGTAGGAGGTAGTCTATCAGTGAACCAGTCTTTACTGATGTATCGCCGGTTTGAGTTGAGTTTCAGGATGTCTGGAGACTCTCCGCCCCCAGACGAATGCGCTGGTCAAGGTCAATCATTTCAACGCCTCATATAAGTCTAGCGGAGCAACTTGCGATGGTCCATAGTTTCTTGCCACTTTTCAGGACATCGATGATGTAGCGCGACTCGGTCTATTCAAGCCGCTTGACGACACCGTGAAGACCCACTGCATACCTTCGTATCTCAGAATCGAATTCATATCCAGAAAGCTTTCGCAACCGGTTACTCATGGGAAGAACATGGAAAATAGTTCATCAGCTTGCTCTTGGCACGCTAAAAACCCAAACCAGGAAGTCTATTGGGCTCTGTCGTTATCTTCCCAGACCGCTATTCATAGGCTCGACTTGCATAAATATGACGGCACACACTGGTTCCAGCTGGTCTATTTTGCGCTTCAGACGTACAGCATCATAAAGATGCAGCTGACTTCTCCCGTCCTTTATTATCACATCTCAGATTTAGGAGTTCCTTAATGCACCTTTCATCGGGGTTCCGTCGGCGAGCAATGTGTGCCGCGTCCTTGTCTTCATGATCAGTTCTGTGAATGCTGGCAATAAGGCTTCTAAGTTCCTTCTGTCCGTGATCTCGAGCTACACGCCTCGTCTTGGCATTGGCTAAGAGCTAGCTTGGGTCACTTCGCGCAATCTACCGCTGCTACTTTACAACACCGTCTAAGCACTTCGTGAACCCCGATGTTTGGTCGGCTGCGGGATGTTGTACATGAATATCAGGAGAATTTAAGAGATCTAATATACACTAATAGGGCTCGCTCCCAACGAGCTCAAACAAAATAGTCCGCCATGTCCCAGGCTGACAATTTGGTATGAGAATTACCTAAAGTGATATCCTCACGATCATCCAAGTCATTAATTTTCCATTGATAATTATAAAGTGCGTGAACGTTACGATGCATTCATGAAGTATCACAACTGATAATACGAGTATAAATGTCATGTGGCGGAGCAAATATCAAGTGCCAAGTTCGGAGTCGTTACCTCATATTGATCGCATGATGCATCTGGTTAATGTGGCGCACAGGTAAGCTGAAGGTAGCCTTCTCGTCACATTGACTATATAAGGACTGCTGCCACAAGGACTGTCAACGACGCGGATGTCGCGAGGTTGCATTTAAGTTCATTCAAATTCTTCTCGACGATTTAGCGGTGCACTAGATGACGACTGACGACGTTATTATTGATAAAGTAGGGTTGTGGGGTGATACAGTAGTTATACAGCGAATATTCTAGTGATCTATCGTGAGGATGGGACTATTAAAACAGGGGATGATGACGTGCACATGGATACAAGGTTAACGGCAGAGTGGGAATGATACAAATGTTGGAGAGCACAATTACACGAGAAAATAAAACACAAATTTACAAGTGGGGCGTCAGAAGACATGTATTATTGAGCAATATGGTAGAATATCTGTGAAGGACAGGAGGGCCGGACAGCTTTGAGAGAATAGTTGGACACGGAGGTAGCATTGGAACGTTTGAGATCGAGAACTCGCGAGGCTCCAGAACCAGGAAACAATGATTGAGGACTGTGCCGAGTGCTTGGTGGGTGTAATGGCTCGCATCCTGGCCAGAAGCATTACCGCAAGGGGAAAAAATTACCAAGAGTTCTCGCTGAAACCGGTCATACTCCTAGTAAGTGAATTGAGATCAGAGCTTGGTTAGTAAATTCAAAGCATTATCCATGGTCAAAAAAAGTGTCCACTAACAGAGCAAATTCTGGGCCAACCTTCCTGAACTTTGTGAACAGGTCTTGCAGACCGCAGACTGGGGTATAGATTCGTGATTGCGACGCGTGCTGCCGCAATTTCCTTTTTGGCAGGGTTGGATGTGCTCCCAAAGTCGTCCACATCTCGAACACTTGATCTGCAGAAGGCTGCACATAGGTTCAAAGGCTGCACTTCAGGGGGTTGTTCTGATAAAAATCCTCACCTTGGTCGACTCTATTTATTGAAGCATAAAAAGCGCTCGTTGGGGCCAATAAACCCAACACACGAAACAAGTGGTTGAGCTAAATGTCCTGGACCGAACATTTTCGCAATGATACCTCAACGCCCTGGTAATGGTGAAGACGATTACCCAATTCCGGCAGGTATGACTCGGGGAAGGATTCTAACAACAAGTTGAGAAATAGAGCGAAAGCGGGAGCCGTGCGTTGATGTATCCCATTCCCGAAAAGCAGACCGCCCGTAGCAGTATCGACAGACCATGGTCCAATATCATCGGCGTAAAATGTAAAGGGATCAAAACCGATTATGGTTCCGAGTCAGGTCCAAGGCTATCAGTACCCACGAACAAACAAACGGGCACGTTGCGAACCGAGATCGATTCGATCAAGCCCACACACACACAGGTCGCCCACTACCTACGACGACCGCGCCCACATGCTACATGGATTTGACATTCAAGCCAATTCCTAGATCTTGTCCCGTGCCACATAATGCTGTCGCCTATATTGGAGGGATCATTGACTATAAAAAGGGACCAACTATTATCTTGTGGAGGAACAGGAAAGAAATAGTGATTCAAGCGCCAAAGTTCACACCTGAAGTTGAGCCAGGGGTGGATGTTGATGATCCCTGCTACGGCTGGTACGAATCGCAAGCAATTTCCAAGCATTTTGCAAATTATCTTGAGATCATAGTCTGTGTTATGTGATATTAACAATCTCTTGCCTTCTAACGAATGTTCATCACATTAGGAATCCCTCGTTGACACCATTGACTTTGGTAAAACCAATTGGGCATATCTATTTCAATCCCGCGACGGGGGCTACTACATCTCGCAGCAGGAAAAAGTACTTCGGCAGGTTACTTGCCCAATATGGGCCGAGCGGATATACATTGATGAAATTGAATTCACTGTCTGGGGCACAAGTTCAGATCGACGGGGAATATGGAAAGGCAAGGAAGTTGGTACGAAATTTTTGTTAAACCAAAAACAAATGACCATGGCTTAGTATGTGAATGGCAGACATTATGTATGCATGGAACAACGAGGAGCTCTGGTGTCTGAATCGTGCTATGTTCGGCTATAAGAAGGTGCAAGGCCTAGATGTAACCTTCGAGGTTTACGGACACCTAATCGGCAGGGACGGCTCTATTATCGGTCTTGTTAGCGAAGCAGCCTGGGGGAGGATGATAGGTTTGGATGACCGCGCACTCGTCTACCAAACGGTTGCAAGAATACAACATAGCGGGTGCATTTACAAAGGTTGTTATACTGATCGTTTTATGATTGCCAATGGAAAGGTGCGGCTGCTAGAGTTGAATTCCATTTGGGCGTATGAAGACATGGACCGCTTGGAAAAAGATGCCGAACTTTGGCATTGGAAAGAGCTGGACGAACTCTTTGCGGAATTCCGTGATATTGGGCCCTTTGGGAATTATCATTACCCACTTTTTCGCTTTACAACCACCTACGCCGACTTAAAATACTTTCGTCCATCGGCAAGTCCAGAGAGACCATTCGGTGGGTTTGTGTTCTACAGTGAATTCTTCGACATCTACGAGCCGTGGTCTGGATACCATCGCATTCCCGACGGGGATGAAGAAAACGAATCGATCTTGCCGTCTTCCGACCGACGGATAGTATGGCCTCCGAATAACCGGCTCCTTCCAAACTTCGATAGTATATACGATACAGATGTGGCTCGTCGGGAGGACCAAGCTATGACAATGCGGCTCAACGGACGATCAGCAAGGACGTCACGGAATCGAGTCCTTATTGCCGCCACACCATACTATCATCCATATAGACGCTCCAACGGCAGGAATCATGGAGGACGAAGAGCACTTACTAACTCGGACAATACAGAAAGTGCAATTGTTGCTATCGAATGATCAACGTCTCACGCCAGGTTTCTTTCCGTAATCCAGATATAGAGGACACGCTAGGGACATTGTATTTCTGGTATATATACCTAGTTGCGAAGAATGATACGACTAGGTGTCGGAGTTCAACTTTTCAAAATTCGGGTTCGAGAGCAATTCCTTTCTGGGACAATAATCTCTGCATGACTCAAGTATGATGCTCCTGGTGAGTCGGATTTACTGAATATGCTGACATTGTGAAGTCCATGTGATTTTGATTATGGCTTCGAGAAAATTTCTGAGACGCAAATTATTTTATCTGTGGCGTTTATGTCTGAGCGGAGAAACCTAGCGCATAGCGGTACAGGATGTGAACAAACTACTGGTTCAATAAGATATCCACCTACTTTCTATGGAGAGGAGTACGAGAAGGCAAACAGTTAGACGTGGCTCCTTACAAGAGGTCAAACATTCTCGAGGCGAATTCTTTTTATCTGTGGCGTCTAAGCCTAAAGCAGAGCCAAGCGGCCCGCCGATCACTCGGACCAATGGGCGCCTATTTGCTACTTTATATGGCAACTGAGAAACAATAGCCATTCCTCTGGATACAAACTACACCGAGCCAGTTACTGACAAACCTAGTCCTTTGGTGTCGCGTTAGTGTTCATCAGTGTGCTAGTTCGACGGATCGCCATTACATCTTTATAACAAATCCGATCATTGAGGCCTTTTCAGCGCACGGAAACGCTGATTTTGCAATACCGTCTAAAAGATGAGCGGGCATCACTACATACCGATCAATAAATTCGAGCCTTCCGACAAGTTGAGTGAAGATCAACATTTGGGTCGGAAACGTAACGGAACGCCTCGCAGCTCTCGAAGGAGGTCCTGTAGCTATGGGATTTACACAGCACGCGTGCCGCGTGACCCTTCATTCACGGAAGCAGAAAGGCTGTGGTAAAAGACAAATTAAAATCCGCTGCAACATATGGGAAATATTAGAGGCTCTGGCACATATTACAGGCCTGGTGCTTCTTTCTCCATCGACTGGTGATTGAGCCTGAATAATGCTTAAAAGTAAGTACTAGAAGTGCTAAATTGCTTGTCTTATAAGCCAGAGTTTAATTTACAGACCGCGTTACACACTGCGCAGAAGTTCACCGATGAGGAGAGCGAAAATCCCGTGTTCGTTGCTGGTAAATTCCTCGAGTGTCATAGGCTATATTTTTAAGCAACATAAACATTTTTGTCGGCAGTGATTAAAAAAGTTTACAAAGAGCACCGCGCTCCATGGATCATGCAGATTTTATACTTCCTATAAAGTACCTGGCCACCTATCTCAGAACTCGTATAATACATTCCAACATCTATGAAGACAGGCTCTGACTCTCAGCGCAAACTCCAAAAGGCAAAAGCGCTCATACCCCTGAACCGGCAAATGCCGATAAGAGGGTCATCTGACCTGACACTTCCTGAAGTCTCCTTCGTTCCTCCCACTGCCTGGTGCCAGGATTCGTCTTCCAGTTGGTTCCCAGACAAGGACGACGACCAGCGATACCTATAACGCCACACATCTTTCTTACGATGTTCCGATTTCTCACAATCATTGCCTTGTTTGCCTTTCTGAGTCTCCAGATAACAGCGTCACCTTCGCGGCTTGCCCAGTCTCTCGCCCTTCAACGGAGAACAGATCCCACCTTTCCACCCTCGCCTCCGTCATGTCCTATTTGCGAGCAGGTGAGATATAGCCACATATTTACCGTACATTCACTGGAGTACTTGCCTTCATGATTTTTTTCTTCTTGTTACCCTCTCAGAATGAATATTGACGCGACATTAGGGGTATCCTAACATTCAAGGCTGCGCCCAAGCGGCTCCGGTGCTTGCTAATTTCTCCATGGTGCGTTTAAGTCTCATCTAACCAACAAAATATCTAAAAGTTCGCAGATTATATTTAACCCTGGAGCTTTTATCGATGTCATTAAGTGTGCTTGTGCGGACACCTTTCAGTCTGTTTTTCCTCAATGCGTTGATTGGTATGTCCTGTATCTGGCTCCTGCAAAACTGGACTCATATTCACCCATCCATTAAGCTTCATCCAGACTAACCAAACACAGGTTCTGGATACCTCCAATCTCCCGGGCATTGTTGCAGCAATAAGGAATGTCTGCGCCATCGAAAGCACATTGCTTGGAAACGTGTCTGGTGTGGATGCGTCTCTTACCGCTACACCCCGTCCTCCCGCTCCTACATCGACTTCTGCAGCAGTAGTGTTCACGGAAAATAGCACAGGGAGAATCTTCGCACTCCTTGCGATCAGCCTGTTTATGGGATGTCTGGGAATGTGATGGATGATTTTACGACTCTAGGGACCTTCATGGACGATTTCCCAGATTTATGACTATCACGATCTTACGAGAAGCGACGAATTTGTAACGACCTCGCGTCAGTTTTTAAATATCAATTATATGTATATATCCGGTTGTTTTATCTTCGTGAGGGTGTTCTCTCCTCGACGAGGCTACTGACACCGGCAGCTCTTAGGTAAGCTAATGAACGGTTCTGATTCTGACTTGCCAGTGGTTCCAGACTTTGTTTGTTACTGCCACCTTCAAGCTTCATCATTCGTAGAGGTTGTTTCTAATTCACCATTGGTTTGATTTCCCGATACAAGCATGAGTACATTCACAAATGTCTTTTCTCAAACCTTTTGGCCTAGGACCCAGGCCCAGCCCCAGCCCCGACAGGCACCAAGGCCACGATCGCCTCCTCCCCCGCGACTTTCGAGGCATTCTACACCTGGCGTGAAGGACAGCGCCTGGGCATCTCGCGATTTCATGCTAGGCGCCGGGATGATTATTATCCAGCGAAACACGCATAAGATTGTCGTAATATACGACTCACTACACAAGTACTGGTTCTTTCCCAGAGGCAGGAAAGATGTGGGCGAGTCGCTCGAGCAGACCGCATTGCGAGAGGCCTATGAAGAGGTGAGCATCATCTGTCGTTGCTAGCTATAATCGCCAACTTTCAACGCCCGCCAGTCTGGTTATCGCGCAGAGTTCCTCCCGCTCTACAATCCCACCCGCCAGCCGCTTGCACCACATGAACGGGAGGAAAATACTATATTGAATGTCGAACCTATTTTCATGACACTCACTTCGTGGCAGCCTAGGACCAGGCGAAATAGGGGCGTCCGAGATGACGGAGGAGAATACCTAACGACTTGGTATGTTGGGGAGATACCTGAAGATGCGGTATGTTACTTCGGCTTTCTACTTTCTAATGGCTGATAGTGTCATTTGTGCCTGAATCAATCAAGGTTCCCGAGATCGGGACTGGCATGCCTGATGAACAGAGCTATCGAAGTTATCTATTCCCCTTCGACGAGGCCCTCCAAAAAGTTTACGGTACTGAGCTAAGGGTGCTTCGTTATGCTTGGGATGTTTACTTAGATACAGCAAGGCTATATGAAGAACCTCAGCGACTTGATGATCAGCCCGAACACAGTGGGTCTAATTTCTGCTTAGAATGATCACCTCGTAATAATTGTTTCCCTAATTCGTATAGGTGCTGCGTCCGAGGGGTCTGAGCCTCGATCCCAATTATAAGCTTCTATACCGTCTTCTCAGCCTTCACTTCCCTCTGTTGAGTGTGCGCAATACCCTTGATCCCTAAAGCACTTGTAATAGTGAAATTTGATTTGTAAATGTGTACCTCTTGTAGCCTCTTGTACATTTCTAGTGTTTGCTCAATGACAGAGTTTTTAACATTTCAAAATCTCATTCATAACATAAATGAGTAGATTCCAAGTCGATATAGGAATGAAGGCCTGCAATTTTGATGTTTATTAATAAAACACTTACAGGCAATTGAAAATACTTACCTTGTGCTGCTCTGCCAGTGGCATTTACTCATATGAAATTCGCAGGAAGCTGACCTGAAAGGAGTTGCTAACTCGCTCAAGAAATGTTACCGAAAGATGACATTCTGTAAGCACATCACTCATCAACAGGTGATGCGAAGGCGTGAAAAACAATGGTTACAAGTCCGGGAGTCCCCAGTTAGCTCCAGCTAGCCATAGTTCACAGATCACTGAAGGACACGGAGCATAGCTCGAAGTTCGAACACAGCGCCTTGGACGGAGAACTATCGCAACAAAATAATTTTTTCAACGAGGGACAGAGACCTGTGACTATTTATTTCTCTACGGAGAAATTAGAATGGATGCCAGGGGGACGAAACTGGCAGAAGTAGCCTCAGAGATGCATTGTTTTCAACAATTCCAGCCTAACGTCGACATAGAAATGTATAAATAGTCAGTCTCCAGTTTCGATATCTTATTGGAGGGACGTGGATAAGAGGTTGGACGCTATCAGTGGCTAGAAACTGCCGACAGACAGAGAATGAGCCCAGGTAGTACCGCATAGAGCACAAAATTCGGAGGGTATTTAGGCGCTGGAAAGCGGATATTTATTCCCTGCCCGGATAAAAGCACCTAAGTAATAGAAAATAGAAACGGCTAGATCAGATGCCACGATAAAACCCATTCCTCGTGACGAAATCCAAGTAATGAGATACTCTAAAGGGGACAACGTCCACGACGAAATGAACTGGACTTGCGAGTCACCAAGAAGGAACATATGTTAGTCGGAAAATAAGAGACTGCATGGAGACTTAACCAATGATGACTTCCCTTCGGACATCCATCGCTTTCGGCCCATGATCAAAGGAACAATCGAGGTTCAGAGACCGGAGAATTTGCCTTGAGGGACTCGCAGCCGATCAAATGCAAAAAATTCATCAGCGACCGGACACTCCCTCGCTGGAGCGCGTTATACAGTAATTAGCTAACGCTGCTTCCCGATGTCGCAAACTCCATTGTTATCAAGTGGGGGACATCGAGATGCAAGACCGCCCGACCGTGATCTACTAGCGCGCCATTTTGGCCGCAGATGAGACGAGAAACTTGGAGCGAATAACTGGAGACAGAGGGTGTTTGAGACAGCTGGTCATTAGATGCAGTGAAGCGGTGTTAAATGTTGAGCCGTATCATACAACTGGCGGTGTATCAACTTTCGGGGGAGGTAAGCCATAATTACATTCGAGGACATCAAACGGTAGAATCGCATGTTACATGCGCCTTTGTCGGAAATGATGGCAAGACCGGATTCTCGGTATATCCCTAGTATAATTACAGCGTACTTCCAAGCACGGCCACGAAACTTTAGGCTGTTTATCCACAAGAGAAGCTGTTCGCGTTCAAGGACGAAAAAAGGCGACAAAAAATCACGCAGTGCAGCAGGGACTCCTGGTACAAGATGGTGCAGGCAGCCACACTTTCCAGCTCTTCCCATCGGATGCTAAATCACGGTCACGTGGATAATCGACAGACGCGAACGCGTCGATAAGAAACCTGACAATGCAGTTTGCAGTGAAAAATACAGAATGAGGAAACCATTTTTATTACTAAACAGCATTATTAGCAATAAACAGAAATGATCAACTGGAAATCACTCACAATTCTTTTTGGAAAGATGAGACTCAAGGGAAAATCATCAATAAAAACTTTCCTATTCCCAATCTAAAGCTTAAACAGAGGTGGCAGGGAACCGGCAAATAGTGAATGAGAGAGGATTTCAACAGACCGAATCTGAGCGGGGCCAGCAATAGAAAACAGGAACGCGGGCAGAAAGCTGGGAGGAGAAACTCCCTGGACCGATTACTACAAATGACGCCGGACATGGGTCAGCATCGTTCACTGGATCCAAGGTCAAAATATTACAAGGTGACCGCCAAGTGACCGCTCATGCTTTTATAAAGTAGATAAATCAGCTGAACCTGCAACGGTCGACATACAACCTAGAAATAGACTGTAGCTAGAGTTATATAACCATACACCGCTGCCGAATTCTCGCCTCGACCACCCAAAAAGCGTGATTACTCATCTGATGTTGGTGCAGGTGTGCAATGACGGTCTACCCACAATTCCTGTGGTTCTCGCGACTTCGAGCACGTCCAAGCAGTCCAGAAGTACGTGAGGCATCGGCCTGAGGAGGAGGGATCCAAGACGGTGGACATGGGAACAATGAACAATTGTGAATCCGTCGGGCCGCAACTTAAGGACCAAATAACACGTCAATAAGGAAATTGCTCAACCCGGCCATGTGCCATCTATCTCATTCTTCCACCAGAATCTCTTTCGCTTTTTCTGTCTTGAAAGTTCTGTTATTTTTGATCGCGAAGTTCCACAAATCAGTTTGCGCGTTGGCACCACCTAGAAGGTTACTAACGGCATGAATTTGTCGGACACATCGACTCGGACTTCGACGAATGCTGCAGGTCTAGGTATTCGAAAACGCGTCGATTCGAACGTGGACGAGTCTTACGTTTCTGTATCCCCTTATAAAAGACCTCGCTTGTCTGCCATGGCATTCCCGTCAAGTCGGGGCCGACTCAATTCCATCGGTGTCGGAGTACGGTCAATCTATTCATTATGCATCACCTGTGCTTACTCTTCACCGTGCCACCTTACAGGCTGACCGTCTCCCAAAACCGCCCCTCTCCATTTTTAATGATATAGAGGGTATGAGCAACGGCATTTTTCATTATTCGCCCACAGGGCAAGACCGCCCGACTAGCAGCAATTCTTCATTTACGGCTGGCTCGCGATCCGCGAGCCCTTTCGTCTCCGCGGACTTCAGTCCCCAACACACTGGCTCCAGCAATTCTCCAGGTCTTATACGGAGTGCATCCTCAACCTCGTTGCGAATGTCTCCTATTCCTTTTGTATATCCGGAGTCCTCTGCGAAATTCTTCCTGCGTAGCCCTCGCACAATCATCTCTTATATGCCACCGCCCTCTTCAGACGATATCGTGGCAAAGCACCTGACCTGTTCGGCAAATAATGCTGTCTTCTTCACTCGAGGAAATCGTGTCCATTTCAAGAATTTAAACAGCAATTACCACGAGGACATCGGACAGCTCTGCAAACTGTCAATAAGCCAAGGGAATATACGATCCCTTGATTTCAACTCAAAATCACAACCCGAGGTTTTGGCGATCGGCACGACCAAAGGAGTAGTTCAACTCTGGGATGTCCAGGCTAAGAAGATGACCGTTTCATGGACGAGCGTGAAGGAAATCACTGCCATGACCTGGAATGGCCCTTTGTTGACGGTCGGTGGTGTCAAGGGCCACATTCGCCACTACGATTCTAGGGTTCCTGCATCAAAGATCAAGGAACAAGCACGGCGCTCGATTCGTCATGAGGCTCCAATTAGTGCTTTGTTGTGGAGCGTCGACGGAAAGGTTCTTGCCAGTGGCGACGCCACGGGCACTGTTTTCTGTTGGAAAGACGGATTTAGCACTCCCATGCAAGTTGGCGAGATTGTTAAGCGTCGAAAGAAAATTGTTCAGAGTGGCAAGATATCCGTAAGCGCGGTCATCTGTTAAGAATGTGTTTTTGCAAGCATCGCTGAGCCGCTTATTCGTAACAGGCAGTTTCCTGGTGCCCTTGGGACCCCAAAATATTGGCCACTGGTGATGCCGGAGGTATTCTCCGTCTTTGGAATGTCAACGACCGGCCAGGTTCGAACGCCCTCAGCCCCGGAAAACTCGACACCGCGTCTGTTATAACGGGAATACATTTCTCTCCTCATTGCAAGGAAATTCTCACCGCGCATGGCCCTCGGATTGGGGCGCCAGTCCCCATCGACCCTTGTAATCCGAAGCCCAGCTCAGAAAATGCATTGGTTGTCCATTCATTCCCTTCCCTCCGCCATGTAACGACCTTCCGGCTCCCAATCGAAAGGGGCATCGGAGATGCTTTGCTTGATAGCACTGGAACGAAGATTATTTTTGCCACTCCGTCAGACGGCAAAATAAATGTCAGCGATGTGTGGGCGAAACGAAAGGAGGTGAAGAGAGAGGCAATAAAGCGACAGGGGAGTATGCTGAGCCTCAACAGCAGGTCTTCCTCTTATTCCCTCATTCGATGAGGCAAACATATTCTTTCATCACGGGAGACCTGGGTTATGGTATACCACTTCCAGGAGAAAAATGACCACGATAAAAACACATAATTGTAGGTTTTATGCTTATTACCTCTTGGACCTCGTTCCTCTTTTCTGGTGCCCAGTTGGTGACATACATATGTTACATTTCGAGGAGAGAAAATTGTAGCTCAGAACAAAATAAAAACTATGCATTTCTGGCCTCTATCGCTATGTTATGGTGTAATAGCGTTTAAGTGTAGAACTCCTCAAGGCTGATTCCGATATTTACAGGATGACCAGTTTATTGTTATTTCTTAATTGCTAATCACATTGTTTTTTTCAAGTGCATTATTTCCCCAGTCCCTCGCAGATCCTGCTGAAGGCCCACGCGGTATCTACTACAGTACCTTTCGATAGATACGCAGCTGGGGTCGGATTATTTCGACGGGGGGTCAAAATACAGCAGCAAGTCGTTGGACTTTTGCTTAATTTCCACCTCCACATTTTGCCCATCCTAACGCAGGTGGATGTGTCGGCAAAATTTGAAGGCAAAATTCAAACAACTTACCCTCCGTTTTGACCTCCCGGCAAAATAGCCTGGGCCCGGAGTAGCAGCGGCTTCGCGGTCCGGATGGTGTGGATTGCTGTTTGGTGATGCCCTCCTGGTTGCCTTTTCGGTCAAGTGCCTGTCTTCGACGTCCATGCGTCATGATTCCACTTCACGCACAGTTCCCCGTATTAAAAACACGGTTGGTGGGGCAGTGTGAAAAGGGAAAAATGCCGAAGGGCCAGGCTGCTACCGGTGTCAACTGCAGCTGAAATTTCACTTCAGCGTTTGTCCTTTGCACCATTTTAAGGTCAACACTCAAGGATATCTGCATTACGAACGGTAGATATTTTGCAATTATTCATTAAACGAGGAAGGTGAGCGAATCTCTTCCTAACGGGACAGGTATTTTTTAAATCACAAATCCCACTACGAAATTAAGCTACATACTTTTCATCGATGTGCTCCCTTCAAAATACTCTCACCTTGGGAAAGGTCCACCGCAAAAGCACCAATGTCGAAGGCCTTACGGGTTGAACGGTTGATCCAAGTTGTTTTACATCTGGAGCCCGGAGTAATCCTGGCCGTGATGCACAGAAAGGCAACTCAAGCATTCTGCCTTTTTCATTGGGCTGATAGGCTTGTATGACTCGTGCTGCCTATTTCTCCTACTTCAAGAACTAAAGTTAAGCAAGTAAACGCCATTCCACCTCTCCTTTCTTTTTTCATAGTAAAGGGATGTCTTCGCTTGTTGCTTGGGCTCCGTTCCCATGTCCTCGTGTCGGTCATGTCAACATACTTCAATGATAGCGATACCAAACAGGAGATTCCTGCCAGTCAGCTCCACATCTTTGCAAGTTGCATCTTTTGATCCATTATATTCGGAGGATCATATTGCTAACCTTGGCTTAATAGTAAATGAAAGTAACTTTTCTACCGTGTGGTGGTTGAACTTTATGGTTATGAACAGCACACAATTTCTTAGCGAAGGAGTTTGATTTGTCATAGAAAACAAAGGCAAAAGAAAGAAAGAGCAACGGAGATGGAGCCACGGAACGGCGGAGAAAAAATGGTAGCGGCTATAAAACAATAGAAAGGGAAGCCATTACAAAATAAACCAGGAATTGTTCCAGAAATGCTATAGGAGTGTGCAAATATTTAATGGGCTGGCCGTCCTGGACGGTCCTTGCGATTGTAGTTTCCGAGCATCGACGATTTCCCAGTGAGGAAAATACCGAACCGTTGTCTTGACGGGGCCTGGCGGAAAGCAACAGGTTCTGGGGCAACATTTTCCTGATCAATTTTGACATCAGCATCGTGTCGGTTACCACGAGTCGGACTCTGACTGCGGCTCCTTCTCGTTACAGAGGAAGATGCCAGTTCATTAGTGTGCCATAATCGTGGAAGTCTGCGGCTGATCAAATATGGATTGTACGGATGACTGTTTACCCTTTCAGGATGGGGAAACTCGTTGGGCGCTAGGGAGGGTCGAGTCAGCAAGAGACGTGGAGGGCTGTGCGGCATGAGGTTGACTCACGGAGCATGCTCGAAGACCTTGCCTCGTGTGACACAGACGGACGTCGAGTTCGTTCGATACTATGTATGTTAAAGGAAGTACTGCGACTATCTGAAGGGCCATGCGAAGAAGGCAGGATTAGCGATTGACAATCCTGACCTCTCGAGGCAGAGAAGTGGGAAGTCAGGGGCATTAGCAATACTCGCAGGCGCCCTGGAAAGCAAGTTAAAGGGAAGAAAAAATATGAGTACGAGCTCCAGTGAGTATGAGCCTATAGGGTGCCGCTTACTCTGTAAATTTGTATCTACAAGTTCTTGATTGGCTTGGAGCATTCGTAGCATTTCTATATAAGCCACCTTATGTGCCACAAATCTCTCCGGACACGAAGCCCAAAGATAAAGCACAATACCAGCCGACTCGAGCGTTTTGCGAGCCAACTATTTTGCATATAGAATCAGTCGCTTACCGGGAGAGGGATTTCAAGATTAGAGTTACCTCGACTAAAGTGATGACCTGTGCGGCGTTCGTCAGCCCTGCAATACAGATGAACAAAGAAAAAAAAAACCTGTTTCTGAGATAAAAAAAACCGAGAACTTGAAAGGTCAAAAGAATCCAATATCTCTTGAGCAGCAGAAAGGAAGTTTAACAAGGACCCAATGCGATAGGTGAGATTCTCGATTTGGGGTTGACATCTAAACGATTGCGCCAACGATCCCTCAGAGGACGGAGGATATCGAGGAGATATAAAAGAAGGTAAACTATGCTGAGGTGTGTGCATTGTGGTTGTTGCGATAAGGAGATTTTGGTGCGTGCACGCAGCCGAGATGAAGGCCAGTGGCAAGGTGCTGTTGAAGATCCCAAATCAGCGGTTGTTGGCATTTGCAAAGCACGGCACTCCCCGGAGCCGCAATTTTAGACAACCTGTGCGATTATGGCTCACAGCAAATTCGCACTTCCTCTTCTAAACACCTTAACTTCGTTTACGCATATAGATTCAGCTGATTCAACTTTTTTATTGGTCCCTCCGAGCCCATTTCGCAACGTTTTATGGTGGCGAGGGGGTTTTGTTCATCTGTTCTGAGTTTGAAACCATGGAAATAGAATGGTCCGTGGGACCCGGGACAAACACCTGACAACTGCATAGGACATTGCTGCCAAAAGTGGCCAAACCCTTCAGAACTTTTGAAGAAACAGGGATTTGAGAAATTCATGCCATAAGCCACCCAGAAGATTGAAGGCTGGATTTTAGAGCTTCCTGATTGGATACGGAGAGACTTGAATTCTGCTCTTGAATCGGGTTACAGATTCCGGTGTCTGTCACCGACTTAAAGCGACCCACGGTCTGTGGATATGTCTATGTTCCGCTCAGTAGGTCGGCTAACTACTCAGACTCATTTCCAAAATTGTGAGAAGCAAGCCTTGGTCATAAGATTGGACTAGACCTTGATTAGACCTTTCGGAAGTACAACTTGAACCTTGCTTGAACCAGTGCCGTAACCCTGCCTGTCTAATACTTACTTATGCTCATCAAGGCGCATACCTCACGTACAGATCAAAGGCTTGAAGGCTTCAGGTTTGTGTTGGAAAAATGGCCACAAGCTGTTCTCCAATATTTTCCTGGCCGCAGATAATACCCTTACCAGTCGCTGTAATTTAAATTACTACAACACTAGAGCGACAACTTGAAGGGGGGGATTTTTCTCTACGAAACCGTGCTCTAGGTCAGTATATGCAATTTCATAGTAGCTTTTGAATATCTATGACCCTTAGGATTGCGGTTTGCCGATGGAATACAGTGGAATAAGTACATACATGTGAACTTTCGAACACCTTCCAAAAATCAATGGTTCAGCCTGAGAACCGTAACCACAAGTTCAATAACTCCCAGAGAATGTTATCAACACGGAATATCACCAAAATAAAATCACAAACACAGAAAACTAAAGGAGAGTCCGTAAGGATCTATTTCCTGATTAAAAGGTGTTTTTGTCATTTAGATTATATTTCCACCAAGTCTGCAGTTGAGTGAACTCTTGAAGAATTCAAACGTCGCGAATATGATCACGTGGTGTAATTTAAACTCCGGTTGCGCGTCGTCCACCCTCTCTCGACGCGACAATGACACTCAACCGCCTCGCGTCTTTTGCCCTGCATGAATTCCTCAACCAGCAGGAGTAACGCTAAAAGGCAGTCACAAGAGGAGATAAAACGACAGATAGCCTTACTACAGGCTTGTTTAGACCCGGAAGAAATCGCAGCCCCTCGATCGAAATCACCTAAACGGAAAGCTCCAGAGGCAGTAACTTTGGCGCCAGCTACACCTTCACCAAGTTCGTTTTCATTTGTTCATCACTTCTGCTCCTCTAAATGCTTTGCTGTCTAGAAAAGAAGAGAAAGCTCGACAATCAACAGCCATTGGGAAAGCCGCTTGGACGTCTTGTTTTTCAGACTGTGCCACAGCAGAACACCAAGGCTGGCGGTTCCAAACCACCAGAAGAACAGTTCAAGAAGCCGGCGCCCTCAAATTTTCTCAACAAATTAGCAACCATTAACCGGAAGAATGACCCAAATGATGTCGTAGATCCAATTTCGCGATCGATGGGGTTTACCGAGAAGCCCAAGGAGATACAGCCATTGGAGGAGCAGCATCTGTCTCATAAGCGAGACGAGAGATTGGCTCTTGTCGAAGACCTCGAGCCTGGCCCGTATGAACATACACCGCCTTACGATGATCCAAACTTTGAAAAATTGGAACCACATTCAGGAATTAATATGATGTGGGTTCTCTTCAGTTCGCGACCTTCTAGCTTATGTATATTCTCTGCAGATCACGTATAATACCTCACGAAGAGTTCAAGGACTATCTACGTGGTCGATATTACCTCTCACCTTCACGGCTATACTCCGCCATACGACCACTTGACAACAAACAGGGTTACGATGTTCCTGTGCCAGGTGACTGGATTACCATCGCCGTCGTCGCTGAAAGAGGTCCCATAAAGTTCACTCGCGCTCCTGTGGCAATTGAACGAGAGGACGGCGACCCGGACCTCAGGAAACAGTGGAAAGGCAAAAGTAAAGGCGGCCACAACGAGTCTGAAAAGCCCTCAGGGAAGAAATATGTTAAT
Organism: Galerina marginata; assembly: GCA_023014335.1. NCBI lineage: Eukaryota > Fungi > Basidiomycota > Agaricomycetes > Agaricales > Galerinaceae > Galerina > Galerina marginata. The sequence continues at coordinate 1,467,152 of JAECYW010000019.1, forward strand.
CTCAAACTCATTGACTTTGGGTCGCGTTCTGGTTCCTTTCCGTCTGCTACTGGAGGAGTCTCAACCATCAGAGGCGACGCGTTTCTGACCCTCCTTCTGTTTGAATCGGATGGGTTTGATGTTATGCCTAGAGAGGATGGCAAAAAACCGGATAAGCTGTATAGAGGCGGGAGTCGAGGGGCGTTTGAAAATCTCACAAGTGTGAAGGAAGGAGATATTATTGCACTGCTAAATCCAAAAATCTTGAAACCTTTTCAGGTAAGCATTTAATGGCACATTTGTTGTTATTTTAATTCTTATCTTATTTTTTTCCTAGAGGTCAAGCGATTCTCCTCATCCTGTAAACAACATTCTTGCTCTTACACCGGAGTCTGCGTCCTCTATCATAGTCCTTGGTCGAGCGCAAGACCTTGGAATGTGCACTGTTCGAAAACAAGACGGCAAGGTCTGCGGAAGCTGGTGCGACAAGAGACTCAGCGATGTTTGTGACTATCACTTGCAGAATGCTGTTAAAAGCAGGCGTGCTGCGCGTCCTGAATTTTCTGTCGGGTAGGCGGCCCTGTTCTAATCTATTTTCCAGATACTTATTTATGATCACCTGTAGGACATCTGGCATGTCGACCTCGTCGGCGCATAAGAGCAAGTCGGGGTATGATCCGCTGCGCAAATGGGGACTTAAACCAGCAGAGGACAGTGGGCCTGGTGCGACATATGTAGTTTCTGGGCATGTAGTTACTGGGTCGTCGTCTGACCCACGAACTATGTATATTGCGGAGACGGTAGGGAGAGAAGGTCAGGCGAAGGCGAAGAGGAAGTTGGATGCGAAGGATTCGGATCGGGCGTTGAAGGCTCTGTTAGAGAGGGATAAGGAGGGCATGAAGGCCGTGATGAAAGCGCGAGAGACGAGCCGGGAAGTACGAAGGGACGCGAAGGATGGCAAAAAGGCGAAAGACACGAGTGAGAAGGGCAAGATAAAAAGGAAGTCAGCGGAATCGAAAGGCCTGTACGAGAGTAGTGATGAGGGAGACGACGATCAGCAAGCCAAAGGAGAAAGTGTTCGCAAGCAAGGGTATTCTGCCGGAGTGATCAAATCACTGGGCTTTGACCCGTCGTTAAAGCCAGGTCAACGACGGTCGGAAACCAAAGGAGTACAAAGCAAGGTAAGTTTGATCAAACTTTTCTTTCTTTCTGTCGCTGTCTTAATCTGCTAACCTTTTGGTGATGGTGTAGCTCGAGGCACTTGAGCTCGTGCGCATGGCAAGGAAAGATATTGCCTTGGGACCCAAACCAGGCCCCAGGATTCGCTCTGGTGTCATGGCGCCCAAACAGGATAAGGACTTGACCCTGGTTGAGGATGGTCAAGAGGTTGCGGACAATTCGGACATCGGTGGTTCTGATGATGAGTTACCCGAGGGGGTGATGAAGGTTAACCTCCCGGTGGAGGAGGCTGAAGAGAAGATGATCGATTTGGATGATTTCTGAACCAGGCTACTGGTCTTTCTTTTAATCCTTTTCGGATGGTATGTCATTCAACACGGCCAGGATGAAGGTGATAAATGTACAACAATTAGGAATATACCCACAGGAAACATGACGGCTTGTTTGAGATGTTTAAATATTATAAGCTAAACAGGTAGTAAGAAGAAAAAGATCCGGTGTTACAGAGGTGTATGATTTACTGTCATGGTTTGCCATTTGACTCAACTCCTTCCATCTGATCGTTGCTGATGTCGTCTGCAGAGGGCACAGGAGCAGAATTTGCGGCACCCAGCGCAGTTTGTGTTGGCTGGGGTGGAGAGACATCCCTGGAAAGATGCGCTTTCAGAATAGAACAACCGTAACGGACAAATACTCACCATTTGATGTGAAAGCGCGTTACGCGCGGTTTTGCGCTAATATCCCGCACAAGACGGTTGAACATGATCTTTGGCGGTGGCGTCTCCTTCATCTCTTCGTTGTCATACTCCGTGTTCTGGTAGTAGCCGACTCGCACAAATTCTTGGTCTTTGTATGAGCCTGTGAGGATAAGGGCTGCCACTCCGAGCACATCATCTTCTGGTATTCGTGATGGATCCGGTGCGGAACCTTCGAATTCAAATGAGTTGATTCCTTGTGGGACGGGGCCGACGAGACAGTCGTCAAGTTCTTGATCTAGGGCTTCGTCACCAGGACAGGACACGAAGATGAGTCTCCACTCCAGATCTAACACAACTTCAGCAACCATAACAACAGGAAACCTGAAGACAACAAGAATTACCATCTTCAAGAGGTGCTATACATTCGAACGTGACTCGGAATCGGTACACATCAGAAAATCGTGCTGGGTTGTTCATAAATTCGACATTCTGTGAAGAGATCCATAAGCATCGCTCCCATTGAGCTAAGAATACAACGCACTCTAATCGTAACTGCCATGCTGCCAGTAAGTTTTGCAGATAAAAGAAAGACTTAAAAGAGTAAGTTGAACTGGAAGAAAGTACAAGGTCGCGGCGAGAAAGTCGAATACAAGGATTCTTTCGACGCGTCCGTGACAGTTTACTCAGAGATTGTCACACAGTCACGTGCAGCTGTGATTTTTCGCAAAAAGTAATTAATTTCAAATTAATTTCAGATAAAATGTAAATTCTAGAAAAATTGGCTCCTTCTTCCATCGTACGATTCCACTGGAACTCTTTTATAAGGCAAGAAAGGACGATGTGGTATGTGCGGATTTTAGTCGCATTACTATCAGTTTCTTGATTGACAGCGATCAAAATCGTCCGTTTTGAGGTGGTATTTACCCACGTGACATTGTCAAGTGATTATTTCCAATCCGTATTTCTGATTTTACTCTAGACCATCCTCTTTCTTCACCATTGACGACAACGACGACCGACCTAACGCATATTTGTATTAGCATGTCATTTTTATTCTCCCCTTCTATTGCGCTCTAATTCTTTCCAAAGTAGCAGAGGATTCTTCCTCCCGTTTGACGCCCACTTTGTATTCGACCTTCCTCATTTTGAGCATGCCATACTGATTTGGACCTCATAATCATCGCATTATTCTCGTATTCCAGCATGGACGACACTTTCCCTGCCATTTCTTCTGAACTTGACGACAATTTACGCCCAGACTCCCCTCCGGCCTCAGCCCCGATACCCACCATTGAAGCCCCGGAATCCATATTGGCTGTAGATCAGCTGGACGGCCCTTCTTTGGCATCCACTCTCAAATTACCCGATTCCTCTAGCCAGTTTCTGTCTCCGACACCTGTTAGCAAACCGCAGTATATCTTCTCCCTGTCCGACCTGCTAAAGGGAACGGAAGGCTTGGAGTCATTAGGTTCGGACATAGCTTCCGCCGACATCAATGTTGCCTGTAGGTTTCTTATGTCTCATTTTTCGTTCGTTAACCAATTTCGCGACCATCTGCCATCAGCCGATGGTAGTTTTATCGAGACGTCGTCTGGGCCCGCAGCTCGAGAGCTCAAGAGAAGATACGATCAGCTTGCCGGGGTCGGCCCCTCAGTTCGCTCCCCATATGCAATCACTGCCTTTGTTAATCAACACGGAAAATCCATGTATCGCATAGGGTACGTCAGCGTTTCTCTCTACTTTTCTCCTCTCTGATCTCTGCTGCTAGACATCGAGACGAACACTCTGCACCCGCTGCCTCCGCCGCTGAAGTCGAGGAACGAGTAACGCAGTCCAAGGCTTCGAGTGAAGCATCTCAATCTCCCCGTGGTAAACGACGCTCTCGTTTGAGCATGCATTTCCTACCACCGACTATGTTTACGAAAAGTAACATCCCTCCTACCAGTCGCCCTCCGACAGCGACTTCATCAACTTCATCAGTATCCAAGAAGCTGAGAAAAACACGGTCCATACCAGATATGTCTAGTAGTGAACCAGTCATCGCTACTGCACCCACATTTGCAGCTACAGGTCGTGGGCACTCGCAGAGCGTTACGGCAATGGATATGCCTCGACCCAGCTTGTCGTTTAATGCTTACCCCGCTGCACGTCAGGTTGACGCATTTGGGGAATTAATGGACTGGTTTACGCCGGCATCGAGTTCATCGAGCAATTTTTCAACACACAGTCTTTTCAACCCTGGAAAGGTATCTTCGGATCCACACCGACCGCGAGCCGCTATAGTGCAGCCCTTTGGACTAAATGTCACTTTCAACCCTCCTTCACACCAGTCCCCTGTTGATCGCATGCCAACTCCCAGACACCTGCGAGAGATGCAGTCTTTTGAGTCTGGACTGACCGCCCGACAAGAAGATCCTCGGGAAGAACTTCCCAACAACGACTCCCCTATACCGTCGGACACCTCAGATACGGTTCATGAAATTAGCCGGCCAGGATCAGCCATTAGATTGAGCATGCTTTCTTTGGCGTCAATAATTCCCGAAATTTCAACCGAAACCAATGATCCTGCACCGCCCATGGAACAGGAACAAGACGCGACACCCTCCCCCGAATCCCTCCGCCTCTCATCTCATTATTCCACTGAGGTCTTTAATGTGCTGCAGACCTACCGGGGCCTCCCCCTTTTCGAGAAGTTGGTTCCAGAGTCCGAAGTTACCAGAGTTATCAAACTCTCGTTAGCTGCGGATCAGAGTGCAGCGCCTCGAGACGATCCTCGCTTCGTTATATGGGGTGAAACCCAGCCTGATCCGGAGGTTGATGATTATTATTCTGCGTCGCGGGACAGCATTACGGACCTCTCCGCTTCCAATCCATCGACATCAAGTATTTCCAGAAGACGGAGCAGCAAAGTTTCGAAGGTCAAATCGCCCGAGGCTTCTACAACCAAGCTGCCTGCTACAGTGGGGCAGAGGGTACTCTTGGCTGCAACAATTGAACGCTGGATCGCGCAGTTGACAAGTGATTTGAATTATGATGAACTGCTCAATTTTTTCTTGACATACAGGACGTACGTAAGCGCCGTCGACCTTTGTCATCTCCTCATATGCCGGTTCCACTGGGCTCTACAGCAGGCATCCTCGAGACAAGATGAAACCGTTCGTCGGATCGTGCGTGTGCGGACATTTGTCGCCATTCGATATTGGTTGTTAACGTTTTTTACGGTGGATTTCATACCAAATCGCGAGCTAAGGTTGTTGATCGCGGATTGGTTAAACACATTAATACATGACCCTATCTTGAAGAAACATGTCGATGCTATTGTGGGTACTTTTTCCACCCCAAAAGATTTTCACTTATCATCATTTCATAGGATATTGTTCGCCGATTGGTCAAGGTCGCTAAGGAGTGCAAACGGGCACATATCCGCACAGTCGAGAAGCCGAAGCTTGCTTCCCCTCTTAAACCTACCTCAGTACCTGATGATCACCCTGTGAACCACCTGTTGGGCAAGAGCTTTGCAGAAGCCATCCGGAAAAACCCTCAAGAAGATGAGGATTCCGATCTCGACCTCGATTTCCTTCCAGGCGATGCGAAACCTGAAGAACCACTGACAGATCCTGCAAACGCCCATCTTACTGTAGGGCATGCCGTCGGCGGAACCGTTCTTTCTCCTAGCCGTCCTACCTCACTTCCTCTTTCGTCCTTCAATATCTTACAACGCACGGACCATGCCCCAGGTCCAAGCGCCGACATTGATTTACCCTTTATTCAGAACACGGCTCCTGTTCCTCTCGCTACTCGACATAGCGCACTCTCACGAGCCTTTGTCAGGACGATTGGTCGTCTCGGACGTTGGAAGCGTGTACTCAATCCGAAGTCTTCGGTCCGTCCGACACCGTTGGGTGCCTGCGGCGCTGGATTATCAGCCTTTGACCTCGAAATCACTGCATCAAGGGACTTGCTTACCATGAACGGTGGCGTTGAGCAGTATCTCAAGATGATTGAGCCGCCATCCTCGACATCTATCCCTCCAGGGACTTCCACAGCGCCTGTGCAACCCAAATCCCTACCTTCTGCTCTCGCGCCAATTCCATCAATACATCTCTTATCAACCACATCTTCTGCACCGCAAGTTGATGGAAATACATTTCCACCGGTCTCCTTTATTTCGCCTTCAGGATCTTCTAATCCTATCCAAGACCCGACCGAAACGCCTGTCGTCGAACACGGGTCTCCACCCCAACCACCATTGCCCTCCTCTTCTCTTTCTCAACCTCTTGTGGAAGCTGTAACTGAGACAAATGAGGCACCTATGGTACCCGTTGTTTCTCTTGACGTGGTTGAGAATGTACAGGAACCAAGTCCGTTTACTTCTAACCGCCAACTTAGTCAAGGATTCTACGATGGCGATGTTAATCGATTGAGGGAACCAGATAGGCCGGAATCTTTCCGTTCATCGTCGACCGATTCCTTTGGTGCACCGCTGACTTCCGACGGTCCTCTTCCCCCAACTTTCCCTGGCCAACACAACCAATGGCAGTTCGATGTTGTTTCAATTGACGAACTTGACTTTTCGGACACTTCTTCCATTCCTGGCGTAGAAGACTTACCTTATCCGCCCGGCTTGCGCAAACCTCCCAAAAAGCTGCCCATGCGTCGCGATTTCGAGTTCGTTCGACGGTCAGAGGTGTCGTCAATGGGAATTGTATCGCACGAGTCTATGCGAGACTCGGTGGCAAGCTCTACCCGTTCTGGATCGTCGCCTTCATCGTCTGGGCCGCCCCGACCCATTCAAAAGTGGCAGATGAAATCTTTGCAGCAAACATTCGAATTGAGCGACGATGAAGACAACGGAGATGTCGAGGCTGCCCTCCGAAGGCTGGAAGGACAAATTAATCCCAAAATTCAACAGGAGAAAGCGGAGAAGGTCGACGGATGGGTTCGTACGCTACAGGAACGCATGGCGAATGGCGACTACGACTATGAGAGCTCGCTCTTCTCAGAGGATGACATTGAAGGCTTCATTGACGAAGTTGACCTCCCAACTAATGACGACACAGATCCTGAAAGCCCTCCTGATTTAATCATATCTACATCAGAAGCAGAAGATGATCTGGACCAAGATGATATCGAAGGCTTGCCTCGTACCCCAATCCCTTCCCAGACAAACCATCAAGTTCCTCCTCCACCAGGCCTAGAACTCCTCCTCCGCTCAGAGGTCGTAAAGCCTCCCGTGGAAGATGTTGTTCCTCTGGAAATTCTCCAAAGCCGGATGACGACCCAGGAACAGGAAGCGCCGGCACCGACCATCAACCCCACTATTGAGAGCGTTTTGTCCTCAAAATTTGCCAGCAATGAAACACCTCGGATGCATAGCTCGTTTATCCTTGGTTATCAGGCAGAACTACTAGCCCAACACTTCTCGATGATTGATAGGGAGCTATTTATGGGTGTCAAGTTTGAAGAACTTGTTACAGAGGAATGGGTCGAATGTGAAGAGATCAACGTCCTCGACTGGGCACAGTATCTCAAAGACAGAGCCCGTTGGAAAGCCGAATCGCAATTTCCGGATAAGACGACAGCTCTTGCGGCTGTCCGGGCTCGCTTCAATCTCATGGTGGCTTTCGTCATTGCTGAAATCGTCTTGACGCCACCAACTGAACGGCCTCTCGTTGTCAGCAAATTTATCCGAATCGCATGGGTGAGAATCAACTGTTCAACACAATATGAGAAAGTTGCTAACTCGGTTCCTAGAAATCGTATTCCCTCAGTAATTTCAATACTCTGACGGCCATCATCACAGCATTGCAAAACGAGTGGGTGACTCGGGCCATGCGCAAACCTGGCTGGAGTCGCATTGGTGCTTTCGAAAATCGGATGTTCAGGGATCTGAAGCAGTTCACCAAGCCCGATGACGACTTCAAGTTCATGCGCCAGGTCGTCGATTCGATAGTGGATGCGAAACCCCTTGAAACCAGCTCTCATGCCCCGTCAGTGGTCAGTGGAGGGGATTCACAAAACGGGAAGGGCAAAGCAAATTCGGATATTCGACCTTCTGTCCCCTCTGCCTGCATTCCTTTCATCGGTATGTCCTTTTTACCATGCCAGTTGTTGCGTTTACTCATATGCAGCTAGGCATCTACCTCTCGCAGCTCCACCGCCTCAACAAATTGCCCGCTTTGATTGATCCGACCGCACCTAATAGTGTCATCGGTATTGATCCTATCACTGCCAATTTCGACCCTCCAGCACATCCTGAGGTTTTCTCGGCGCTGGCTCCTTTGCCTCCGTCCATGCACTTGGAACCGTTGATCAATGTCCACAAGCAACGCCGCATTGCGGACGTTATCAAGTCCCTTGTGGCAGGGCAACACCTATCTAGTAGGGTGCAATTCGACGTGGACAAGAGACTCTTCCAGAAGTGCCTGCGGCTTCGCGGTCTGGACGCGGCATACCTTCAACGGGCTTTGGCTATGTACTCGGAGTAAACCGCATTATTTCGCCCCCTCTGATTATTCGCTTCCTTTACTCCCTTTTTATGTATGCATACGGCTAACTTGTTATTTAGAAGTTGGTAGCTCATTGGTATGATTGTCTTCCTTATCTTTGAGGCCTTTTATGTATGACTCCATTGTCCGTCCCTTTTCCCCATTAAGCGCTCCAATAGAATTCGCTTTTTTTTTGTAATTATTTATGTATTGACTATGGTAGAGAAAATAGTGTGGTCATCTTTACTTCCTCTTGGTTAATGCAATGATGACAACCCGAAATGATGCTACCCATCCTATTGCAGATCATTATGGGAGCATTTTCTGATAGGTGAGAGTATATTATATGAGAATCTGAACTCCATCAACGTTGTATATTTTCCCCAGCCAAAGGAGATTCTCGCATTCATACGCAAATGACGACTTGGGCCATTTTCGAGCTCACAACATGATAACCAGTTAATTTCTTTAAGCGCCCGTCGCCGTGGTCTACTATCTTGCTAGTGGTGCGGACTCTCCAATAGTCTCCAATACGAATTGTCTAGATTTAAACCCTCCTGTCCAACGGGCATGGTCAGTATTTCGTCACCAGGCTAATCGACTCAGGATCTGGAATCCCACTACTACTATTCTAGCTATCTTGTCATCACCCCGAGCCAGAATCAAAACGTATGTATGTAGTCTCCGATACACTGAAACCATGCAGCCAAATGACAATCGATCAAGATTCAAGATCTCGCAGTTTCCTCTTCTTGAATGGGAAAGGATGCCATTGCCAAGGAAATTCACACTGGAGGAACTTTGATTATCACTATCAATGGGCGTTAGGGTTCCACTGGTTCCACTGGTTCCATCTCCTTCCATCAGCCGACCTGCAATCGAGATTGGGTAGATAAAGGAAATAAAAGGCTCAGTGTTTAGACTAAGTCTAAACACACCTTAGTAGTTCTGCCAAAAGTTCTGCTTTCCATCTTAGAGCTCTACCGCAAATCCAGGATTTTGGACTCTACACCGAGCCTACATGGCACAACTATTGGACTTGGCGCCTGAACTCCTCACGAAGATATTCGTCTATCTGCCTCACACTGATCTTCTCCGGTGCATCCAAACATGCCGCTCTCTTTTCCAAACTATCACCAAGACTTTAGAAACGGACTACCATATCCACCTTTCGGTGGTTGGGATGCAGGACAACCCCTTCTCTTCCATACCTCTCCCAGTCAAACTAGATAGTCTGGGAAAGAGGGAGACGTCCTGGGCTTTCTTAAATCCCAAGTCTACATCCACCATTCCAGTACCTTATAATTCGTCCGGGACATACGAACTCAGTCCGACTACCTTTTTCCTTGGAATGGCACCCAACGACCAGAGTTACTCCACGACAGGTTTGGCTTCTTTATTGATACCCTATAACTTCCAGGACGGCGTTGTCAATTCCGCCCAGTGGAATACTACATCAGGCCTTAGTGAAGATATGAAAATCCTAGAGTTTGGGCTCTCTGTCGAGGAGAATGATCTAATCGCTTGTGTTTTTGGGTTCGTTTTCCTTCTACCATGCTTAATTTCTTGTCACTGACTATTCGACTCAGTCAAAAGGACGACGGGGACCCCTCTATTACTCATGCGGTGGTCGTCCTTCTCCACCACTCTACCAAAAAGCCCCATGAGGCTGCGCAAAATTCAATCTTTCACCTTTGCAACGCGACTGAAGACACAGGCAGGCCATCCCTGGGCGTTGAGGTCGCAGGGGAGAATTTGGCAATCACCGTCGTTTACAAGGACGCCACCCGTGCAGCACGACAGGCAGGTATTCATGCCCATTTGTTCGTCTTTAATTGGAAAACCGGGAAGAGCAAAACGGCGAGTCTTCCCATGCTTTTTGGCGATACACAGCATCCTGACATGTTCCGTAGGGGAATGCTCCAATTCCTTTCCCAATCTATAACGGCGGTCTTGTGTTTTTGCGGGAAGACCTGCTCGCGAATCCGGACCTCTCCACAGGATCGATTGACATATATCATATTCCGCCTTCCTCGTCCATCCCCGAGGCGTCCGAAGGCCCTGCTATTCGTCTGATCCACTCACTTCTTTTACCACCACTGGAGGCTGATCGTTTCTTGACCTCGGTCTCATGCCGGTGCAGCCCAAATCCGACCACTGGTTCAAGTTTACCCGAGTTCATGCGTAAGGATAGGGCTTATACGAATGATCCCATCGACGCGATTATTCTTTTCAACTTCGATGTCTTCTCGCGTGACCCGCAGGCTATAAAGTCATTTGCGATGATCGTTCACCGCAAGGCACTTTTAAAACTCGTCCCTCCTGTAGATGAAGTCGACTCAGAGGAACCAGTTGTAGGACAGCCTTGGGAGTCATGGGGGCCGCCAGTAACTCGCTGGTTTGATGCCGAAAGCTTCAGTACCCCATATATCACGAGCGTTTCAGGTTCGCGATATGTGCAGTACGCCCGTGAGGAGAAGAGGCGGCGACGAGACACGATGCATGTTTTGAACTTCAATCCAGCATTTGTTAACCTTGCGACTGCGCGCAAGTTTAACGAAGCGTCTCGGGACACGGCTGTCATTGAGAGTGTTGGACAAGTGGAAATTGCGAACTTGAATGGAGACGGCAGTGTGGAACAAGACGGAGGGGATGCAGAGGCGGAAAACGACAGAGATGTGGACGAGGAAGAAGACGGAGATGCGGAAGAGGGAAGTGCAGATGACGGTGCAAAAGAGGAAGGGCAAGACGCCGGAGATGAAGCCAAAGGCGAGGATGTTACAGAGGATGAGGAAAATATTTGTCCTGCGGAAGGATTCTTCGCATCAGACGTCGTGGGCAGACTGCCGTACGTACGCGCTACGAGCAAAAGAAAGTGGAACTTTGACGAGGTATTCATGACCGAGGAAGCCCTGCTGGGGATGAATGTGAGTTTCTCCCTCTACCACATCCATTTCTATGAACTGACCACCACTGAAGAAAAAGGTCGGCACTCATCGGGTGGGGTCACTCACTGTCATGTACTTCGGATAGGTTTTGCGACATTGGAAAAGGTCGACGACTATGGTCTCATTGTTGCAATATTTTTGTTAGCTATTCCTGTCGGTTAGAACTTAGTCGCCATCAAATCTAAAGTTGTCATTTTATTCCAGACATCTGATTTGTCGACCGCTTGGAGGAGGAGTTTATTATGCTTGGTATCTATCAAAATTGCGATCTGAGATTGATTGTAGGAGTGGACTTACAACTACAGTGAACGTACCTTCAGCCGCTGGATTTCCAGATTTACGTTTGCCCAGTTATACTCGTAACTTATACTTGGCCCCAACAAGATAACACCACTCCATACGTGCAAACCAAGTCCAGGTTTTACTCACACTGGCCAGTTGAAGCCAGATATATTTGGTTCAAAAAAAATTGGGAACATCGCGTTCCTCAAATAAACTAAATAATACAACCCAGGAGAGAGATTCTGTACATAGGAAATGAAAGTATGTCAACTCTGCTGAGTTCAGAAGACCAATCACGGCAATACGCACCAGAAAACCGGTATTACGATGGATGGCTTGTTGGCAAGACCTTGCCAGCACTACCACTGTCATCCTCTGGGAGGTTAGGCTCCCGCCATGCCTGCGTGACCTTTCTAATATGCTCAGACAAGGGTTCATCATCCGAGTCATGGATATGTTCGTTGTCTTCGTCATAATCATCTGCTAGAAACACGTTTGCCGGGGGGCCGTCGTCTTCACTGAGTCGAATCCGACCTTCGCTACGCCTGAAGGTCTTCAGCCTGGAAGGCGAGACATTTGGTTAGTATATACTACAGGAAGAGAGAAATATCACATGCCGGTGGGACACTACTCTCCGTAGTGCATCTGCTCGCCGCCAAAGCAGAAATATTGCGCAAAGGGTGCATGTTGTCAGGAGGAAGATCATAGGCATATTTCCAATTGGTTGGGGTTTTGGCGACTCGCGTGGTTCTATAGGTGCTATGTAAGTACCAAGGGAGGATATCGTGAACATGGCCTCGTACCTCCAACTGGCGACATTCTGAGCAGGTAAATATTCAGGGGTTTCTTCTGGTGATCGTGCGCGTGTGGTGTATCAGATTCAGAGTTTACTCTCTGAGTAACTATAGTCCTTGAAGCGTAAGGAAAATTATCAATATGAAGCTATTCTCTGATGCATATACTACTGACTGATTGAGAAGTAGAACAATATTGAGGGACCAGGTGAAGGGTTGATTCAAAAGCGCAGCGTCGGTTATGTGTTTTGAGCGGCACCGCCGGCAGGGTTACCCTTGACACGATCAGGTGACCTACGTTGGTGTCGCGGTGCACTGCTTCAAGCTTGTTCTGTTGGATACGATAACAAACTGACGCCTCGTCACTACCACTCTGAACTTGGCTCTATCTAGGTCCTCTCTCTGTTATGTCTTCTCCTGGGTATACTCAGAAAATACTTCGTTATCCTTTCAATGATCTAACAACCTTTATGATTCTAGTGGCACAAATGATTGTATTTTCGCAACGCCAACTCAAGTGGTACACTCACGAAAGCGCATCCATGACTCTGTTACGAATTTGAGATCCCACAAGAGGAGGAGAGTTTCGATGGCATCCATTGACCTTGGTCGGGATCTAAATGTGGATGCCACATCCGGAAGCGGCGCACATGTTATGGACACAGTAGATAATCTATGCCCCTTCACGTTTTCTTGCATTCGAGCTGACGCAATTCTCAGGCCGATAGGTTTATATCGAACCGTCCAAAAGTATTTCTCCCACTCAACATTACCCCACGGACAAAACGAATCAGCAAACAATTCGGACTGGTAGACGATCGCGTTCTAAACTTTAAGGATGACACAGATGTATTGAGATCAACATATCGAAGTGAAACCACCATGTCTCTTCTCAGAAGAAGCGCCTCTTCGTTATTTGATACACCTCCTCCACTACGGCCCACTTCTGTCACTGAAAATTTGAACAAACGCCGACACTGTTTAATGGTGTTAGACAGTCCTGGAGTTCCTTCCGACCAAGAAGCATATCCGATAACCTGGTCACGTCGGAACCTCATCTCAGTAGCTTGCAAAAACGACATATACTATCAGAACCTCGACAATAAATCGGTCTCGCACCTGTGTACAACTTTACTTCCTGGTAAAATCGGGGTAATTCAGTGGGGCGAAGAGGGAAACGAGAACTATCTCGCATTGGGCATGTCCAGCGGCACTGTCCAAATGTGGGATGCAGGTACTGGTGGGCGAGGGGTCGCCATACATACCTGGTTTGCGAAGAAGGAAGGCGCCGCCAAGTGCCTCAGTTGGAATCAAGATGTACTGGCCATTGGGATGGAGGGCGGTGAGATAACGCTCACTGACGTACGGTGTCCTCAGGAAACTACAGCATTTGCGAAGCACCGGGACCGCGTTTTGGGTTTACAATGGAGCCCGGATGGGAATTACCTGGCGAGCGGCGACAAGGACGGCATCGTGCACCTTTGGGACAGGCGAGCTGGTAAGTCTTTGCTGGACTCTAGCCAACCTGTGTCCAGAATTCGCCATAAGGGTGGTGTAAAGGTAAATATAGCTATGACGCATTCTTATCCTCTGTTTGACGATCCATATAGGCTCTTGCGTGGTGTCCTTGGAAACCCGAACTCCTCGCCACAGGAAGTGCCGCACCCGAAGGAAAAATAAAGATCTGGAACATATCTTCGATGACCAATCACTCGCCAGAACCCATCCAGACTATTCCGCTAAACACCTCCGTTCTATCCCTCCACTGGTCACCACACTGCAAAGAGCTTCTAAGTACACATGGGTCTTCTTTCAAACCCCTTCTTTCGCCACGGGATAGAACCTCGTCAGTAACTCCAAACAAACTAACGTTCACAAAAACCCCGCTCACAAACTCGATCACCGTACACGAGTATCCTTCATGCAAGCGACTGATGACGCTTACCAATGCACACTCTGGCCAGGTTACTCATAGTTGTCTAGGCCCTAGTGGGGAGAGCATCTTCACGGTGTCTCCTCGAGAGGAGGCAATCAAGATGTGGCAGGTATGGAGTCGGCGCGCGCCAGCCCCTAAGAAGGAAAGTGCGTTCGATAAGTACACCATTCGTTGATATTCCTCGAGCGTTTTGCTGGTTGGTGCGCCTATACCTTAGCCTCCCTACCTTATACCTATTTACAGGCTTTTCTTGCCGCTTGCGTAATGCACCGTTTCCATTGTCACTGCTATGGTTTCTTTCTTGTAACCTTGGACAACTATTTTTTCTTGTCTTGCACTACAAATTTTTGTACTAATTTCTAAGTACAGGCACTACTTTCAGCTGCGCTGGTCGTGACGACCGTGTAACCCTAACGAAGTTTTCCAGGCTCCCACATCCACTAACGTGCCTGTCTGAGCCCTTCTTATTCTCTCACCACTGGGGGATTAGGCCCACATCCTTTCCTGAGCCTGCTTCGCCTCAGTACCGAACTTAAACTCCCAACTCTGCTTAGCAAGACGCACTTACTGTGCGCTATCTCAGTTCATCTTTCATCCTGATCATTGTCCGGCTGGTGTCGTAGCCATTGTCGTTCATTCGCTGATTCCCTATAAAGGCGTCGACTATCACCAATGCTACAGGGTAGCCTTCTTAGCGCTTTCATTCGCAATATCCCTTTATCGTGACTCTTGCTCGGAATGTTCTCATCCTTTCATGAACTGCCAGATGAAAGCTCGCATTGTTTCGTTTTGGTGGTCAACGCAATGCAACTCCTTTTAAAACGGCATAATACGTCGATGGAACTGAACAATTTCGGAATGGTTGCGTCACCGCTTTCAAATGAAGGATACCTGTCAGAGCCACTCCGACGCCTGGGCAGGATGGCGCTGAAAGAATGCATGTAGCTGTGGTCGCTCCCAGCTTTCCGCATCAACTTATTTTCAGCCGAGAATGTTCTTGCATACGTTCTGCCTTTCGCTTGGGCTTGGTCACCAAGTCGATTATAATGACAAAGCGCAATATGGATCGAGCTGTATAAATATCGTCGTGAGCTCTCGTATCTCAACATCTCACTTCAGAACTAACAAATTTGAACAGTCAACATGTCTCTCCAACCTGGTAATTTCTTGATCAAGAATGTGACCACTGGGTTCTATATACTGCCGAACAACTTCACCACTAGCGACAGTGACCAGCAGGTCTCCACTACCTTAAATGTCGGCATTCGCGATGATCCTGTGAGCACGAGGGCTCGTCCAATTTTCAATCGCTCACTAATTTAGACGACCGTTAGGTGATTAACGTCTCTGTTAATCTGAACGGACTTTACAATTTGAAGTCTGCTGCCGGCCTTTATATTGCTGCCGATGGAGTGAGTATCTGATACCCACCGCCTCCAAAATCTAAATCGATACCCGTCAGACAACGCTCAAGTGGCAGGATAGCCCCTATGATTGGGACATCAAGGTCTCCGAAGGCGGATTTTGGAGGTAAGTAAATACGAGGATCTGCGTGTTATTGTCCCCTGCGACTGTCCAATTGATCTCTTGACACCTATTTAGCATAATACCGCACGACGCCCCCCAGGTTTCAGTGGCCCATGGTGCCCAAGTGCGTTTCAATTCTGGTTTGACCTCAAATGTCTTCGAGAGCCGAATGTATTTTTTTTCTCCATCTAGCTTTCCTTAAACGAAACGGCCACCGCTTCCAACTGGGAGTTCATACCTGCGTCCGATTAGCCCAGAAACTTATCCTAGAGCGTGCCTTGTCGACTATACCAGATAATCCGATAGTCCGCCGTTTTATACCATACGGTTTTTAGAACGACTCTTCGATACTACGCTGCTGAAGGAACGCTGTTATATTTTCTCCGAACCTATGTACAGTACACAACTTAAAAATCAAAATGAAAAATTTTAGCCTCACTCTTTCCAAATTAAAACTGTATGATAATTCTTTATAATTTGATCACTTCCTTCATTAAAAAATTCAGGTGATTTTATCCACTTCTCGCAACGTTATTACCCAAGCACTGTTGTAACACTGGGTGGTGAGCCGATTTGAGCGATTTTGCGCTCGCCATTCCTCAGTCAAATCTTATAGATTACCTCTGAAATTTTCCAAGGTCAGAGGGAATACATACAGCTCACAGCAAAAAATTATTTCATCAAAAAATATGCATTTTTGGCTGAGTTATGAAAGCGTAACACTCAGTGGTGGTGTAACATTAGCCGGATGGCTGTATGGCATTGAGTTACTTACTTGCACATAAGCACAGCCCAACTTCAGCAGTGGGTCAAATATGTTCAGTTTAATTTTTCAGGAAACAGGAAACCGGAAATAGTATTCCATCACCCTCAATCTAGTTTCAAATGTTGTACAAAATTATGACTTGTCATGTCTACTTCTACGTATAGCTTCGTGCGTTTCTGTAACTTCTACCCTACTGTACTCTGATGGGTTCAAAACTTCCACGGCGGGAATCTCGTTAAGATGCTCCTCAATACTACTGTAGCAATCCATGACCACCAAACTCGCAACTCCGCCCTCGGAACGCCTACTATTGCAAGGTCAGATCTTAGGCCGAGGACTTCCGCCTTACTTTGCCATACCACCTCCACTTCCTCGCCATTTGTCGCCTCACTTTCGGCATTTTCAACTTCAAGTGTCAAATAATTGGACTCCCTGGGTTTCACCGAAACTAAGCGCGTCTCCATAATCCTCAGCCCATCGTCCCCATAATACCTTTTACCCTCACAGCTCCAATCGTCATTCCCTCTGACCCATTGACCAAGGCCATCGACGTACATCCACACTCGTTCGTCGATGTCATCGTCCCAACAAGGGACACGCTCGAGGTCAGAGAGGAAGCGCGCGACAACTTGGTTGGCGTAGGCGTCTAACCAGTCGAACGCGCTTTGGAGATCAAGGTTGTTTTCGTGCATGATAGCGGTAATGATGTTGTGATTTGCCTGGCCACAGGAAATTTCGCGGGTGTACGAGTGCATATCCTGAAATTAAGTCAGCCCTCGAACCCCAACTACAAAAATAGATGTAACTGACGTTGACGAGAATGATCAAATCTACTGCGGCCTCTGTGAGAGACACGATGACTGGATGTGAAGTGACTTCTGCGGGTAGCTCAAGGCCGAATTCTATGAATGCTAGAGTTGGCCGGGCCCCACAAGTATCTCTTCGTAGATCGAGGTAATCGTCAACTGAACGAATTCTTTCACTGGCGCGATCCTCCGCTTCTTGGGTGACCGCGTGTAGGTAGGTCTCCGAAGTCGCAATAAAATGCTCAAAACATGGGGATCCTGGTTTAGCGAGTGTGTTCGCCCGTCTCCAGAACCTAGGGAAAAGGACTGGAATTTAACACGGAGGAGAGATCGAACAAAATCAAACCTACTGCCGCGTCATCTCCCCGAGTAAGTGTGATCCATTTGAAGGAAAGGCTTCAGGATTTTTCATGGCATCTATCACGATGTTCGCTAGATTGGCGGCGGCAACTGGGTCGGAGACGTCCGTATATTCATCGTAGATGAAATAGAAATTCATCAAGTCGCATCCAGCGCGCACAAACTCTGTCAATAAAATTGGTATCAGAACTCACATTATTTGCGGAGGGACCGATGGGACGGACGTACCTCTGTTCCGACGTGAATATGTCAGACTAGCTAGAAGGTCTATATAAGGTGACAGAAACGGTTAAGAAGATATGAAGGGGAAGCTGACCAGAGACGTACTAAGATCGCAAGCATCGAATCCCTTTTGTCCTCGTGCACTGAAAGGATGAAAAGAGTTTACCCAGTCGCTCGACTCTTTTTTGGCTTTGGGGTAGTGAGGACTTAAATAGCGAGTCCAAGGCCAGTCGCAGAGGAGGTCAGGAAGTCGGTATTGCTGCTCTGACATATCTATGTGACTCAAATAAATGGGAAGTAAGGAACCTAGGTGTGTCGATTCTGGAGGGAGTTGTAAAAATATTGGGAGAGACAAGGGGGCGGTTCGAAGTCGGTCGTCAAAATCTTCCTTCCATCCTTGCTCCCGACGTTTTATATGGAGGAAGTCAGCCCTGACGCCCTGCCCAAAGCAATGTACTCCTTGAAAGTTAAATTTTCTGTTAACTTTTCTGTCGTGGAGGCCCCAGTGGAGACGGACTATGATT
This sequence comes from Galerina marginata, assembly GCA_023014335.1. Taxonomy (NCBI): domain Eukaryota; kingdom Fungi; phylum Basidiomycota; class Agaricomycetes; order Agaricales; family Galerinaceae; genus Galerina; species Galerina marginata. The sequence goes on from JAECYW010000019.1 coordinate 1,485,661, forward strand.
CTTTGACATACTTCATTCTAACTGTAGATACGCCGAGTTTTGCCCCTCCGCTCGAACTCCGGTTAATCGCCATCGCCGACGGGGGAGGAGAGGACCCTTCAAAAAATTAGCAGTTCTTACTCGGCTTAGTGAACCTTGAAAGATTAGAGAGGAAAAGAGCATTCAACACTCAAATCGGCGATTAGAGTGATGATACAGTACTTTCCAAAAAAAAGAATAGAGATTCGTTATCTTAGTCTACAAGGGGGCACCGGGATTCGAATCCGTGACCCGGGGGTAGGGGGGGGGGGGTGGGCTGCCGGAGGCTTAAAAAAATTTTATTTTGGGGGGGAAAGTTTGAAATTTTACGCACAAGCACGAGCTTTCGAAGCAATACATCAGTTTTATAACTTGAAAGCTTCATTTTCGACAGTTGATGCATATTTACACCACTTGGGGAGAGATTTTGATTGAATTTCGACGACTGAGGAGCACGGTGAGACTTCAAAAAAATATAGGAGTACAGTCGCCATACATTTAATATATACTGTACAGTGAAAACCTGTTGCTTCTGCCTATTCACGGTGCTGCAGCTCGGGCAAGTCGTGTCCGTCATGTCAGAGACCACAAAGGTGAGTAAAACATACCGCTTTTGGACGAAAAACATACCCGATATGGGTTGCGGGAGGGGGGGGGGGTAGGCGAGAGCTTAAAGAGAAAAATCGACCCCGGGTAGTTTTTCGAATCCCGGTGCCCCCTTGTTAGTCTACCAAGATGGGCAGTGATGTGTCGATTGTTATAACTCGATTCGGATCTGCGATCAATATTTCCTGAAACAGACACCCGTGCCGACTGACCGAGGAGAGCATCTTTCTACGGGAAGGTAGGACCTAGGACACCTCTCCTGTAATTATTAGAGCCTTAGATACACCATATTCAATATTTCTCTACCTTTTCACCATGTTTATGACTTCAAATTTCAAGTTCACGCCAAGTTCACGCACGTCATCGCATGCGGTCCCTGAGAACTTCACGTGGTCTGTCAGTCGCGTCGAATCAACAAAGACACCCTCTCGACTCTCCCCAGTACTGCTCGTTACACCTCTCCCTCTTTCCTCAAATTGTCGCAAACAAGAAGGAAAGTGTCACTCAGAACTTATAAAGGTACTCTCTTTCTTCATTCTGAGGCTACTGTTCTGAAATATCTTTTTGCTACAGTATGATAACCACCATAGCTACCAGTTTTGGTTTTCTGTCGCACTATATCTACTGACCCTTAGCGCATTCTGGAATATGCACCCGCAGGAACTTTCCCAAGAAATGCCGCCCACACGAGTTACATTTCTCAAGGAACCCAAGGTACTCAGCTTCCTCCAAACCATCTCCGGCTTGCAGACGTGCTAGGTAACTTTCGGTGAGGTCCTGTTCGACTGCTTTCTCTTTTCCTTTTGATGACCCAGCTTCAGCTATATGATACAAATTGTCACCGACCCTTGACAGTGCTTGCAAGTCACCCTCTTTGCTGCGCAAATGGTCCAGGGTTTTTGGGCCATATGCGGGCTGGAGATTGAATTCATAGATGGGATTTACGGGAGCCCTGTACGTTTTTTGCCGTGCATTCTTCTTAGGCTCTGGTTCATCAATTTCAAAGTATCGTTTGTTTGAAGGCGGGGAGTAAATGCGTGGCGGCGGGTAAGGTACCGTGGAGTAAATGTCGCCTGGACGTTGAATGACTGATATGAAAGGATCGACTTTGGTAAGTAAATATTCAATAACTAAACCATTTGCTTACTGATTTTTTTGGGCATGATAGTGTCCTTTTTGTACCCACTCAGGCTGTCGAGCTGGATACAGCCTGGGTGCATTGAAACATGTTCGCCACAGTAGCCCTCAAAGTATGGCGCAATCATGGCGGGCGGGTACTGATGGGCCTTGAAAGTAGCAAGGAGCAGACCCATTGCGGGGCTTGCATTGCTTTCTAGTAAGTCGGTGAGTAAAATTTGTGGTGTAAATCAACCACTACTTACTTATTGTTGGAAGATGACTGTAATCCGACCGAAGCTGGGCAGTTAGGTATTTTTTAGTGAGATTCACTACCCAGGTGTGTCAGAAACAATAGCCACTCGGAAACATTGAACTTACTGAAAAATCCACACTTGTTTTGTTCGTAGTGACAGAATGCAAGGACTTCATCTGTCAGCGAGGCGACCACAATCTGGCACGAGCGAAGTTTGTCGGATGTTAAACCGCAGAAACACTCCCATATGAGTCCGTGCTTGCGGTTCCAGGCTTTCAGCCCTTTTGGAACGATTAGAAGGCCGTTATAGGTTGGACTGGAGTTCTGGTGAGCTACTGTGCCTTCCCCGAGTGTTCGCCACTTACAGAGCAATAGTAACAACTTGTCCTGCTGTCCGCGAATAAATCACAACCTCCTGGCTGGCCGCTTGAGCCTCATGTGGGGCAGTGAAGACAGTGTCGGGCACAAACAAGGCAGCGAGATCGCCGAAATCAGTATGTTCCATGGGTGAGTTATGATACTTGCTCGTCAAAGGTTCTCCCTTTTTCTATGATTTCTGAGGCAGCTATTGATCAGAATCAGTGTGATTTGCGGCCACGATCGCCTTTTCTTTCTGGTAATGAAGGAAAATAAACTTTTTTCCCTCACCTGTTTCTATGTGAATCACCGCTGAAGAACTGTCAGGTTAGCAACAATTTTTTGGGATCCGCATGTTATTGATTTCTTCTGTTTTAGGCAGTAGATATTCCGTTTGTCTTACATTCTGTACCTTCTAGCCCTATCCACAAGTTCGCCGTTTTGTCCACCAATCCAATGACTTTTTGAATGGCAAACACATGGCCGTTATCTTCTTGTCCATCCTCTGCTCATTTTTCATTGATGTGATCTATGCTACATTCCTCTGACTGCGAGCCTAGCAGGCCTGTTGAGGGCTACCGCTACAAGCCTTTGCCTGCGCGCCTCTTTTCTAGTGCAGAGATTTCTGGTGACCTCCACCGCATAAATCGCCAAACTGCAGCAGGTAAAATTATAGACCACCCTCTGGGTTCTATCGTTGAGTTTCCTGAAACTGGGTCGCTTCCTGGAGAGTCTGTTCTCCATCGCTTTTTGGTTGACCCAAATGACTTCAATCACCCGAAAGGCAACATCCAATACTCCCTTGGAGATGGTCACGGCGCTGTATCTAATGTGTTGTGTGGAAAGTTTTTAAACAATCTTGCTGGGCAGCCAGTTCATTGCCGAAATCTCAAGACTTCATGTATGGAGAAGTGTTTCTTTGATTTTTCGAACCTAACTTACACACAGAATGAATATAGGCAAAGGCTTAAAATTCTGCGAGATGACAACGGACAGTCCCTTAATTCGTACTCACATGGGGCTCATTGACTTTCACCGCGCTCAATCAATTCTGTTTCCGGGAGAAGATGTCTTCAAAAAGACCCTTGCCTTTTTTTGTGCATTGCAGGAGAAAGGCTGCTCGTTTGATGCAGACGGTGACAATGACAGCTTCTTTGGCTCTATATACCAGAATTCAGAGATTGGTGACTCTGAACCTGACGATGATGATGTTCAAGTTGATCCCCACAAATGCAAGGGAAGGCTGCAATTACATCGAGACAAATATGACCGTCCTCTAATCCGGCAAGTTGGTTTTTGAACTCAAGCACTAATAGAATATTGAATTGATATCTACGCAGATGCGAGTTTCGACAGAGTAACTCACAAGCGCACCTGCTCCTTCGAAATGTAGACGAGTTCAATGTTCCATACCTCCAGGCTTTGCTCGAAAATGACATGCCGACTATTCTCTTGTACGAATATCATGCATTTCTGGGTGGTTATGGGCCCTTGGTTCAATGCACATTTTCTGCGGCTCCGTCAGCACAATGTCAAGCCTGTCGTACGACTATGTATTCAGTTTATGTATATATTTTGACTGATCTTCTTTACAGCGTATTTTCACCGATTTGAAACAGGCGAACTTCGTCGCGGGGATGTGACAAGGAATAGCCAGTCTTGCCCTGCGGATTTTAGTATCTATACCCCAAACGACATCACTGAATGTCCTTACGTTGTCATTGTCTGCCGGAATCCTCATTCTCACCGCAACCCATTCCCTGTTAAAACCCCTCCCGCTCTGCTCAAAATTTTCACAACATTACTCAAAGACTTAAGCTGGAAGCTCGCCGAAGCAACACCCAGAAAAATCATGGTCAATTCAGGTTTTATGCAATCACTAAAGACACACCTTGGTTGGAAGAAGGAATATGATCCTGCGTTATCGGAGCTTCATCCTTCACTTGGAAACCTTGATCATGTTCGACGGTACATTCATTCCATGAGGGCGGAGTTTTACCCACACGGAACTGGCTTTGAAGGTACAGTGTTAATATTACTTAGTCAGAACCTACCTGAAAATTTATTGTAGGGGTTGTTCAGCTTGCAAAGCAGCATGAAAGTCTTCCTGCGAACGAAAAGTACATACGATGTGCGGAAAAACACACCTTAAAGGATGGAAAGACATTCATGCTTGTGATTTGCATGTCAGCCCAAATGGCGACGCGTTTAATGGCGGCTAAATTTTTGTCAATTGACACGTCATTCAAGCGTGTTCACAGATGGCAAGAATTTGAAATGGAAAGTTGGGATTCTGCAAATACGCGCTGTAAGTTCACTAATTTAGTAATACGCTAGGCATGATAACCTAATTGCTGACATACCAATCTAGCATTTGTTGGAGTTCGAGCCTTTACAACTTCACAGAGTGCCGAAGCCCACCATATTTTATTTAATTGCATATTTTACTTTGCTGAGCTTGATACCGGCCAACATGTCCGCTTCGAACATATTCATGGTGACGGATTTCAGTTGTGGATTGCTGATGCTCACAAAGGCCAAGCTCTTGGTGATGTTTTCCCGATTGCAGCCAATTGCAGCTGAACTAATAAAAAAAATCTATTTCAAGGAGTCGGTCAATACTGCCAGTCACTATGTGCAACCAGTGAAAAGTACTGCCTGAGGGAGCCCCATCGTCGGCTTCGTGAACTTGATGCCTATGACCACCTGAAGCGCCTCCTCAAGTTGTGTGTCACCCACTTCAAACGAAAGGTCAATGACTTGAAACCTCATGTATCAAAGGATGTCCGCTACGCAATGCTGAGCATCTCGTCTGCTGAGCCCCAGCCGGACTTTGAAGGAACACTAGACTTTATACATCAAAATGGAGGAGACAAAGGAAAAGGTTTGAAATATTGTACTCATGGTTTGTTGTCTGATTAATGTTTGCTATAGCATGGCTAAAGGATAAACGTGTCGCAAACAAATTTGCTCTTCCAGCTCTATACCAACCTTACAGCCTGATCCCCCGTGATATTTGGAAAGCAGGACCTTCAACATCAAACGGAAACGAGCAGGCACACCGCAGCATTTACCGAGACGGGACTGCCCTTAGCCTTGTTGGAGGAGTTATGCAGGGACTTCATTATGATTTTCGGGCTATGGAAGGTCTTTTCCTTCACGAGGAAAAAGGTATACATGCGCGCGATGAATTGTCAACCGAGTTTCAGCGCGCTAACCGTTCTGTAACACGACATAGTAAGTCGAGTTCTACCTTCACTTTGCAGATAAAACTCACAACTTACCATCATGTCCTCAGTCAACGTCCAACACAAAGTCCTTCAGCAGGAAAACAGAAATTCCGGTCAGAAAAGGCGAACCAGCCAGCCATTTGCCTCATCCTCAGGCTCCCGTAACAGTGCATTTGAACCTGAATGTAAGTTAATACTATTGTAGCCCAACCGTCAATAATTCCCAAAACTTCGGGCTTACCAGTTGATTCAAATTGGAATGTGGAACCACCTTCTTTCAAGAGTTTTAGCCCACCTCTCCCATCCAGCATAGTGGTCTCCAGTGGTCTTCCTTCGCCACTGTACACAACAAGACCTCTCAGCCACACTCTCCAAGACAGGCAGCTGAATTCCGTGAACGCAGCAGCCAAACCTCGCCCGATCCACTCCATGGTCGGCCATTCCACGCCAAGTGTCCCCAATAACAACAGTGCACCGTGCACCCCAAGCCCTTCATTCTCACCCAGCACATATCCCCAAAATTTCGTTGCAGAAAGCCCTGGTTTTCCTGCACCTGCGAACACCCATACAGCTGCCCCAATGCGCATATCCAAGTCACCACATATCCAACCGTGTTTTGATGAAGTCGTGTTTGAATCCATTCACGAACCGGTACCAGAACACCTTATCTCGACGTATAGCACACTGAAAGGGGCCCTGGGTGAGCCTTGAGTAGCATTCCGATGGCTTGAGTACAATGTATATACTGTGTAATTAAACTATCTTGATGTCCATAAGTATTGGGCATTATAAGAAATAATCGAAGAAACACACCATATATCCCCCTAGGAATGAGTTTTGGAAGGGAAAGCAGCCTTGTTGATGCCATGACATTGATACAGATGGAAGATGGCAAAAAAACGCAGGCAGGAGCCAAAGCGCACCTCGAGAATTTATCAATTTATCTACAATGGCGGGCTTTAGCTGAAGTAGCAGATCCAATGTCAGCCCTCGGTTCAGATACAGTCGTCTGAAGGAAAGAATTGCTTGGAGGCGTAAGTAGCGCTGAGAGAGGTCTTCCGGGTCCTTGTCCGCGGTGAAGCCTTGTGAGGCCAAAAATGGTTGACGGCTCTGGTCCCGGGTGTTTCCGACATCAAAGATCTGGATCGAGTTATAACAATCGACTACTAACTCAAAGATGGGTGTTAACATTGACTCACTGCGACATGACAGGAAAGGGAGACAAGCGTACCGACAGGGCCAACTTGACGTAAGACAAGTTAAGAACATCTCGTACCCCAAAAGGAAAACACATTCCAATGTCGAAGTACTTCGCATGCAGGTTTGCGTCAGTCCTCCTGTGTGCGTATGCACCTCAGCTTCATTTAAGTAGCACCTGTGTGGCAACGATACTTTGCGATGGGACTTGAAAGTTAGACCATCATACGACTTCCAGTACAAGGACCTTCAAGATTGACAATTGCCAAATGTTTAAACCTGAAGGAATTCCAATATACATGTCAAATATGAAGAGACAGGCTTCTGGCAAGCTCTAGACAAAAGAACAAAATCCGATAATCAATTTTGGCGGGTGAGGTATACAGAGATTTCAATCAGCGAAGGTACCACCCTCTCCCTGGTGCCGTGGCTGTGGCTGGGCAAGGCCATCGGGAGGTGGCAACTCTTCTTCCCCACGTCTTATCCTTTCCAGTTCCACTCTCCAGCTTTTGAATTTGTGGAGTAGTGGGTTTCCTTCGTCGCTACGGTCCTGGGACCTATCCTCTTGTTCGAAAGTCGCAATGACTTCTCCAAAGGCGTGGTCGAGCTTATCCAGAGCTGTATTCATCATGAAAGGATTCCCAACATACTGCTCAGGAGTCGTACGTCGCGGAGTGATCACAGCAACTATGAGTGAAAAGTTAGTGTTAGCATTCACGGGTAGCCAGCATTGGAAAGCCTCGCCTTTGCTGGGATCGGACTTGGGAAAGACCTGCGTAGTTCGTTCAAAAAAACGGTGCAACTATCACATATAGAGAACGTACCCGTCCAGGATTTTCTATTGTCGGAGAAGGCGGGAGTCCACCGGGACTTTGGCCGGGGTATTTTGCGTCGACTGATGGCAGGTCATTTATAAGTAACAAACTTCAAGACGGAGGAGACTCAGATAAGATACAAACATTCCTCTTGTGACATTGGTTCGAGGGCTTTTAATTCGTTAGGAGTAGTGATGGCAAATATGAGAAAAATGGAGAAGTTGAAAGGCCGACATGGTCTCTGGCTAGGTTGCTGAAATTTGAAGACCAGGTGAGCCCATTTAGGTGTCACTGACGTACTGTGTATACCCCTGTTTGTTATAATATTCACATGGAGATAGATTAGATTAAATCAGCCCAGACAAAAAGGAGTAGTCAATCTATAGCTACTGCCAACGGAAAATGATATTTGGCTAACTGGCTGCACCAGGAAAATCGGAAAGAACCTGTCAACGGGAAGTACGATTGAGGGGTTTTCGGACGACAGAAAAGTGTTGGATGAGTACTTAGCCGACGATATCCAACACCACTAGGAGAGCATTGGGACGTTCTACTCTACACCGTATTCTGTCGACACTGCATTTAAAATTATAGGAGAAGGGGGACGCGTTGGTGCGGTAAATGCACCTAATTTATGCAAGGAAAATAATTCAAATAGCAAAAGGTGCAAAAGGAGATGTGGGTAGTGTACAATGGGACGTTCCACGGTGTTGGTAATGGGACGCGCAGAGGAATGACGGGTTAAAAGTAGCATTAAACCCATTCTATATCTGCTCGTTCTTGCGAATCGGTAGTTTGGAGGTCTACGGTAGTAAAAATGGCGCTGCTGCCGGAGTTGGTCACCGCCCCGTCTCGTATCGATGGTATCGTTCGGTTCTTAAAGAGGAGAAAGATGACCCTGCTGCAGAACATGGAATGAAAAGTGCATTGCAGACTAGAGTGCCAGGACAGGTGTCCATCGATAAACATGAAACGGGCCATCTTTAGGAGTGGAGTACGTTTACTCACGGCAAGATGCTGGTCTTTAGTTCATTCTGCAAGTAAAGAACGACGTTATTAGTGCGAAAGGCCTCCAGGTGCTTGTGCTTACTGGTGCTACATAAGCCACAAACAAGTTGAGGAGGCTCAACACTATATAATGTTTGTATGGCCATTATAATAACAATCTAGTAAACAAAAGACTCACAAAGGATACACCCGCACTGGAAAATCCCATTCCGGTATAATTGGTCGATCCACGAACATGAGGTGTTGCGCACTACGAAAATGCGAGGATATTGATTGAACCGAGATCTTGACTGTGATAACTTACCATGCTCGTGTGCTTTGATGGCTGTTAAAGTGACTATAACTTGACATAATACGGGCTGAAGATACATGAAATGAGATGCAATAAATAACATACCGGACTCGCCCAGGAAAGTCATCAAGTAATAGACCAGCACGATAACTTCATCATCCACATCAACTGGAACTATCGAACAATTGAGCTTTAAATTGTTAAACTCGGTCAAAGCTTTCGAAGTCTCTAAAAGGCATTTAGGCATCATTTCGCATTCAAGGGTAGCACAAAAGTCTCACTGGGAATACTCGCTGTGGCTTTTGCTACGAGCACGATGAGTGATCCGGGGAAAATCTGGGAAGCAGTCCGATAATTTTTGAGTTGGAATACAAGAACATGGGGAGATCGGCTTACGATAACCCATGCAGCAAGAACGTAAAATATCGAACGTCGGCATCCCCAGATTGCATATGTCCGAAGAACGATAACGGCTGTGCGGCACATTGGCGAGTTGGTACTATCACAATATCGGATAGGGCCTACCTTGTGATGCTAGTAAGCTTGCGGTGACTGTCCCTAAACGAAATTGTCACCCCAGAAGCTCGACTATCGACACCAGAAAATATCCTACACAAAGTTAAGGGTGTAACCCAGATACATTCCTTAGGTCAAGCCCACTGTTAACCGCGACCTAGATATCACACAGATGGGCAAAGGAAGCCATACCCTTACTGTCATCAACGACACCTTTCCTGTATCGATGCATTTAGATCCCTATTAAATGAGAAAGTGGGTGGGGCAGTTACCGTACGATATCAAGATAAAATACACGAAAGGAAGGTATCGATTGAGATAGAATAGGATCAAGCTCAGTGACCACGGGGAGGACCAGACATATTTGATCTAACAAATGTTACAATATCGAAGGGTTACAAGTGAAATGGAATGATTACCTCTGACCCGACGGTACATATGTAATCGTGCGTCTAGCGTGTGGCATAAGTAGAGCAAATTTGCAAGAGTGACCATAAATGCTCACCAATAAGGTCGAACTGGCGAGATACAGACAGATGTCCAGTCTTCCATACCAAAAGTGGGTGACCAGAGCGTTTTGAAAATCGAGGGGGGGAACGACCATGGTTCGAAGGCAGGAGACAACTAACAAGACTCAGTCTTGAAATATTGAAACCAGTCAGGGTTAGCAATCACGGTATGAGGCGGTTTTCCAGACTGCCTTCAGTACAATGAAAGCCGAAGAAGACGATGAACGGTCTTATCTCCCAGAGCAAAGCGACAACAGATAGGGGAACTGGTCAGAAAGGAATCTCGTTAGCTTCACCGCTTGTTGGGGTCGCAGTTCGAATTTAAGTTCAATCCTCCCTGCCAGTGTGAACGCAACAACAGGGTTTGGCTGTGGCAGGCACAGAGGCAACATCTTTTAATGATCAAATTGACCGGAACAACAGGGAACACCATAAAACTGCCGTGCTTGTGTCGGAGCATTTCAGCTTCCAAGGGCCGTGAATGATTCGTTAGCTTGTAGTTAGTTCCAATTAGTGTAGTTGCAGGTAAGTAAGGTCGAACTTAGCACCATCACCTTCAGAATTTTGCCCATCGAGGGGTGGTTTCTACGCAAGTGGTGATCGTTCGGATGCAACAAGAGATAGGAGCTCGGGAGCTGGTATGCACTAGTCAGCCTTTAATAGAGTTAACAGTTATGAGATATTGCACGTCGAAGCTGATCTAAATATGCTCAGGAGCAATGGATCAAGCGGTTGCAGTACCGACAGAACCTTCGATTGAGTGCCCTTCTGCAAAATGTCCTCACGGCTATACGCCGCAATCCCAGGGCAACAGGAAGCAGAAAATTTGATCGCCTTCGACATGACATCTAGCGGGAGAAATTTCTCGGACTTGGGGCCAGCGGTAGACCAAAATCTGGAACTTGAAGGAGCCTGGGTGCCGTAAGATAGTTCTGTGTCGCTGAGGTCCTGGGCAACGCGAACATTTAAGGCTAGAGCCAGTACCCGGAAATATGATGAGGCTCAGAGCTTAACCCTGGTCTTCTAACCTCTCAAGTGGCATGGTTCTTGACCTAAGTAAGTTTCGGGTATGTGGATGAATAGATGTGGAAAGGTTGATCCAGGTGGTGACAAAGTCACACACGAATTCAAACTCCGCCTAGAAATTTCGAGTCACTCCTAATCTGCAAGCGTCGAAGAGCACTACTTTACACAAAACTCTGATTTACATCACAAAATGCCAGGTGACGAATCACTACAAAAACGCGAGGATGAATCAGAGTCGGAGGAGGAAGACGACGATGTGGTAGATGAGGTCCCGACAATCGATGTGGACGTTACAAAGTTAACACCTCTCTCTCCGGAGGTTATATCGAAACAAGTACGTGTGCAAGGCTTCGATATCAATCGAAAGTACTAATATTTTACATTTAAGGCGACAATAAATTTGGGTTAGACCGTTCTCGACTCGCAAAAAGGAGTCATCTAAATTCTGATCGCAGGAACTATTGGACATGTCGCGCACGGAAAGTCGACAGTGGTCAAAGCAATCTCTGGTGTTATGACCGTCAGATTTAAGAACGAACTCGTCAGAAATATTACGATTAAGTTGGGTTATGCTAATGCGAAGGTGTGTTTCCGTTTTTACATCCAAAAAGTCGTCGATCAGCTAATCTATTTTCCAGATCTACAAATGTGAAAATGAAGCCTGCCCGCGGCCGGGATGCTACCGATCCTATCGCTCCGACAAAGAAGACAACCCGCCCTGCGAGCGCCCTGGGTGTGGTCATAGAATGAAACTCGTCCGCCATGTCTCGTTCGTCGATTGCCCTGGTCACGACATTCTAATGGCCACCATGTTGAACGGAGCAGCAGTCATGGACGCCGCACTGCTGCTTATTGCAGGGAATGAAACTTGTCCACAACCTCAAACTTCTGAGCATCTTGCAGCCGTCGAGATCATGAAGCTAGAGAATATCATCATCTTACAAAACAAAGTGGATTTAATTAAGGAGACGCAGGCACTCGAACATCAGAAGAGTATATCTGCTTTTGTGAAAGGTAAGATTTGACGTGTGGCTATCCCTCGAAGCTACTGAAGAAATTTTGTCAGGAACTGTGGCCGAATCATCACCCATTGTCCCCATTTCCGCTCAGCTGAAATACAACATTGACGCTGTCAACGAATATATCGTCAAACGAATCCCTATCCCCGTACGCGACTTCCTCTCCGATCCTCGTCTCATTGTTATCCGATCTTTCGACGTCAACAAACCCGGTGCCGAGGTAGACGAGCTCAAAGGAGGCGTTGCTGGTGGTTCGATCCTCACAGGTGTGCTGAAAATCGGACTAGAGGTGGAGATTCGGCCCGGCATCGTGACGAAAGACAGCCAAGGGCGAAACAAGTGCAAACCCATATTCAGCAGGATCATGTCTCTTCACGCCGAAAATAATCTGCTGTCCTTCGCAGTTCCAGGAGGCCTGATTGGTGTTGGAACTCGGATCGATCCTACACTCTGCAGGGCCGATCGCCTCGTCGGTCAAGTATTAGGTGCTGTTGGAAAATTGCCGAAGATTTATACAGGTTAGTCCATGCTGGTTTCGACGTTTCAAGAGTGATCGTGGTGATCGCTAATTTTCGGTTCTTCTTTCATTAATTCTTATAGAACTGGAGATCAGCTTGTTCTTGCTCCGTCGTCTGCTTGGTGTGAAAACCGAAGACAAGAAACAAACAAAAGTCTCAAAACTCGTGAAAAACGAGCTGCTCCTGATCAACATCGGCTCAACTTCCACTGGAGGACGTGTCCTCAGCGTGAAGGCTGACCTGGCCAAGATTCAGTTGACTTCACCGGCGTGCACCGAGGTTGGGGAGAAAGTTGCACTTTCACGTCGCATTGAGAAGCATTGGCGGCTGGTCGGTAAGTATTCTTTGCATACGTGAAACTGGAATTTGTCCACTGATATGTGTGATCTTCTATGCAGGATGGGGCAGTGTGCAGCGTGGTACAGTGTTAGAAGTAGACTAGTTCTTCCGTTCTGTATATCATGTCCCAGTTTGCACCAGTGGACACGAATTGACAATACCTGTGTGTGTTTCATTTAATGAGTTACTGATTGTTGTACCCTCCGAAGGTTCTATGGTCTGGACCTAGGTCCTTGAGATGTGGGCGTGGCCCGCGACTGGATTGTCCTATAACGAAGGTTCTGGCAACCACACCGTGCGATTACCTAAAACGAGGAACATGCCGGCGTGCAAGGTGTCGTTCGATATCTGATCAATCGGATGGTATTTCTTGCTCTTGCTCAGTTACACGACCAAACCTTCTGTGCTCATGAACACAACGGCAAGGAACATTGAACCACACTCTGTTACTCCCGTCCATCAAGACGACACGAGTACTGATGTATTCCTTCTGTCAACCGACAACGTCGACTTCCGAGTTCCCAAAGAGATATTGTCGAACTCATCCTCGTTTTTTCAGACGATGTTTTCGATACCTCAACCGCAAGCAAATAGCTATGACCAGGAGCTTAAAAACGGGGTACCAGTAATCGATGTGAAAGCCGAAGGTTCCTTATCACTACTGGGGCCGGACTATTTCGACGAGAGTCAAAATGTCTGGGCACGTCGCTTGGGTTTTGCTCTCTCGTTTTGCCATCCCGTGTACCCCTCAATTATGAGAGCAAAATGCCGCAGCAAAATCCAAGCGCCGTGACTCACCTTTTGACCACTGGCAAAATTTTCCCACCTCAGTAGTGTATTGCGGAACTTGCTGCTGTTTTGCAACCCAGCCCCCGAGCTGGTCAGGCTTGAAGAGCTACAAAAAGTAGCCATAAAGTACGAGATGTACGATGTGGCGAAACGAGTCCTCAAAGAAAGAGTCCGGGCGAGTATCCATCTCATCCCCCCAATAATGCTCGCCGCCGTCGAGATGAACGCCGAGACAAGCCAAAATGCGGATGCACACCTTGGTGCAGTAGCAATGTTGTTACTAGTATTTCCTGAAGAATTGGAAGACATATTAGACCTGGAACTCATCAAGACGATACAAGCCCACTCACTGGTGGCTTATCGCAAAGAATGTGTTGCAGCTGCTGTGAAGGTTGCTAGGCCAGCACACAATCATTATCAGTGGATGTCAGACTATTGGACTACTGTCAATTGGTTCAAAGATGGTTGGGGGGAGCACGGCCGAGGGAACTGTAACGAAGGCGGGAATTGTTTTATCGGACAAACGTCAGGGAAAATAATGATGCGATTTTGGTGGAGAGAGTATATCTATGCGGCCAAGGCGGAACTGGAGAAGTGGCCATGTGGATCATCCGTGCAAAGAGGAGAGATATTCGACAAGGCTGTAAAGGAAGGGTCACAATGCGTAAAGTGCGCTCCTGGCTTGGAGGGTCAATTGAGGAAATTTGCGGCTTTGTTTGCAAGTGAAGTCGACAAAGCCGTTTCTTCGGCAAGTTGATATACTATTGGACACAAACGATGGGCTTATCTTTTCGTGTTATGGACAGGTTCAACTTGTGCTCTGAGTTTTCTGTGTCATTCAGGCGCAACTCAAAAGCAGACCGTCAAAGAATTACACCTCCGAGTCGAAAAAACCGGTAACAACGAGACTTCGTAAACAAATTGACCTAGAGCCCGTCGGTATGAGCGAGGCAGGTCGGGCGTCTGGTTTTGGGTGGCCACCTCCTGGTCGAACATAATGAGAACCCTAGGTTTAGGCACCAAGTCGTCCAGCAGGCTCAGGCCTTAAGGCCTTTCTAAAATGAATGTGCCGTACCTCTATTTAATCTGTTGCCCATTCATAGAGAGCTTTCGATACCCAAAAGCAGCATGAAGGTAGGTCACAGGTTTTATCAAGAAATTCTACCCGTAACATTATCGAGAATAGAAGGCATCGTCGTATAAGTCGGCGGATCTGAAACAAGCAACTTAGCAAGAAGCAAGGTCGACCATGACTGAATAGACACAGAGCAGGGAGCTCGAGGCAAATGGCAAATATGAACAAATTCCGACAAGTTGAACGCGGACTCGGAATGACAATTGAGGAAACATAAATGGACTCACCATGGGACGACAATCCTGACGATACGACTTTCCGAGATGTAGAATGGTCAAGGATCTCCACAGAATTCACGAATGTACGCTCATTCAAGAGCAACTTGCTTCCGAATACTTTTTTACGAAAACTAACTCGCAGGTTGGATATCGTGAAGGTATCACCGCCGGGAAGGAAGCCTCGTCACAGGAAGGATTCGATATAGGGTATGCTACGGTTGGCGTACCTATTGGGAGAGATCTCGGTCTTCTTCGCGGGATTACATCTGTGTTACTCGCGTTTCTCAAGGACTCCCTCGATATACCTGAACGATCGCAGATGATTGCCGAAGCACAGGATATCTCTTCCCAACTCTCCAGGATTCGCTTCTCTGATATAATGCCTCGCGACATCGAGGCGGAAGACCACGCTCGTGAACATCTCGAGGCCGAAGGCGAAAAGCTCGACCCGAATGAGGAGATCGCTGCTAGGCGCGATATGGAAGGCATCGAAGATATGCTCGCAAACCTCAGCTCTGGGAATGGCAAAACCAAGAACGGAAGTAGCAGACCAACCATCGAAGACCTACAAAGCCTGAAGTCACGACTCAACCTTTTGAGCGGGCGACTGGAACTGGATGTCAACTTCAGCTGACACGTCTGAGTTAATCGGAGCTGCGTCAAGGACAATCAGGGTGCGCTACTTCTTATCTACCACCCAATTTGTTTGTTTAATCTTATAGGAATATTTTAGAGTTTACATTCCATTTTGTATCAATGCTGTATCGATAAATCACACCACACATTGCCCAACCATAATGTCTTTACAAGGCATTCCGGTGATTCATTTTAGAAGCAAAATAGACAGGCTTCCCGCTATCCTCAAGTACACCGAATACCTCTGGCCAGATTCCGAAAGGCTCCACGAAAATGGTGGGAGTGAGCCCGTACTTGATATAATTGGAGCAGTTTTCCCCGTTGACAAATATTGTAAGGTACTCCTTTCAAGATCCAGCCTTCACTGACTGATTCGCGTTGAACAAGATCGCTGACAGGCTTCCCATTGCTATTCTCTTAGCAGCCTCCAATTGTCACAAATGTGAGGAGCAGGGAGAAAGGACGATGTTGGCCAATTCTGGTGCGCCATGTAGGCCTGAAGCGTTTTCTGAGTGTCCTTATGTCACATCTGCTCCCGGGTTGTTCATTTTCGCCCTCCTCGATGAACCAGATCCTATTTACCTGTCGTGGCCAAACCTTTATGATCTATCCTGGTCGTTTCCTGGTGTACTACGCTGTCTAGCTCACCGCAACTTCCACGCTCGCTGTCGTCAAGAACCGGAATGTTGACAGGGATTGAAATATTATTGGAGCTGCTCATGAGTATTCATACTTCCTGTCATAGTGTCATCGTTCTTGATCAGGGGACACAGCTGCCTGGGTTTAAACAACTTGCTTAGAAGTTTTGACTCTGTCGCTATTCAGGCGTAATGGAACACGGCTATTTATTGGATAGATAGAATGGTGAAATTGACATAATGATATATAATGCGTGATGTCTGAACGATGTCCGGAAAAAGGTATGCGATCCGTCGAACACATACTAACAACCACGAAAATTATTTCGCATGAGCTGCGTAGTCTCTCTGCAGGTCGATCTCCCCCTTCAAATGTGTATTCGTGATCCGGACTTGTCGTTGACGAGGTGCACCTCCGCGTTTGCCTTTCTTCTTGCCTGTTGGTGCCTTTGGTGCCACAGTTTCTGCAGCAGTTACTTGCAAGCCCTCTGAAAAAGAAAGTGTAAGGGTAAAGTATTTGGGTAGAGGGTAAATATTTACCTGAGGCCAACTGCCTTAACAGATCGACGTCATTGGGCACTTTCAGTGAATGCCACAGGTCATTGAACTCTGTGTTGAGAATGAGTTCGAGAGAGTCTTTGAAATGAAACAGCCAACACACCTTTCTCGACGGGCAGACCCCCACTATCTTCTATGGGTTTGATCTCATTCCAAAACACCATTCGCAGTTGTCCGTCTTTAAGCGTCCGCGTCACCAGCACTTCGCCTTCCTTTTCCAACTCTTCGATCGCCTGAGGTGCCTCCTTCCACGACTCCTTTAGTGCTCGCACCGAAATACCTCCCCCCTTCTTCGTTTGCCGTTGAATTTCTGTCAATAGAGCAGCTTTGTTTCGGAACGTATATTCGTGCTAAGTTAATAAATGAGCACCTTAAAGGTATATTTGCAAATGTTGCTTTGATGGATTTTACCTTGTACGAATAAAGATCCGTTTTAGGGTCGTATTGGATTCGATCATGAGCTTTGAATTTCTCGAGCAAGGAGGCGTCTGTGTCAAGGGGTGTGTTCGTAACAATGGCAAGATCTTGCAATCTCATTGGGTTTGGTGTGGACTAGATGCCGAAATCCTCAATCATACCCTGTACTTCACGCGACTCGCATGATGACTCACCTTCAAATGGTTCACCGCATAGACCAACTGAGTGTTGATATTGTTCCCCGTGCCAGTGTCTGCAGGCTGCGAATATACGATATCTAGCAAACGATCACCGTCCGCATGAATGTGCCACAAAAAATATGGCAAGCATACTCGTCTTTGGGCGTTTCTTTTTGCCAGAAGTTGAAGGCGTGCCCTCTCCTGCGACGGCCAACCCTTGCCCAGGGGTTGATGGAGTTGTGCTCGACGTCGAGGCTTTCGGCTGTGAGTGCCATGAAGTGTAATCCTGTCGCTGCAGCGTTGATTTGAAGGAAGCTGCGTCCTTGGCGAGTTTGGACATGGTGGAGAGGGGAAAGAGGTATTGTCGGTTGCAAATTCAACTGCCGGTATTCTTGTTGCTAGCTAGGTATTATGTAATAAAGAGTTAACTCTAAGTATAGCGGTAAATATGACCCTTGTCGAAGACTTTACTCAGTGTAATAAACGAAATTTCGACAAACACAAGGGTTCAAACCAAACCCGATCTCTAAGCGTTCGAAAATGAGATGAGAAAGCAATCTTCTTTTTCATAATTCAGTGGTTAATATCGAGTTAATATATACAATATCGGTCGAGAGGTCAACTACATCTGACAAGTCCACAGTTGAGAATAAATCCGTACTGAGTCAAAGGCGAGTTAGTACAGAGGGAGGGTGGGATAAATCATGGTATTGTGCTGTCTAACAATAGCAGGGTATAATTCCGTTCCAAAAGAAATTTCTGAACGCAAATGAACCTGGAGGTAGGAAATGAATGGAGAGTTTTGGTGTCGAGGTCGTCATTGGGTCGTCGTAAAGGTTTCCGGTCGTGTTTAAAAGTATGTTTCCGTTCAGCTCTGGTGCTCTCTAGTATGTGAAGGGCGTGGTGTAGTGTCCAGATGGGAAGCAGGCATGTAGGATTCGCCCGAACTTCCCACCGTGGCGGTATGATATGAAGTTGCACGACTGCCTGAGGTCCCAGACGAGTACGTATCAGTCGTCGGACTGGCAAGAGGCGATTCTACGAAGCTGTTTGGACTCGACAGCCTTCTAATGGCGACTTCTGGCCTGACCAGGAGTTCTCCATGCTCCGAGGCCGCCAACCCAGCGAGGAGTTCAGCGCGAGCTGACAGACTGTTGGCCCTGCTCGGTGGGTTACTTCCCCCGGCTTCGTAATCAACGCTGCTAAATGAGAGCAGAGTATTTCGGGTAGGTGGCCTACTAGATGTGTAGATGCTGCCACCAGGACGGGCGCTTGAAGCTCCCATACTGCTTCCAACTTCACCGGAGCCCATCGACTCAATCGTCGGCATCCGCCTAATGTAGCCGTTGAGCATACGGACGTCTTGATCGGGGGGATAGGGTAATCCAAACTCATTATATCCGAGAGAAGGAGGAATTGGAGGAAGGTTGAAAACATTGTCGTGATCAACCTGCATTTGACTATCATGGTCGTCATATTCGTCGTCATCATAATCACCCTGGGAGTAAGAAGGGGGGAGACTGGTAGGTGTGATTTCGATATCATTCTCAGGCAAAGAAGGTTGGTCGTGTCGCGCATACTCCAGGGCTTCTTCTGTTTCCTGGGTGATCTGTGCTAAGAGGGACCGGAACCGGTCGGTGTAGTTTTGGTCACGATCGCCTTCCGAGTCGGGCAGAGTTGTCCGTCCAAACGATAGAGGTTCACCGTGAGCAGTCTCACCAGAAAAACCCGAAGAACGCGAACGCATCAAATGTATGCGGCTTGGAGTGAAGGGCGGTGAAATATCACCTCTTAAAGTTGCATCATCCAAGGATACATCAGAAGTATGGTGCTGGGCACGCAAATCCTGATTATGAGGAACCATCATTGCTAATGATGAATGATTGCCTCCAGCGGGGGAAAAAGTTTCTGACGCTGATCGAAGGCGATGGTGGAGAGGTGATTGCTGGCTGTCGGGATAAAGGAAAGTAAAGGTGTGATATGCGACCTAGTTATTCCTCGATCAGTGCATTACACAATATCTCACCGAATTCAACTCACAAGGATAAGTGAAGTAAAAAAGAGGCGGAGAGTGGATAATATGACCAGTAGAGACCATGAAGGAGATTTGTTGGTACAAGGATTGACTGAGGCCGACCACACATTGTCGATATCGAGGTGGCACCGTTGCTGCAGATTGTAGCGAGAGTTTGGTGAATTTCTCCACGTGAATAGGAGAACAAAGTTAGCAACAGCAGGTGCAAGGAGGAGGATAGAAGATAGGTAGTTCATGGTTGGACAAATACGGGTCAAGTACTTGTAAGACTGGCTGTGTGTGAGGAGGTTGTACCTGATAGCGGAAAAAATGAATGAACAAAAGGTCAGGGCAAAAGAGAGGCCAGTGCTGGTCCCGAGCGCGAGACAGAAAATCTGTCCAGTTGACGCTCCACGACCATATATCACGAAGGCCATAAAATACCGGACGGTGTTGTAGACAGCCCAAGCCGCTATAACCAAAACAAGTGTTCAGCGTTCAACTTTTTGCAAATTGTAACCGATAATAACTGTAAAACTCACATATAATGGTTTCGAAAGCGAACTTCCCGCGTCTTCTCTTTTTCCATGGCTGGCTACTCCGTCGGTCCGATGTTCTGCCTTTCTCACCAACAGCGCTGTTGGGTGTGGGTTGGTCATCCCAGCGTAATTGTGTTGGGAACCCATCTGAGTTCCTGGGTTGGCCATTGACTTGGTCGTAGTCAGCTGCTGTTTCGGAGGGTAGCGGTGGTTGGAGTAGCGGTTCAGTTGGTTGAGAATGGAGTGTTGTACTGGTATGAAGTGTGGCACTGGAAATGGTAGAGAGGTTCCTTGAATGTTCGGTCTCCCGAGTTTGTTGGGGAGTTCGGGAGTATACTGCGTTGTGAAGATAGATAGCTGCCATCAACTGTGAAGAATTAAACCCCTAGGTTACCATTGGCTTCACCAAGAGACTCCGTGGTCAGAAACCGTCGCCAAACATGAGATCTACGGTCCGCGTTAGGAAAAGAGGTGGAGCCTGGTGGAACTAGAGGTAGCAAAATGTCTCCCCCAAGAAGAAAAACCAAGACAGCTGGAGGTCCCTTTCGCCTTTCCTTGGATACCACTGTGGAAGTCGAACGGAAAGGGGGGTGTCCCTGAATGTACATTTCCGGAAATCTTCGGCTTGGCAACCCGAGCCGTGATTGGCTCCAACAGGCAAACCAAATAATAATAGAACGCCCACATCTTTCTGCGATCACCACCAGGCAGAGCATTCATACTGCATTTGTTTGCGGTGACAACTCTTTCGCTTTGCACATTGATTTATAGGACAAAAGATATAGAAGTGTTCCTGACTAGTCTTATTTCAATTTAACTTTGACGCGCCCTTGATGCGAACCAACACCGACTTGCCCATTTTCGGGCTCGAGGCCGATCTGGAAGAAGGACGAATCTAATCATCCCCACAAGCTTTCTAAACCACTAACCGCATATTCCGGACCTACCTATTTCATCTATCATATGAGGAAATTTTCTCTGGCCAAGAGTCTGAATCAACATACATGACCTGCCCGGTGATCATGATTGTCAATGGAGGGCCATCGTCTCTTGATGTTATTATTACATATAATCGGAATGGGCTGCGAGGGGTTGTCTAATTTGTTCTCTACTTAAATAATAAAGGTTCATGACCGCCGGCCACAATTTTAAGTATCTACGATGATTCTGTCATTCGGAATCTTACTCTGCCAACTCTGATACGACTTGGCGTAACTCTAATACCAGCCTTCCAGGTTCTTATATAGTACTGAGTATGTATTGGTATAATAGATCCAGGCATCGGCACTGGAAAACACGCCCACCATTCCTTTGGCAGAACTTAGAAAACATGCCTTCGGGGTAAAACTTCAAGTTGAAGTGGTTCGTCCATCTGACTCCAAAATCAGACTAATTACTATCGAGATGTGTCAACCGCCGTCAAATTCCCCAGTCAGTTTCTGAACTTCATTTGGAGGTTAAGCATTGACATAATGGAACAGTAGCACTGCAACATATTCCTAGAAGCTCAGTACTTTAAGGCTTGCGACGATTTCAAGCTGAAAACATTTTGTCTCTGGAGATGAGTGTCCAAATATATCCATGAACGGTGCTAAGATGGGCACCAGCCACGGAATACCAGAGCTGATCTCCGTCATTAATCAATCTGGCTTCATATCTTTGAGCTTCTGTGACAGGAAAAAGGACCAGCGTCAATGTTGATTCACAAACATTAGCAACTTACATGGTTCACATAAGTTCGTTCGTTCGAACGAGAAATGAGTCGCCTTCAGTATTGAATTACTTCTCACCGTTGGTGTACGACCGCCACATGAGGGTAGATGAAAGAAAGCGGCTCAACGCAGCCGAGCTTACAGCCGATCCTAGTTAGTTGCACACGAAGAGGCTAGTGATTGGATTCGACCATTTACATGAATTGATTCCTCGCGGTTCAGAAGCAAAATTTGTCCTGACAAATAAATGAATAAACGAGACTAGTAATGGGCGCGAATCGTCATAGAGTATACTAATGAATCGCACACCAGTTCATTACGACAAAGCCAGATCTGATTCTTGCCATGGATCTCACTTCCTCGCTCCTTGACGCGGGTCAAAATGTGGGATACGTGGTTTCGCACCACTGTCAGTACGGGACCAAGGGCTCGCTAAGGAGTTCCTGATCATTTTCCGAGTTCACAGCAATGTTGATACATGCTGGTGTTCATGATTCCGTTAAGAAATGTCGACCCAGAGTTCCAATGGACAGGTCGGCCCGAGTTCGACAATAAAAATGGTCCATTGACGATCCGCCGAACATTAAGCAATGGATCGGGGGCGTGAATGAGCGCCCCTTGCAAATCTCCCCCAAAAAATTAGGCGGGCGCCTGCAAATGATCCACGAGGGAAAGTCTCCATTCAAAGGTAAGTTAGCATGCACAGAATAAGTAGGTCGTAACTTGGCAAGCTGGGCAAATCAGATAACAAGATCTGACTGACTGCGAACATAGACACATTCGATATAATCAATGCCCATGATTGAGCTGGGTAAAGTAACTAATACACCCATTTTTCTGGAAAATGTTACGAGAAAATTCCGAAGAAGCCATGTTGTATGCCTTTTGCGGGGTTCAGGAGCAGCATTGGGCAATATCAGAGCCAGCAGTGAAGCCCGAAGAAACTTAAGACGACAGAGTTCGAGTCACAGAGCGAGGCCTTTTTGCTCGAAATGAGTTATGTGAATCTCGGTCACGATACTAGGACCGAACGTGTGCTGTCAGTTGTCAGACTTCAAAAAAAATGTAAATCCAGGCAGGAAAGATAACATAACCTCGCGAGAAGAGCACATACCGTCTTTAGAGCAGCCCAGTTTATTCGGGATTCTTCTTCTTTTTCTTCTTCGGCTTTCTGGTCACGTCGCTAGGTTCGTCGGCAGTTGCATCGCGCTCACGGTCGCGTTTGATCTTCTGGCGTGCGTTATTGGTGATTGTATCGGCGTTAGACGATATCGATGATGTTTGAAGGTTTTTAGGGTCATCTATTCCCGCGGGTTTCATAAATGTCGTTGGCGTATTGGAGAGTGAATCACTAGTACGAGCCTGAGTACGCAAGTCAGTGCCCACGCCACCACTATCAAAGATAGCTTGTCGAGCGGTCTTGGAATCCTTGGGTTTCTTTAGGCTTTCAAAGCCGCGTAGCTGTCCAGATGTGCCAGACGCAGATATTGAAATGGGGCTAGGGTGGACTTTACGTCCTGTGGGTTGTTGGGGGGCAATGGTCGGAGATGATAAGCTTGTAGTCGTAGATTCGGAAGAGCTGGCCTGCGAGGGAAGGCATGGTTGAAGAAGCACTGGAAACTGTCAAATAGATAACTAGTACCTGCAGAGAAACCTCTTCTCCTTTCTTGTTGAAAACGCGTCTCCCTGCTACCGTTCTGACAGTAGCATCGGCGTCGAAGCCACTAGCGACAGCACGTTTCGTAGAGAAAATGAAGGGTAAATAGGATGCTTCATGAACATCCGAAGATCTGGTTTACCAGGTTGAAGTTCTTGACAACTGGATGACAAACTAGTACTCACTCAGATTGCGTTTCCTTGGACAATCCCCAGGAATCTCGCACAGCCTGGCTGATCTCCCATTTCCCATCGTCCTTCACCTCCGCACGATCGAGCTCAACTTCTTTCTGCTGATTGGCACGCTGCGCATTTTGCATAAATCGAAGGCTGAGCGTGCTGGTGCTGAGACTTTTGCTGGTCATCGTGGAAAAGCCGTTCCGGTGGAGCAGGCAGACGAGGTCCAAGTTGACTTCAAGTTCGAGTAATTTAGTGGAAATTTTAATGTATTACATAATTTTTCTGTTAGCTAGCATCCGTCAAATAGGCGCTGAACTTACATAACACTCCATTGACACTTATAACTTTAAAGATCGCAATTCTACGTTTTCGATTTTGTACCTCAATGATACCAGCATAAAAACGATTGTTTACTTAATATCAGCCCGCTACAGTTGTACCGCTCAGGAATCAATGCATCGAAGTGGGTGAACGTCTAAAATTTGAAGTGGTCGCTGGTTGCCTACTTGCAGTTCTCAATAAGACTTGCAAACGTTCCGGACCACTTAGCTCGAGTCAAAAATATGCCATCAATTTGGCTGAATCCCTGGCCCAGACTAATTTACTACCGACCTTCGATTCACGAGCCTTAAGGGTCACCCTGCACATTTTTTCCGGCAGGGCGACGTTTTGAATCGTTACCGGTGGAAGTATTGCCATGCATCCAAATACTTAACGCGTTCTCAATTTAATTTTTGTTATTGTTTGCGGCGTCCAATCACATCGACTCAGGAGTTTCGCGGAGTGGGCGAAGCCTATCGGCCCCAATATCTTGAAAGAAGCGACCATTGACTACCAATCACGTCCTATAAACCACCAAGCCCGTCGCCAAGACACACCTTCAGTGGCCAATAGTACAATACTGGAGGAGTTCTGAGCTCAGAGTCATTAACAGCTCCGGCTCAGAGACGGTGACAATCTGAGTAGAAACATGATGGGACCCAGTCAGTAATCGGGTCTCAGGACCGTTTTCTAGCAAGATGTACGGCTCCGCGTGCCAGATCCAGGCGCGCAATTAATGCCTGAACAAAAATCTCTAGGAATAAATTTGAACCAATTCAATGCAGTTTGGTAATGTGTTAAAGTGCACAGTTCATGGGAAAACCATAGAAATTTGTATCTAACCACGAGCGACAATAATCTTCCACATGGCTTTCCTATGGGCTTAATATTATTGGCTGGCGCCGATCTCATGCTTAATAGGGTGGCGCACTATCTTGATAGAGCCAAGCCACGTGTTGACCGACCGGATCCCGCGCACATGTCCTTCAAGTTGTACACAACAAAGCACCAGGATGTCTGGGACGTATAATACCCCACAGAAATAATATCTGACCATAACCTCGCTAGCGTAAGATTGACCCGAGCAGTAAATATATCCTGACTTGAGAAATCTTGCCAAGTTTAAATTGATTGGCGACAAGCCGTCAGCGAGACCCACAGCATCGGCAACACGGAAATAAAACACCTTCACGCCAACTTTGTCATGTATGAGAACGGACTATCGATATAGATATTACGTCAGAGAAAGTTGACAATTAAAGGGCCAAAAGATAACGATCTAACGTTGACCAAATACGACATACAACTTGGTCAAAATTTCGGGTCCCCATCGCGCACTCTGACCTATGAGCCATAGCATTAAGCCAGATCAATTATCAATGAGTTGACGTGACCTGTCAGGTACCGTTACAAGTTAGAGATACCCAAGGCTAGCGAGTTCTAAACCGCAAACCCACGCCGTTTCATTTTCGGAACGCCTTGCCTTTTGCTATCCATATCTGCCATGCCATTTCTACCCGAAAGTGGGGATTGGATGGTAAAATCTTTGGTGGAAACCAAAGTATCAATACTTACACAGCCGAATCTCAAAATATCCATGACCCAAACCTGGTCATAAGGTTTTTGGCTGAGGCATCTCTCGTTACTGCGAACAATCTGGACCGCAAGCGATTCAAATTCCAAGAGGGCTCAATGAGAAGTGCAGGCTTGATGGATTTTGCTTATCTTTATGACATATTGACTCAGGCTTCCAGTTCTTGGGGCTGACACAAGTGGGGCAGGAGCAATTAACATCTCTTCTGGCATTAAATGATGGGTTCGAGAAGCTGACGAGTTGCATGCGCTACGCGAAAGCTATTCCTGTAGCTGATTGTGTTATGGCTGAAGGAGCTAGGAAAGTCCGCCGACCATCCAATTCCTGGATGTGGCTGGAGAAAATAAGAGGTTTGAACCGGAAGGATGCATGTACCAATTTCGTTCAGAATAAATCAAGGCGCAGTGAACCTGACACTGAGATAACGCCATCTCCATCTATCTCGCCTCGACATAACAGATAGGATGTTGCCAACGCTGACCCAAGGTAGATATCAGAGGTTCTGTCCAGTGACGTCCCTTGTTAGACCATCCTCAGTTTAGCCAGTGTATCACGAGATCCTGACATAGCTCTAAATGCCTAAAAATGGCGGTGGGACGCAGGGCGCCCGCTGACGAGCCTTCGGCGAGCCGTAAACCTGTGCTCTACGAAAGGCAGATGTCATGCAATCGATGCGATAGACGAGGATATGGTGCATTCCTGAGGAAGAAAGGCTCGGGATGAGTAAGCTGGGTGAAGGTCGTGGTAGGCAGATATATGAACTCCACAAAGAATGAAAGAACGTACCATTCTTCGGATCTTGGGAGGTTATAGCACAATTCTTCTTCACTGACGTGTTGCATACGATGCCCCCTCCACGTCAATCAAACAAACGAGAGGTTCAGATGATATCTTCGTTGTACTACCCCAGAACGAATCTATTTGCAGAATAATGGAATATGACAAGTTCAAGGAACGTGTTGACCTGACGTTTGGTCGGGTGGAGTTTGTGGTATTCCCCCTACCCGACGAGAAAAGTCGGAATCGAGCTGGGTCGGTAAGACTTAGGAACCCGTAAAGGCACTCTGTCGCCTCTTACTTAACACGTCCCTATTTGTTGGTCTAGATGGTAAGGGCCCATCGGCGCCGGGTGTACCATGAGCAAAGGACGAATGTGCAAGAATCGCGACATATCAGGAGTCCTATTCCCATTTCCCCGTTGAGCATAGCAGATTAAAATAACTTCGAGAATGAACATCGCGGGAAGCACTTACCTATTTCACAGGTAACGTTGAGGGTACAAAAGAAGGTGCATCTGAGGTCGGTCGTAGAAGTGGGCGGCTCCGCAGGCTCCCACCAACCGTCCGGTGATTTTAGGAAAGTTAGATGTGGTTTTAGGGCTTTCACACAATTGCAAAGACCTTGGACAAGTTACCCCACTTTGGAGACAGCGTGTGCGCCACAAAGTATGAACGATTGTCCCGGTAGTCGTGCAGCAACATTCATCGGGTCGAGAACCAGACGACTCAACCCGGACTTCGACGCTAAAAGAAACAACCAACCGCACGAAGGAGATCAAGAACGCAAGACAGATGTAGAAACTGCGGCTATCGCACGCGAACTAGAGGGTTCGCGCTTGCCTCCGGGGGACCGCGTCAGGCCAATAGAAGCCATTCTAGGCAAGCGGTCGAGAAGTAAGACCCTCCTTATGGTCGCGCGAGTGATTGTATGAGGTATGAACAAGCAACAAAAGGGTTTTTGCGACTATTTTCCTAAAATTTCCCAGAAAGAGCCAAGATGTGCCTAACTGCTGGATCAGCGGCACAGACAAACAAGCGCAGATAATAGGTAGGTCGAAAAACAAATCCTGGGATCGCCATGTCGAGTAAAGTTCGGGTGCGCCAACGCCCTGTGCATTCTTAGCAGACAGGACATTTTCAGAACGGGAGGCAATCCAACGTCTCGGATGCCATGTTCCAGGCACACGGAAGTCAAAGAACTGAGGAACGGCAGGGAGCGGCGGTATTTCAGGACGCAAAAATAACGTGAATTGAAGCAGATTGAAGCCCTCCGATGGCCGCGAGCAAACTGCTAAGGAATCAATTGTCAAGGAACGTGTTGACGACTTACTTACATACGACAGCAACGGCGAAAAAGGTCCGCGATGCTGAAAGCGACATAGCGTCCGAAATAGACATAAAATGGACATGTCTATAGATGTCTGCTCCTCGATTCGAATGGGTAACCTTCGGCTTGCCAAAGCTGGGATGCTCTTAAAGATCTGTGTTATCAATGAATTGTGGAGTTATGACATCCGGAAGAGCAATACAGTGCACCCTTTGGTTTGTTGAGACTTTTATGATTGGTACATGAAGGCGTGGGTTGACGATTGGCTTGAAGGAAGGGAGATATTCCCAATGCTGGCGTGTGCAGGAAGGAAGCGGTGTGAGATGCAGCCGTAATGAGCGGGTGGGTCTGAGAGAATATCTTCTCATGTTTTTGTCCAATGGCGACAAGTGCTAACAGAAGTTCTTGCTCTGGTCTTGCCCGAGTTTCCCTAAAGAGCAATTGAACCGATCTCCATCAGTCATTTAGGTCCTCACTAAGGACTGAAAGCGTCCGAGCTTTCATCTCGATGATGATCACTCACGCTTCAACAGATAACGAGATGACCACATTGCTCGGGTGGTTAGGTGGTTTGCCCATAATGCCCAGTGAGAATGCCGGTTGTTCAGTTTGGATAAGATTGGCTGTATTCGGTATTCTCTAAATTCGTCTGTTCAAATAGGTTACTGTTGGTTCAGGCAATGGTGCTCGTAGTCCATAATGATCAGAGTCGACTGAAATAAAACCGTCAACCTAGGTACTTAGTCGATGCACCTCACCTTGACGAAGTGTTGGTCCTGTCGTGCTTGTAACCAATGGACTGATAGTCCGAACGACGACGACATGAGTCAAAAATGAGATCTCAGACCATTCGCAAGTAGTTGACAGCTTTGCAAGACTCAACGAAATTGAAGACGTTGTGGTAAATTTAAAAAGAAGAGTGCAGATCAAGTGCAGACGATGTCTGCTTGCCACATGTGATGGTGGTCGCTGACTTCATTCATAACAACATCGCCAAACAAGCAGTCAAAGACCAGAAGGTTGGAGTTTGTGGAAGACTGTCAAATTTCAATGTCATGACCATGCATAGAATTGAATGTCCTAGACTCCTCGAACTCATTGATTACAGACCACAGGTTGGCGTCAACTTTGAACTTGGCAACTCCGACGCTGGGATGTCGATCGGTGTATTTGTTTGACGCCGCGGCTAGCCATCTGACCTTATCGAATGGACGGATGGATATATCTGATAAACGCGGTTCCGCGCAATTACTTGCAATTACAAGGCTCTTACAAGAGTTTCGTGTTTGCACCATAAGAGACCTTAGTTGATCATGTCAACGCAAATACCTTTCTAGCGCCGGGCAAGTACCATCACTTCCGATCACATACGACTAGTAAAGGTCATGATCATGCACCGCGAAGTAAGAGCGTCAGCTGTCCATTTGGGTCCCGGGTTTTGAAATACATATCCTGTTGCTCCGTCCGTCAAGTCATACGGACCTCGCTACCACCGATAGCGGTCAAGGCAGGTGGTTGTAACTGAGGTCGCCGTCGCCGCTGAGTCCTGGACGTTGGGGGCACTGTAAATTGACGTCAGGCATCTCCGTCATCTATTTATTATCGCCTCTATATCCGGACTAGTAACAAAGGCAGTGAGTGCCTCGCTGCAGCCGATTGCGACATGATTTGCGGAATGAAGACCAATTTATCATATGCAAATGACAGATAGACTGCTGCAAGATTTCATGCCAGTTGTCGTGCTCCAGGCGATAAACTGGACATTGACAAAGATCTAATGTAATAAAAATAGTGGTGAAGTCAAGCGCACTGGCCGACAGATACGGCGATTCGAGAAACGAACAAATGAAATTGGGATGTTCCCATCTGAGCGGATTCTGTCAGATCTGGCGTACTGGACGTCAGGTCGAATAAAGTTATTAATTGGGAGAGCATGAGGCAACGTGGGTGTCGTCGCGAAGGACGTAACGGACCGGCGAACTCGCGAGCTGGGTCGCCGATCGCATCAAAGCCCATGAGCCGGTTTCGATTGCTGTCCGATCGAACCGATTCCCGCACTTCTGCACGATCGCTTCTGCAACTCTCTTCTCCGCCTATATAAGTAAGCCCGTAATCTTCCTCCGAACTACTTACTTCCCCATGTCTACCACCTACCATTTACGCCCAGTTTCAGATATTTCGCCGTCCTCGTCCCCCACAGCATCCACCACGTCTCCCGCCGATCACAGTCCTCATTATAAACCGCCCATGGGTCTTTCACCACCCCCTCCACCTTCCGCCACCACAAATGGGCGTTTACGGCGCCCACTATCTCCAAGTTCTCTGCGGGGTAGGTTTTTTTCTACCTTTGCCGTATTGTTCTTGGCCTGATTTTTCTCTAGATGTTGATCTTAGCCAAACTCCTGATATGACGCACCGCAAATATCCGACGCCTCCAACAGGCCATGATTTAATGGCCATGTTTCCCCCAGCACCACCCGACAATTTCCCTGAGATGCGACCTGGGCCCACGAGCGGCTTCTTTCAACGCCAGGAGCGCGCATTCTTTGCACAGGCCGGGAAGGAGATCGTACGCGTTCGGGTCGAGGTCGATTTTCCTCACGGCGCAGAGCCAGAGCCAGTCAAATCAAGGTCCACGAGCACAAATCGGCCGTGGCTAACTGGCCCTTCATCGTCATCGTCCAGCGCACCACATCATTCTCCCGTGCAATCCTCTTCCACTCCTATTTTGTATCCACATCCCCCGTCTCGACCAACGCAAAGAGGCACCATCTCTGTTACACCGGCGCCTCTCTTCCCCCCTTCCTCCTCACATACACCGCCGACGACTGCTCAGCCTCCACCCAACCTCCAACCTCCACCGTTGCACCAATCAGGTTCCGGCCAACGGACACCTCCTCAAGATTCCACCCCCTCCGGACCAGCTAGTGCTAAACCAGAATACCCTGCAGAAGAATATGACCCTGACGAGTCTTGGAGGAGACCAATGCCTTATGCGGAAAGGAGGCGAGCTGGAAAGCACACAAGGCGTGTTATCGTTAGAACATGAATCATCAGCGTCATCATGACCAATTGCCACCATCCTTGCCTACCAGATAACTACACGATCGATAGATAACGAAAACAACCGCCATGACTTTCCGCCATTCCCATCTTGGGCCCGGTTTTTGGGAGATAATCCGTCTCCGATGTCTTTTTGCGAACCACATATGCGGCATTCTTGTTTGTTGCTCCTTTTCCGATTACGATAGGTCCTTCTCTCCCTCTGGTTGCTAATTTTCTTGTACGAACTCTCCCCTCGTCGCTATCCACAGCATTGTTGTCATCTTTTGCTAGTACTCCGCATGTCCATCTTGTACCACCCATACCCCCATCTTTGGTCGCGATTTGCATTTCTTCGTATTGTTATCCATTTTTGAACCGCCTTTGAAACGTCCACTCCGGTCATCTCATGTGTAATCACATCTCCGAACAAAAATAATATATAGAACGAGGGGAAACGAGGGTACAAACCGCCACAGTGGGTGCGCCGCCCGGCCAACGAATGCCAACGCCCGACCGCGTCAGAAGCCTTCCACTGGAACTGCGATCGTATTTATTATCATTCTCTTATAAACGGCAACTCGACACAAAACGATTCAAGCCGACGACATCGACACGACGCCTTTATAGAGGCCATCCGGGTATGCTCAGGTCCAGAATAGAATTTTCAGGGTATTACCCGGGCACTCCGTCTCGATGGAGTCATTCTGCCCAGCCCGACCGCATCGATATCTGCCACGCCCCGATCTTGCAAATCAGGTGGAAATGATCATGATCGATTTCTCCGCTTTTACTTTTGCCATGAGGGCGTGGGAATATTGACAGGTTCTTAATTTGGCCGGTGTGCTTAGTTTACCCGAACATGGCCGGTCTTGCCGAGTTCATATTATACAATATTGGGTTTAAATACATAACCATTTACTTCCGTCGGTGCCTGGAATACCTTCCGTCCTCCGTACTCCGTCAGAGTTGGTAAGTAAAATTAACGACACTGTCAATGAGAGATTAGAGAGCACAACGATAGCGTAAGCGTAAGGTGGGTCACAACATTGTTCTATTTTCCCCACATAGGGCGTCAGTTACAAGGTCAAGGAACGTCTCCAGGAAGTATTAGATTCAACCCTTGCATAACCTTATCGATTTATTGACCAAACTTTGAGACTGGCACCCTCATTTCTCAGTCCCTGCGTATTTTTAAACATCCGACGGTCATCTCTTAAAGTGATCGACGACGCTCAGGAAGGAAATTATATTTTATGAAGGGTCCTATTTCAGGCCGGGCACTTTCACTTTGACCAAGTTGTTTCTCCGTCTGACATATCTGAAAGGAGTACAAAAGTCTTTTGGATGCAATGAGGTTCAGGGAAACCCGTAAAGACAACGTAATGAACAGAGAAAGAAATTGAACACCGGTGTCATGCCCGGTGGTGGAAAAGTTCGGGGAACCTGTTGGGTGAGCCCTTGCGCGAGGTCGTTTATTTTTTACCTTTGTCTACGCCAGGTTCTCGTCATCGGGGCCACAAAACTATTTGATAGCCATGATAAAGTTGTAGGAAGAATTTATCATACTCTGATACCCTCAGATGCATCGAAGCCTCTTCTCGCCCCGCGGGGGTTACAGGAAGGCTCGACGGCTACTCATATCTTTAGATCGAGGAAAGTTACTAAGGGAGTAACCCAGGTTCGCCTCAAATCCGCCTTCTGATCCGTGTCCGTTACCCAACCTAAAAAGTAAGGCTTCCTTGTATCACGTAAACCCTGGCGCCACACCAAAAGTGACAAAGCTGCCCATGTTCTGTTAAATATATAAGGAGGACAGCGGGTGACAATATTCCGGGGCCAGTATATCTATCTATACGCAAGGTGCAATCACGCCGACACAGCCTTTGACATTCCGACCAGGACGTTTGTCCGTCATTTCATATTTCATCAAAGAGCCCAGCCGGCGCAAATGAAGAAGACACACGATCATACGATGGGTACGGGATGGAACTTGGAAGCGAAAACGGCAATTGGAAGACGACATTTCATTCAACTTACTGTAATCGGAAGGTGAGTGCCTATCCTGGTACAATATTCGAAATAGCTGAGATGGGCAATGCGGTGGCCAAGGAGCCAGGAAAGGATTTATCACAGCTGTCGATCCCGAACAGCACGAAAAGTCGTTTCTATTCGGATTGAAAGGCGCAACTCCTCGCGATAATCGATCCGTAGCACTTAGCTCTGGTTCATCGGGGTTCACAATCCATGGAGCTCTGTGTGGAGACGAGCCAGCGTTCGAGCTTTGATCAAGATTCTTCATCTTGCTGATACGCCGCGGAGAGAAGGGTGGGCGTGTAAAAGCGAACGCAGTGACGATTGTGTGAGCTTGCACTGTGAATCAATGCACCTTGCTTGATGGTAACGAAGGTCAAGATGTCGAATGACTGTTGACTAAGAGAAAAATTGGGATAAAATTAGAAGAAGCTGCGAAGAGAATAACCTAAATCGTGGATACTTCACTGAACCAGGAATGAAGGCCAAATGACAGAACTTCACAGAAGCATAGGTATTGCGCAGTCCGTTACGGCTAGTATTCTGTAGATAAACTGATGTGTGAGACACTTCACACACGCGCCTAGATGCCAGCGCTTCATCATTTATGGGCATGCCAGCAAAAGAGAGTGCAACAGAGACATTCGGCGGCGGGTGTTATTTCCGAGACGACAAGACAGGCGAATAGGTGGCTAAGCTGAGTGGGTGACGAGATTTGGGAAAATGATGAAACTTACTTACAGGCGTTGGAGAAAAGAAAGATCGGTCGTTGTTACAAAGTAGATTCTAGAGGCTCCGGACAATGAGTTCGGTCTCCGAATGACATGTCATGTCAGAGTGAGAGAAGATCCAATAATGTTGGAATGGAACCAGGTCCGGGTAAATGACGACCGAAAGTCGCAAGTTTGTCTCCCCTTGTGTGCATACGGAGAGACAAGGAGAAAGAGTATACATGGAAATGTATACATGATCTGTCAGAAGATGCCGTTTGTGGTAGATATGACGTTGAGCAGGTGGCTGGAATTCGGCTGCATAGACAATTAAGGGACAGGGATCCACGGTCCGATATCCCATTGCTCCGATACAGATGGACAGAACAGCACTGTGTAGCCATTAGGAGTAGATTTCAGGCTAGAAGAATGGGACAAACAGATTTGTTGACGGCGTGGGTGTCGTGCACCAGTAGCATGTCGACTCCTCAGTCGTTTTTGGTCGGCGTGCCAGACTAGAGTGACATTCGATATAAAATTCCAGGTCTCGCGAGTTTTAAAGACAAGGGGTTGACATCGGAAGTCCGATGATGAGTTTTATGCACCTGTTGGCTGAGGAAATGGAGAGTTGAAGGAGTGAGCCCAATGACCATGGGTGTCATGGTTGAAGTACAAACCAGTGGTTGCAATTGCAAACTGAAGTCAATTCAAACATTTTAAAGTCCGTCCGGCAGCAACGGCGAGTCCAATGACTCCTTCACGACTGGTGGTCTGAAGAACATAGGAAGAAAGCTAGAAACAAAAATGAATCTGCAGACTCGGAACTAAGACCTAAATGAATTTGTCGTCCGTTTTTCTCCGTTCTTAAGATCTAAAGAGGTGGATGAATGGTTGATGCCTCAGAACTTGCCTGAGCACGTGAACTAATCTAACATCCGCGATGAGCTCAAAGCTGTAATTCTCCAACTTCATCAGGTCAAAAGCCATTATTCCTACTACTAGTTGTGTCCCAACATGGCTGATAGGAAACTAGACAACGATATTGCGCAGTTTTGCACCGTCACTGGAGCATCGTACGCCGTTCCGGATATTGCTCAGTCCGCGATCACCAAACTGATTACCCTCTCCAATTAGAGCAAGAGATGCAAAGAAGTTTCTTGAAGCGCACAAGCGATTAGACATCGCAATAGATGCTTACTATACCAACCCAAACGCTTTTGCTAGCTCGGGGCGTCGAAAGGGAGATTCCGCTGCACCCTCAACGAGCAAGTTGGGTCAGCTTTTTGACAAATACAA
This sequence comes from Galerina marginata, assembly GCA_023014335.1. Lineage (NCBI taxonomy): Eukaryota > Fungi > Basidiomycota > Agaricomycetes > Agaricales > Galerinaceae > Galerina > Galerina marginata. Next base: position 1,520,257 of record JAECYW010000019.1, read on the forward strand.
AGGTTAGAATGGCTTGATTCGGCCACCGTCAAGACCACTCGTTTTGATAACATTGACATGTTCCGCCCCCCTAGATCCCGACGAGGACGAAATTACTGTTGATGGAACGATAAAGTTCTGTGAAGATCTGGAAGTTGACCCCGAGGATGTTGTTCTTTTAGCCATTGCATTCGAGCTCAAGTCGCCTCGGCTGGGGCAATGGACAAGGCAGGGATGGGTGGATGGGTGGAAAGCCATCGGGTATGTACTTTGCCGTTATTAATTTTCTTGACGCAATATTTTGATCACTTCCTATAGAACAGACTCTATCTCAGGGATGAAAAGCGTGTTAGTCAGGTTGCGAAATCAGCTTGCTTCAGATCCCAGCTACTTCCAGAAAGTGTATAACCACACATTTGATTTTGCGCGTGCAGAAGGACAACGAAGTCTTGGTAAGTTGCGAACTGTTGTACCTGGCTGTCAAACGTGATCTGAGCAAAGTATGCAGCACTTGATACTGCACAAGCGTTTTGGCTTCTCCTTCTCCCTCATGGGTTTAACGGAGGGGCATTGGCTCATATCACCTCTGAAGATGGTGACGATGATGTTAAGATGGACGGAGAAGAGGGTTGGAAGGAGGAGTATGTCCAGTGGTGGTTCGATTTTTTGAATCAGAAAGGCCTTAAGGGGGTCAGCAAAGATACTTGGGTTATGGTAAGTCGCAGGCCATTCTTACCCTTTGGTCTAAGAGTCAACTAACTGTCCCTGATTCATTCAGTTTCTTGATTTCATCCGATCGACAGACTCCACTTTCTCAAATTATGACATGGAAGGTACAAGCACATTTTCCTCAGCCGATTGTCTAATTGATGCTCCCTATTTCTTTAGCCGCTTGGCCATCGACAATTGACGATTTCGTAGATTACGCAAAGGAACGGCTAGGCCACGGAGCGTAAAATTTGATGAGAATTTCTAGGCATCCTTGTTGCCGAACAGTTCACCTCATAGAGCCAATTACCGCCTATAATATTGTCCGTCTCGTTTCAGATTAGTTCCAATCTCACAAATAAATTTACGTTCTATATCTCTGCACGTTTCAAGCATATCAGCTCTATATATCTTCCTTCTCGTCTTACATGCACAATCTGGGCGATCTGGGTATACTGGACGATATTTTTGTATCTCGGCTCTGGTTCAATATAACGGAGGAGATAAACTAAGGCAGGCCTGAGAATTAGAAACCCGCGAAGCCTCAGAAGGAGGGAAATAAAGCGGAACGAAGTAGGTACGAGAGGAGGACGGTCCGGTTAGACATCCCTAATCATCATAAGGTCACCGAGGAAATAGACACAGTCGTTCATGTTATTTCTGACTTCCTCCATTTATCCAAAACGACATGATTCAGAATTTTTCGGACTGAGCTCCACAACGAGGTAGGTCGAATTGGTTCAGTTACATTTTCTTATGGTATACTCCGCCAGATTGAATATCCTGGTTGCCTAAGTTGTACTTTGTGGAGATGTTCTGTCCATAAAAAATAATTCACAGAACAAAAAGTTAGGCATCGGTCAGGTACCTTGTAAAATCGCTGGGTAATGGCTAGCGGTGCCGCTCGGCCTCTCGAAAACATGGGCTACATAATGAACAAACTTGACATTCGGGGTGGCGGATCACTAAAATAGAACCGAATACAGGACCAGATATATGAAAGGTGAAGTCCGTCGTACGCGTTCCAGAACCTGCGATCTTGGGTTGGCTGAACACTTCTTTATAAGTTAGTACGGAATCTGGGAATGTGCATGAAGGACAGAAGGAGAAGGACATTATGTATCTGTCTTTTGGGCCAATCCATAAACAGATCCACAAGTTTCAGGATAACATTTGCCTGTGTATATCCTGTGCAAGGTTAACGTATACTATGGACCTTATGTTCCAGTCCAGATTAAATGAGCTGACCTAATGTTGGGGTTTACTGGCCACCGATTTGTCAAGTTACCAAGATGGATTGTTCGGCCTTTCAATGAGGTTCTAAAACAGCAAAAATTGAAGGTCAGATATTAAGACCATCTTGGGGTATCCTCGCTGCAAAACATATCAGACCCCTACAGAAGTAAGTCTAGAACGTTAGGTCCTGTAGGGGTTCGATTATGTGGGCAAGCGACTGACATGTAGGCGCTGTTGTTCCAAGGGCGGCGAGGGTTAGAAAACCCATGAGCTGCACGCCACGCCGTAGTACAGACCGTGAGCTCGCCGCGCTGTTGTAAGAGGGAAGAAAAGAAATATAAGTTAACAAACATTGCATTGATATTGGTTTAAACTTGGGTACTCGGATTGGCCGTGACAAACTTTAGGTAGAAAGAACTACTCCGAGTAGAGCAAGGTGACTGGGAGACTAGTACAATTTCTGCAACCTGATACGCGGACCTTGTGAACGATCATGAGGTTTCCGTGAATGCACTAGCCCTGGAAGAAATGTTCGCGACGCTTTGGGAGTGGATGAAAACGGGATTGTCAGACCATGCCCTTGGTGGCTTTCCAGAGCTGAGTTCGAGTGGATAAGAAAGGCGACGAGGCTGTTCGTGGGGAGCAAGTCACCGAGATTAGTCGGAGAATAGATACCATGCCATGATCTTCGCACAGGATGTTTCCGAGCTGTTTTGGTCTGACGCGGCACCACTTCCACGGAACTATCTCTTTGGCGTCCAATGGTGACAGCCAAGCTGCCACCCAAAGGAAGCTCTGTCTTGCACAATGAAGAACCTGTTGAGACGAGGTTTACCTCGCCACTGCAACGGCACGACTATTGGATCCAAAAAAATAGCCGTTACGAGGCCTCAAGGTCAGAGGGCAAACAAACAACCTAGTTCTGCAGTCGAATGAGAATTTTCATCTGTCAGTCGAGAAAAGAATAACAATCAATCATTTCGAACCAGGTGATTGAAGTCGATGTATCTGGTGAAGTGCTATGTCATGCGGTCAATAGACCTCATACATCGATGGGGATGCGTCCCAAATTGTTGTGGGGGTGTAGCGGGGGTATATGACCTGAAAAATACCGTCCATTTCAAGATAGCATCCACCTACAGGCTGGGGAAACCCGAACATCATCGACCTGCATAACAAATTGCTTTCCTAAAAGAACGGCCCGCTTCAAAGATGAGGAGGTGTGGGATATACATTACATACCGTCCCTCGGCGTCATCAGCCCTCTCGGGTTCTCCCATTGAGTCTCGACCAGCTATGTCATTAATTTTGTTGTACGTACCGAAGATTGATCACAGCTCCCGAGCCTTTCCAGGAGAGTCGGAGACCCGACATGCTAATGGCCCCGGTCCCGGCCCCAGTTCTCGTGGAACGACGGCTAACAGGAACAAGGACTTACTCTTCGGTTCGTACGTATCAGTCCTGTTCTCAGATGAAACTTCCCTGAAAGAACAGGGCCCGTAGGTAGGGCGATCGAAATTGATCTTGTCGTTTGCGAAATGAGCTTAGATTTCAACCTAAATTAATGCTGATTAATGATCTCTCAGACGAAACCGAAAGGTATGGATTACTTGCATGGTACCCCAGTTCGTGGCGAAATCGGAGGGCTGTAAACAGCCAAATAAGTCCAATGTCGCCTACCAGCAGTCCAGTTTGTCCGAAGAATTGCTAACTCCACTCTGGGCGGAGATTGAGGAGACCAGAAATAGGGGCGAGAACCCGTCAGAGACAGCCAGCTATTTACATCCAACTAACCATCCATTCTTACCGGTCGCCTGCCCAAACACGCAGGTACACCAGTCGTTCCAAACTGAGATGGCCAAGAGCCTCGGCCAGGGGTTTCGACATCCACTGTTTCTTCAGGATATCCGAGTGCTTTCGCTTACGAAAAGCGTTTAGCGATGGAGATGTGCCAGTGGTTCGTGATGCCCAGTTATCCCAGAAACGGCCATTTCAATGAGGATCGCTCCAGGAAACTCGGCCTAACCACGACAAAAAAAATATTGAAATGGAACAAGAGAATTCCTCCGATAGAAAGGCGAAGAGGAGCCCAGGCAAAGTAGATCTACAACTTGAAGTCCGAGGGCGTGAGTGGGAAATAACATACCGCAGTCAACGCGACCCCGATCTTACGGCAAGCTTTCATCAGTGAGTGAGATGCCAGAGAGGAACTTGGAAGGGTTTGTTCAAAAGCCAGAAAGAGACTGGACCGACGGTGAATGGGTTTTCCATACTGAACACGATTTCTTCAAGCACCTGGTTGCGAGACGCGTGAAGGTACGACTCTACTTACCGCGTTTGGATAATGTCTCACGCTTTGTTCCGTAGGGCTTCCGATCCGAGTCTTTGATCCAATCGTTGTCCAATCCCTCGTCGAGTCGTTCATCTTTCCTTCATCTCTGCCCGAAGGAAAAGCGGGATGTACTCGAGTACTGCAAGAATTATACGTACGCCCATAAAGTGCTTATACTCTATAAACTATTCACTTGCTTTGATTGCCAAGTATCTACAGATTGTCGTTATTTTACGAGTCACCCTTGGAGTCACCGGACGGCGGATAATCACTGGACAACGCACACTGAAGGTCTGATCTTAGGACGCGGTATCTGCTGTCCCCCATCTTGTCTTTCATCCCGACTAGACCTTTGGCCATATGTATTTCCTCAAAAAGATATATTATACGACATCTTTCCTCCGACGTGACTTGATCATTTCCATATCCTATCTGTACCTCGAACATACAGGGGATTAGGAGTGTTCACAGACAGCAGACCGAGGTGATAAACGGGACGCGCTGCCAGTGTGCGGAAAGGCACCGGGGTCTTCAAGGAAGCAAGTTTTTATCATACCTGATTATATGTTGATCGGTTATGACAGTTATTTTTTGTCTCCGAAAGTACTATCTGACCCAATTTTTATCCCAGTGACCTTGTCTTGTACCTTTCTCCGACGATATCGCTGCAGAGGTTTAACGTTATCGCCATCTCTTGAGATCACTATCAAACCTGGCGGAAAGGAGGCCGAGTTCCTACCATACTTAGCTCTGACCACATCTAAGTATCTGCCCCGTATTCATCTCGCCTACGGAGAAGCGTCCACCTTGTCGTAGAGAATTCATTGATAGGCGTACAAGGCGGACGCGCACTTTACAAGGCCTATTCGGGCACTAACCCACGCTGGGGTAGGTGAATCTCTTATGCTACGGGAAGTCGACTACGCCATCTTCACCAAAAATTCCGGAGGCAGACATAATTCGCCCCAAAGAGGAATCTCAGCGTGGCAGAGAAGGTCAAATTCGTAGCTTTGCTTGAATCGCAGTTCGGGGTGTCGACTATGTCGTTGAAGTCGGGAGTATGAGGACGTTCTTAGAATTGCCAGTATCTTTAAATAATACATTGGACCAAATCAAGCACTAATTAATTTTTTTCGAGTGTCAGTCACAGGAATAATGTGAGGTTAGTATTATAAGGTGACCCCAATTTTTTCCGAACTGCAATGAGCGAGTCTAAGGGACTCAGAAAAATCTAAGAATGGTCGGTTTCCCAATCAACACTTAGCTCGTTCGTTGAACTTTTCAACATTGATGCTCATCATGAACACCCTACTTTTATTTACCCAGAGAGACGAATTGGCGTCGCGACCCAAGCTACTCAATATTGATATTAATATTCGAAAAAGGTAAACTCCACTTCAATGACAACTTCGGGGTCAAGCCTCACGATGCGATAAAGTACTAATGTGATCATTCCAGGAATCCCAAAACTATGCAGGTAAAGGTGGACGTTCGTGAAAGTAAGTAGCTTCAGACGCCTGCTTCAATTTGACGAGAAACACAGTGGCTGTGTCGTAAGCCGCCAAGCACGCACAGGCTGACACTTTCCATCATGCTCCGACAAACGAGTGGTTGACGGTTAACTTGAACCTTTCCTCGTTATTTCGTCCTGGATACCATGGATTTGTCTGCAGTGAATTGGAATGTCACAATTGACGATTTCGACAGCTTGCTCACCTACGACGACCAATCTGTTTGGACTACCCCAGATCCTTCTGTGGCAGGCTTCGATCCTACAAACTCACCGTGGTCAAGAGGAACGTATCATCAAACGACGACAAAAGGCGCGTCTGTTAGTCTCAACATTACAGGTATGTCGGTGCTGAAAGTACACCTTGTCTGCACAAAGCTAATAACCTCCCTTACACCGTAGGTCCTGCCGTCTACATCTATGGTGATACCGGTCCTTCTTGTGGCTCTTTCGAAGTAAAAATCGACTCCACGGTTTTACAATACAGCGCCTATCGGGAGTCTTCCAATAACTCGTCGACACTTCTTTTCGCAGCCTCAAACTTAACCTACGCTAATCATAACATTGTGTTACGCAATCTCGGGGCCCTCCCAGAAGCTGGGGACAAGGGTGGGGATGCCTTCACGCTAGATTACATACACTCAACTATTCAACTTGCGCCAGCAGGGTGAGTCCTCAGACTTCTTTTTGAATATCTAATGATTTAAACATTGTCCTATGCAAACCATCTAGCGCAACAGTAAAAAATGTAACCTATGAGGAAAACGACCCAGCAATCACGTTTTCTGGTACATGGGGGAACAACTCGAGTCCTGCTTTCAGTGGTGGAACCACAACATTCACAAACCAAGACAACGCTTCTTTCTCGTTCTCATTTCATGGTAAGTTGTTTACCCAATTCACAATTTACTGTCCAATAAATACATGTACATGTTCGCAGGTTCGGCGGTATATATTCTAGGCGACAAGAAGAACGACCATCGCCTTTACAGCGTCGTTCTCGACAACCTCCCAGCTGTCTCGTACAATGGCATATCAGGCTGTGGAGGTGCATTTGGCCTGACGTGTGAGCAGCAGGCGCCATCTATCAAATACCTTGCGTCCAACCTAGACGACTCGCTTCACAAAATAACTTTGGTGAATCATGCAAATGTAAATGCATCATTCTTTGGTAGGGTTTATCTCCATTATGTTTGCCCCAAGAATAAACATTTCTTTAGATTTGGACAGTATTGTTGTGGCTGTTCCCTCGCAATATGGCCCACGTCAGTTGTCGACCGGATCTTCACCATTTACTACTTCCTCAACTTCTGGAACTCCTACTTTACCCCCTACGGTGACCAGGACTGGAACAAGCTCAAGTTCTGATAGTGGAAGTTCGCAAACGAGTGCAGGGCATGTACTTGTTGAGACAATACTTAATCCTCTCCTCTTACTGACTTTCGCCGTTCTCTACTTCGTGCGCCCAACTTTGCGATAGTCACTTGTCAGCTTACACAACTCGCATTATATACCATGAGTATGTTATTCTAATTTTGCATAAAACAGACAATGAATCGACATGACTTTATATACTGTTATAAAGATAAAGAGAATTGGTATTTAAATCCTGAAGCATATCAACAGCCACTAGATTGGCCGCCATTTACACCTACAAATTCGCATACAAGGGGGTGGAACACGGTATAAGGGGAAAAGATGTACAAGAAAGATGACTCTATATCATGATGATCTCGCTCTTGGCGACTGTAAATGAAGGCATTGGAAAAGTGAAGAGGTTCTAATTGTCGGTTCTTGAGGTCCGTAAAGAAATGTTCTCCATTAAAAAGTGGAAATGAAGATCGAGGATCATGAAAGCGTCGTTCCAGGCTTGAGGTAGACGTTTGCACGCCATCCAGCCCCACATGTCTGGACCGCGTTCCCTGCAGGCATGAATGAGCTCCGCATTCAGGGATGTCATAAGAAAAGACATTACCACTGCAAGGCATGTTACATTGAGAAGCAGCAGTCGCCACCCCAGCCCCACCATCCTTGTATAGTTGCGAGCCGCAGTAGCATTCCTGACCATACTCCGCTGCAGCCATCGTATATCCGCCATTTGAGCAGATACTGATGCACTGGTCCGTGGTCATACCAGCCTGGGAAAGCGATGAGCCGCGGAGCATCCGCGTTGAGGCATCTATGTAACAGCCAGCACTTGTCCACGACGCTGACGCGACTTTGGTGTAAAGGTTCATGTTCCAAGAGCCGCCACATTTCTGGTTCGCATCCCCACCGCAATTTACTTGACAGTTACTGGAAGATATGGAATTGCCTGTTGCACCGTTATTTGTCACTGTGTTTCCGCAGTAACCTAGATGCAAATAGTCAGCATCATGCAAAAAAGTGGACTATGAGATAAAACTTGACATACATTCGACGCTATCGGAACAGGCCAGAAAGAAATGTAGCTATAATCAGGGACCGCGTTCCGAAGAAGATGTCATACTCACCCATATTCGACACCTGCATATTGGTAGCCAGAACAGAGACTTTGACACAACTGAGGCGTCATATTTGGCTGACTGTAGCTTGCCCCAGTCAAGGCTCGGCGAGTTCCCGTCGTACCTTCAGCCACACATCCGTAACTAGACCAGGCAGTTGTGGTAGGTGTCGAGCTAGAAGAAGTGGTTGTAGACGTGGTGGTGGTGGTGGTGGTGGTAGATGAAGTTCCCGCTGAATAAACATTGATGCGCCATCCAGCTCCGCATTTTTGATTGCCTGACGACAAGGTTCGCTATAAGTCAAAGCCCGAAAATGTTCGGCAGAAACAGCAAAACAAACCTTGTCCGGCGCAAGGTATGTTGCAATCACTGTCAGGTGCCTTTATCGCGGCAGGATTTAGGGTACGTGAGCACCAACATTCTATTCCATATTCAAGACCTGCGTATGCATATGATCCGGATTGGCAGGTAGCAAGACACTTGGCAATTGTCTGAGCGCCATCAGTGGCGGGACCAACTGATAAAACGCGGTCATTCTGATCCTGGTAGCATCCTTGATAGGTCCAGCCAGCGGTAGTAGAAGGGGAAGCTGAGGTAGTAGTAGTTGTGGACGTTGACGTTGAAGAAGTACTAGAAGAGGAAGACGAGGAACTAGTTGTAGATGATGTTGCTGTCGACGACGAGCCAGTTGCCGCTATTTAGGGCATTAGACTATATCAGTTTTCATACACACTAAAAACTCACTCGCAGATCCCACATAGGCGTTGTAGTTGTCTGGGCGTTCCCCGTAAGCTTCCACGCAAATACCATCAAATCACGGCGAACTTACAAAGGACAGGATTCGTGACGAAATTATAGTCACTCGGGGTGTAATTGATGATCGTCTGACCGCCTCTGGTCATCTGGACCGTAATCTTGCCAGCCGCAAGGGGAATTTTAAGTTTAGTGACACCAGCGCCGACGGAGAAGGTGTTCGATGAAGTGCCGCACTTCAAAGTGACAGTGGCAGACGACGTGGCGAACACAGCGGCCCACATCGAGTCCTACCGCCAAGTTTATCAGGCGTCAACGGTCAATAGCATGTTTTACTTTCGAGGGGACATACCTCAGTCCAATCCCAGCCGGTCGGACGACCAAGACTGTCTCCCGATGCGGTCGCAGCTGCGGGGTGGGGTCTGGCCCAGAAGTAAATGACATCAGTCTATTCATAACCTTGAGTATCGTTCCCGAAGCCCCAAATCCATTGAGAAGGGACAAAACGAACCGTGATGGCGGGATAATTTCCGGTTTTGAAAGCAGTGATGTAGTACTGGGATAAGTCGTACCATGCAGTATGAGGAAAGCCAGTAGCATATGTAGTTCCTGCAGGCTGCGCTCCTTTGAAAGGTCCAAAGCTACAACAATGGCAGGAACTGAATTCCTGTTCAATGACCAGGAGAAGGAACGGAGAGGCTTACTAGTCAGATTCGCCATAATCGTTCCTGGTTGGTTCGTACTCGTCAGAACCGGACACGGAACGATCAAATGAACCGCGCACCAAGTAACCAATTCAACAAACGTCAAAGTGTCTCGCATCTGCATGAGTTCCTCCCATCGGCTAACAATGAGCCAATCATCACCGCGTAGATAGAAGTTCTTGTAGCTCAGATGCGTGCTAGATGGCGAAGAACAGTTAGAATGAGTAGATCTAGACAGGCCTGATCTATTAACTTACTACATCCATCCGCTGATGGTGGCAGCATATCGAGGGCCTAACTGGTTGATATCTATAAAAGAGGGGTAAGGTTCGATCGGAGAAGGACTGAAGTGGTTCAGCTAACAAAAATTATCATCGTCCGTCTGAAAGAAAAAATGAGACAGCTGTATATAGCGAACAAGTGTAGCCGTCTTACATTTTTTGGGTAATTGCCTTGTGGCCAAGCACACCCCCAACTAGAATTTTTTATAGCGTTGAGAATCAGCGCATTAGGGCGAGGACTCACCAATACCACGAATCCAGCGCCGGCCATTGATCAAATTGACCCTCAAGATCCCATATGAAAGGCATAAGGTAACCATTGGTTTGCGCCTTGAGATTAGCCCAACCGGAATTGCCTAAACAGCCCCCCGAATAACTGGATATGAACACCTTTCCATTAACCTTAAACTGGTTGGGGTGATTGGCGTAGAGATTAACGCGGGCGACCAGGTCGGAGATGTTACATTCCATTTCTGTCAAATCGAACGAGTAAAAGAGCTTTAGGCCGGTCCCGGAAGCTTGGGCAGCAGCGTAGGCTGTGGCAACTTGCGTTCTTTGCCAGGCATCACCGCCGATGTTCAGTGCTATCGCGTCACTGTGACATGATGTACTCATAAGACAACACGGCCTATATGGAGCAAGAAATTCGAAACTTACGCTCCTTTCGCGGCGATCCTTTGGATGTCGTCCAACCAGTCGGCATAAACATAGGGATATCTATAAAAAATTGTCGCTCAGATTACAGTTCTCCAACTTGACGACGGCCCTTACGTATCTGATGGGTTGAAGGGTGGAACCATTGATCAGCAAGGAGCAAACATGACTAAGGAAATAGACGCACTTCCAACGATCTAAAAGGAACCGCAAAAAATGTAAGAACAGGGGAAAGAACAAGGACAGCCTGACTCACATGGTGCATAAAAACATATTTCGTCCCATCTCTCTTCTGCAGCTCAGAAGGATCTTCTGGAACCAGCGTTGTCGTGTTGCTGAAGACATCCCAATTCCGTTTGCGTCTGGGCGTGATGGCGCCAGTTGGGCGGTCTTGTTGGGCGGTCGAAAAAGAAACAAAAAACGTCAAGGCGAGGATGTAAAATAGCTGGATATGCATGATGACTGTGTAACGAATGTGGCGAGCGGATAGCTCAGTGGTTATAAAGAATGTGAAGACCAGGTGGCCCAGTCGATTTGAAAAAAATGCGGGGCGAGGAATACGCGAAGCCCCTAACGGCAAAGAAGAAACGAAGGGAGGTGGGCGGCGTTGTGAGATGCCTAAACGAAAGTTCAACCTAAAAAAACATAATGAAAAGATATAATGCGTTCAGCCTCGTGCGGGTATCGGCTTACCTCAGGCACAATTGCCCCTGAATATATTAAAATTGCCGCCAAGCTAAATATATCCAATGATGTTTGAAACCGTGCCTGTGATCCAAAGGCTTTTGAGGTGTTTTCCGGGATAAAAGTTCACCAGGAGCTCGTGAAAACAAAGGAAATCATAAAGAGGAAGAAGGCGGCATCGACGGTTCTCGAGCAGGTGAGCAGGTTTTATATGCGGAAAGAAATCTAGCCTGCTTCCAAAGAGAAGATCATCGACAAGGTGCACGTACAGTGATAATAGAAGAGTGTTCATGGTTACGCAGGAGAGGTGTGCTCAACGGTGTACGTAACAGGCGGCTTTCCTTATCAAGGTCCAGAGTTGCGATCCAGAATTTACCCTTCCGCGTCCTTGCATTACAGCGCTATAGCACTTCGTCCTGATCGCGAATTTCACACCTCTTCAGGACCATGTCGTATCAACGTTTTCGTCGAAGATACGCCCAGGGTTGCCCTCGTATCCTTCTGCGTCAAAAATCGGAACAACCGCCGCGGTCAGAGCCTAGCATAACGAAAGATGAAAAAAATACCCATGAACCGTGCGGGTTACGACTCGTTTCCATCCAACGTAAAGAAAATCGATTGGGAACCTTATCGATCGACTTCGCGTACTTACACCCAAAGATTTGACAGGTGGAGTAGGCTCCTACTGAGGATGGTGTCAACTATCGAACCAGGGAGCGGAGTACGAAATGTGTGTGCCGGCAGCCCTAACCCTAAATCTTTGATGGTTGTGTTATCTTCACGAAGGGCAAGATTCTGACTCGTTGCTCACATTTTCTATCCTTCTGTTTCTTTGTTTATTTCTTTATTATGGCTGAAGCAGTCTCCGAAAAGCTCCCCGAGATCGTGCCAACCGTGTCGGACGTCGTTGGGAGCACTGCCGATAGCTCAGCAACAACAGAGGCAACGACAACCGCAAACGCCACCATGACGGACGGAGCCCTTCTGGAGAAGATGCAAAAGGCTAGGAAGCAAAGTGAGCCGTCTTGAATTGTTTCTTGAAGTCATGTTCTGACTGAGACCCACTTGCAGTCGAATTTTACTTTGCCGATGCCAACCTTCCCTACGACAAGTTCGTTGCATGCAGGATTCTTAGTTCTAACTTGTTTACACTCTGTGGACAGGTTCATGTGGACACTCTATTCTAAGGACCCAGAACACTGGATTTCTATCCAAGTCGTCGGCTCGTTCAAAAGGATGCGCGATTTCGGTTCAGAAGGTGTAGAATGGCTCGCCAATGCCATTCGACTCAGCGACTTCCTGGAGGTAGATGAAACCGGAACCAAGGTCCGACGCAAGACAGAACCCCAGGAGCCGAAGAATCAATTCGAGCGAAGTGTTTATGCTGTGCGTCAGCAGATGTCATTGCTTAAGAAACACCCTGATGGTCTTTCTATACCGGTTAGAAAGGCTTTGGTGAGGAAGATGATACACTTCAAAGCCGCCTGGAGGACTTCTTCAACCAGTACGGTGCTGTGAGTGCCGTGCGAATGAGAAGAGATGACAAAAAAAAGTTCAAGGTAGACTGCTATCCTTACTGTTCGCGACACTACCTGCTAATGCTCTTCACTGTTTCCATTGCAGGGCTCTGTCTTTACGGAGTTCACTGACTTCGAAAACGTGGAGAAGTTCTTGAAGGCTGATCCAAAACCAACATGGGACGGGGAGGATTTACTGATTATGACGAAGTCTGTTTCTCTAATCTCTTCTCTGGATATATTCTCTCATTTAACACTGTTTTTACAGAGAAGAATACTGCGAAATGAAGATTAAAGAAAAAGGGCTGACCGGCAAAAGCGCCAACTACCGACGGGAAGTCATGTCTGCTAAGAAGTTCGACGCTTTCCGTGACATGGCCCAGGGCAAAACTTCTTCTCCCCAGAAAGCTGCTGCCGAGGAAGAAAAAAAGGACGTGTTCCTCGAGTTCTTGGGACACAAAATCCTCATCAAACAAAATGATGAAGGCACTGGCGTCATCGACGAGAAGGATATTCCATTTGTTAGAGGCGTCACATTGAAGTTTGATGGATGTGGCGGAGATGTTTCTTGGTCTGAAGTCAAAGTGAGTCCGACCGAATACTTCATCTATCCAAAGAAATTGTATCAAGTCTCACCATGTTTTCAGGATCCTATAAAGACAAGATTCGACGGAAAGGCTCCCTATATCAAGTATGCGCGAGGAGAAAACAGCGGTCTTGTCGGGTTCTACAAACCGCTCACGGAAGAGGACATCGAATACATCAAGACCACTATCAAGACAATCAATAAACACGAAGTGACCTGGTCCTTACCAACAGGCAAGTTTTTAGGGTTCCTGGTGGAAGATAACCCTTAATTTTCGTACGATTTTCAGAGGAAGAGGAAAAACAATTCGAGATTGAACGTGCCCAAGCCGCTGCCCGTAATGCATTCAGCCAAAACAGTCCCAGGGAAGGTGGACGGGGACGGGGTGGTAGGGGTGGTGGCCGAGGCCGAGGCGGAAGAGGCGGAAGAGGCGGTCGCGGAGGGCGTGGTGGAGGAGGCAGATCGGGTGGTGGTAGCCGTAACGCGGAAGCAAAGGAAAAGGCTGCGGGCGAGGAGGGCGTTGGTGAGAAGAGAAAACGGGCGGTTGAGCCAGACGGTGGACCTGACACCGGGATCCGGGGTAATGTTGCGCCTCCTACGATCCAGAGCACGAAGAAAGCGAAAACGGATGACAGCCCCGCGTCATAACTCGGATTTGCATGATGCTCATCTCGTCAGTTGGACGTAGGCCATCTTGGACTCTCCTTCTGACGGACAAGAGAAGATAAAAGGCACCGACCCGGTACATCCTCGTGTGCCGTTTGATGTCGAATTTGTGTACTTGTAGCTGATCGTCAAATTTACCTCAGTATTCATCACAATGTACATATCTATTTTGCCGTATCATGTAATAATGATTGGACCTTGGTTTGACCTTGCGTTGTTTTTTTCTTGTGCCTCAAATTGTCGGACTGGGCTCCTCCGAGCTGCTCAGTCTGACAAAATTATGCGAGCTTCGGCATATATAATAAGCAGAAATGACTGAAAATAGATGACATAGCGAGTCTCCTGTCGTGGCAATCGGCTCTGAAGATCTGAACGTTCGCGTTCATGCTGAAAGATTCGGCAGAGTCCACAGGTACACCTGGGATAACGTCCATGTTTTGACTTTGCGCTGTTGGATCGCAAGATTGAAAAAAACGAGGCACAACAGGGGTCGGCTACCGTGACATTCGTATCGTCCCTCAGTTCTTAGATTTGGTTGACGAAGTCGGGCATTTGGTGGGGGTTTAACTTTTAAAGCTGGTTCGCTGGGGTTCCAAGGAGAAGTGCGCGACAAAGTTCTGTTCGACAAGGACAAGATGACGGTACTTCTCCCGCGATGCCTATAGCCCCGCATTCGTGCTCAAGAGGGATGGCAGAAATGGGGACTCCTTGATCAGGGCCATTCTTGGGGATTCGGTCGATGAAGTTACTGCGGCGACGATTTTTGTCACATCTCTAGAGTGTACCGATAAAAATCAATGCTCGTATTCAGTACGGTGGTAGCAAAAAAAAAAGCAATTCACTCTTTGTGGGACCTAATTACGCACTCGGTACCATCGTTTTTGACCCAGAGGATGTCGAGGTAAGAGGTAGCGGTGAGACCAAAGCTTTCTGTTAGGGAGTCTGAAATTGCCTTTCTTATTGCAAGATCACCCGTAATGGCAGGTGTTATTGAAAAGCGCAGGTAATGGACATCCAGGTTCAAAGGGGCCGATTGCATTGTCGAAGACTTGTGGTGGTTACTTGAAAGAATTCATGTCCGAAAGAGGATGTCGTCGTCGACTCTGATGTAATCACTGTGATTACTTACATCAAAGATAATGTTCTGTACTCTACTACGAAAAGTCCTAAATAAATCCCATCAAATGACAGGATAAATAAAACTATTGAAAAACTTGGTAATTTACAAAGCGTTCCGGAAAAAAATAGCGGTACGATATACAAAGTGAGTCTGGAAGCTTGAGCGTGAATGATAATATACATAGATAGACTTAGATACAGAGATGATAGCAATCTAACCTTTGCTCAAATATGTTACAGATGATTGGGTTTTCTTGGTTTGTAGTCCTTGGTGATCGCCGGGATCTTCAGAAAGAAAGTTCTATGAGTTATGATTGGACTTGCTGCTGATTCTCGAGAGCGTCGACGGCTCCAATTTCTGTTGCAAATTTCTGGAAGTCTTGGTCTATATCGTCATCGGAACCCAACATCCTGTGGAGGGCCCTTCCGGTCTGGTCGTAGTCGCAAGCGAGGGAGTACATCCAGTACGCCAAGTAAGCTCCGACATGGCCCGCGTCAGAGTTATGGAGCGCTGCAAGGCTGCGCCCTGAAGCAGGTTTGATAACTCCAGCGTCGCGTTGAGATTCGGCGGCGGCTAATTCGCGATTGAAGACGTCGTGAACGATGGAGCGAGTGCACGACGATGATGATGACAGCGATGATGTAGTAGATTCGGAGGAAATGGATTTCGAGTCGGAGTCCGTAAAGTGCCCTGAAACTTCGAATGTTGGGACTGCAAATGCCTCCCATGGAACAGTGCCAGCACAGTCCCAGTCCAAGACACCAACGATGTGACCGGTCTCATCCACGAGGATGTTGTCGCTGTGTAAGTCTCCGTGGCGCATTGGAAAGGGGCCGCGCTCATCGCGCTCATCGACGAGTGGCATCATAGCCCTGCGCCATAATGAAGCGACAAATCGACGC
The DNA here is from genome assembly GCA_023014335.1 of Galerina marginata. NCBI lineage: Eukaryota > Fungi > Basidiomycota > Agaricomycetes > Agaricales > Galerinaceae > Galerina > Galerina marginata. The sequence continues at coordinate 1,536,372 of JAECYW010000019.1, forward strand.
TTAAGCTGGGCCGCATCTGCATTCTCCCCCTCATCCGCTTCGTCGTCCAGCCCTGCTGCCATAGCCAGTTGCTCGTAGGCTTCTGCTTGAATGGAGAAATATTCTTTCGCGGAATTGAACGGACCAAGCCCAAAGTCGGCACCTGGGCCAACCGAAACGGCTCCCTGAGCATCTATCACGAAGGACCCAATGCGGTCGAATGTAATGCGGCTGAGTTGAACATGGATATCGGCGATATCACGCAAATAGCGCTGAAGAATTGGGCGCTTGCTTTCATCGCCTCCTAACGGATCGGATTCTTGCCCCGTGCCGTCGTACCCAGAGCCTAACTCACTGGTAGCTATCCCACAATCTTCGATTGTCATGCCCGTGATTGCAGTCATGAGCACAAACGCGGGAAATTCGGACCCCAGGGGGTTTGACGGTGATGGATGGGCGTGGTAGGATATTATTTCGGGAATAGGGATGGTGGTCCGTTGACTAACGAGATGAAGCGCAGCTACTTCATTTAGGATTTTACGTTCCAGTTGCGCTGCAGTGTTGAAGTAGGCATCCATGGGCCGCATGCCGAATCGAATGATCCAGGACACGTTGTCAGAGAAATACAACTCGAAGACGACAAATGATTGCCCCCATGTGTAATGGTCGGAGATGAGGCGACAGGGGAGTCGCTGCGGGTGAAGTGAAGACGCGTATAATTCGATTGCTCTATGATGCGGATTGAGCTGGTGAACCATGGAAGTCACCCGACTGGCGTATTCTGGTTCCATGATTTCGAGGGAAGCTGTAACATCGGGCCAATTATCACTGATAGGAGGCATATTAAACGAAAGTTGAGAAGGTTCTACTGTCGAGAGCGATAGCGAGATGGGCAGAATGATTGGAGGGTATGGAGATGGTTGTGGGGAGAAAGAAACCTCAATGCCCCCCTTGTGGGGTTGTGTGCATGTTTGAGGCGTGCGCTGCAACAGTTGTGTCAGGTCCGACACCGGTCCGCGAATACGCCGAGTGGTGATCAGATTCGACGTCACCAGCAATGTCGCAGGCAATCGCGAAAAAGGACACCCATCGGTAATGTCATATATGAACTTGAGGCATTAATATGGGCGATTGGATACTATCCGGTTACAGTTCCAGCAGTTCCAGGAGGAACCTCAGAACAATCTGAATCGGTCGTCATTGCAATTGCGCCTGGGCAACAACATTTCAGTGTCAGACAGTTTTGGTGAGTTGAAGGAAAGTTCTTCACTACTAACGGTAGCCATTTTTGTCATTTTCGTTGTTGTAGAGTACACAGGGTGGAAGTTGGATGAAGGAATCAGACCTCGAAAGCGGATTTGAAGCGGATGGAATCGATGAGGTTCTCGGGCCGTTAGCGAACCGGCGATTGGCGAAGCGCTTGAGCTCCGACTTAGGTGTTTGTACAAACAACCCTTTTTTGGTAGCTCGAGCGTCCTCCATGGCAGGAAATGCAAAGAAACCACCGAATTCAGCCGTGATCCACCTAAACCACTGGAAAGGAAGGTCACTTGTCTGTTAACGCCAGAGCGAAAGTCGGCCCGGGGAGCAAAACGTTAGAAGTTCAAAAATTTGTTACATTAAGATTCAATTGACGTACTTCGCCCTATGCTCTCCCCCCGCTCCAGTTACTCAAAGCTCGTCCGGTTCATGTTTCGACTCGCCGCCACGCCGCAACGGAAGCCACCAAATGATGTCATCACGCCAATGAGCATCCTGGACCATCGCCAACTTTTTGTTTCTCGCCCATTCCTCATCTTAGATTCTTTTACCGGTTTCGTCGAAAAAATATGAGGTTCCGGAGGGTTTGTTTTTCTTTTCTGGGCTTTGTCTATTACTTGTCTATTACATTCTTCTATTTTTTTTGTTGTTCCACCGGGTTACTATGTAACATAAGTAGTCAGTTTAATATTATTACCATTACCATTATAGGGCAGCAAGTCGAGGGCCTCTACATTATAGTCGATTCTACATTTCGACTCTATAACTATGAAAATGACAAATTTGGTCCGAAGTTGTTGAAATGTGAACCACATCATTTGCATATCACACAAACAAAAATAACGTCAGAATCAAATTGTGGCGCAACAGAGAAAAATTGCCTATTCGAGATAGAAGCAGCCTTTGGCATTTTTGCTCCTAGATAGAATGATCGGACTAAGCACGGCCGTGTCAGAGACCCTTACTTTTCTTTCCGGCTTGGTTACTCAAACAGTCTCTGGCAGGCAATGCAGATGGATTTATCAATTGCATAGGTCCCCTCAATAGGGCAAAAGGTAAAGAATATTAATTTGCTGATAAGTCCAGAGGTCGGGTTTTGATATCCGCCGGCGTTAAACATTAATGTACCATGCTTTCGAGATCTGCGCAGGCAGCCCAGATTAATGGGAGACTATAATCATTCGCGCCGGTTCAACGTTGGCCTTAAAGTGTCGAGTCATATATCTGTGTCTGAGCGATATAAACGTGGAACGTATATTGCAGACGAGCTAAAAGCATAGTTGGCTAATTGCGCTAGTCTTAAGTTCATAAGACACCATCTAATATGGGTGAATGCCGAAGCGGGAAGACGGCCGGGTAAATGATCTACCGTCCGACTGAGCAGCCATTCAACATGAACGACATCATCTCTTCGACCTCGATTCCTGAACGGCTCTAGACAAAGACAACCCTTTTGAAGCCAAATTAGGTAGCGAATCAATGCTTTGGGATCTGGGCCTATCTATAACTCATCCTCCATCCAACTCGACTGAAAGCCAGACCACGCATTCGCAACTTGCATATTCGGGGCGTGAGCCAAGCCATGCCTCGCTTTTGCATTGGCACCATTACCCGGATGGTCTTCCGAGTCGGTTCCGACTTCAAACCCGAGGCATGCGGCAGATCCCTGTCTATGAAAATTAACAACTTCACCCTCGAAATTTGGTCCCCAAGAAACGAGCATCCTCCAAATTAAAGGAGAGCCATCGAGCGCCACAAAACCCTTCAATCGATGATGGATACTATGACGGCGATCAAAACAAATTTGCTCTTCAACATTCTGCAATGCGTTGTAACGGACCTTTGTTTGAATGTAGCAATCTCCCCCCGAATTTTCCCAGTTAAATCTATTCTGCGGCTATTTGTTCAGCGACTTAGGCTTCGAATTTCCTCACACTGAGGTCGCTGCTGGAATTCAAGAGAAAAATCTTTGTTGACAGTGCTCGTCCTTTCGGCCCGGTTTGATATCCTATTAGGGTAATTCCTACCCGAATCTCCGTCTGAACCAAGGGCCGAGATGCTGTGGCTGTTGTTCCTTTCTCAGTCCCGGACCAGGTCCACCGTCTCTGTTGACCCATCCACACGCCTTATCCGCATCTTCCGACGCCTCCTGCCGCCGCTTCCCGCATTTTGACTTCTAATCTGGCGACTACAGTAAGTATTGCTAGTCAAATTCTTTTGTATATGCTACACCTACCGGAGCTATATTAGAATCAGTAATCACCGGACCATGAGAGGGAGACTCGAAAGTTTGTTTATTCTGGAGGTAGTAGTCGTACTAATCGACCGACTATCACTTGGCCCGTGACATAGAAATGTGATCGACCTCGGTGTGTATTGTTAAGGACGACATACAAATCGCGTCTGGAGGCTTCACAGAAATATTATTACAACCGACAACCGATCCGCCCGCCATCTTTCCTTCCAAATGTGGGTATTTCTCAACTGAAATAGATCACAACGCTAACACACAATGCCTAAACTCATGGTCGGATTCATTTTGGAGTTATCGATCACCAGGCCTAGGTAAACTGACTGCTCTGTCCTCCAACCCTGATCTACTGTTGCTTTTGGAATATCTTGGGAACTTTCCCCCTGGGTTCTGGCCATGTTCCCATGCGATCCGCCTTCGCTCAGCCTTCGCTAAGCCTCAGAATACTAGTCAAGCAGGCATCGGGAACAGGCAGGGTGGCCATGGAACTATTTATCCCAGGTTTCTGTCAGCTTTACTGCCGAAGTGGTCGATTTCAACCGTTCTCGGCTTTTCCCTTCGCTTTGAGAATTTGATTTTAAGTTTTAGGTCTCCAAGGATATTGGTTGGAACTTGGTTCACTTACATGCATTGAACTCCATTCTCACACATAGAAATCTGTCGTGCATGACCATCCCAAGGTCGCAGTTCCCGATTATCTACGCCTTGTGGGTGGGAGCACAACGCCGCAGTATTTATCTCGTCCCCTACCGACCCCCACACAACATTCTGAATCTGCGCACTGAAATTTGGACCGAGACCAGGCGTCTGAAGGGATAAACGGACATTATCGCCTTACGGTAGGTCTATCTCTTCGCTCTTGACAATGACTGGAGCATGGAGGGAACTTCCTTCCGTTACCAACTCCCCCTCTTAAAAGTCCGAACACATTTTCTGCAGCTGGCTGTTTTCCTCGTTCTTTGCGCAGTTTGAATTTCACTGCCCAGGCGTTTCGAGATTTAGTCGTGGTTTGACAGCACTAATCGTCCCCCAATACTCTGCCTCATGGCAAAGTAGTCCAACATAGCGTTCGGTACCACTGTTAGGCCTCAAGACAGACTGTACGATTCCTATTCTGATTATTTCCTCGACTGAGTTTGATGATTAAATCCATTCCTGAGCCCTCGTTTTTACTAGGCAAATATAATGCACATAATCTGCACTTCCCATTATTACCCGTTGGGTACTGCGCTTCGCAGGGTACCGAACCCTCGAATCTTTAACCGCGGTTAGTCGTCCACCATTTTTTTCATGGTGTCAAATTAAAGAAGTCGCGGATTTTTCATTTAATGAATCTTTCACGGTAAAAGCAGGTGAAGCTCTAACACTCACCGATTGAAATTGTTTTTCCAATCCTTGACGGCAATGGGAAAAGAGAAGGGGTTAAGGCCTCGATGTTAATGGTAGCTGGGCTTCCGTTATTTAAGATTACGATGTAGTACGCCATGGCTGTATTTAATCTAGATAGTGCCCTATCTCCACGATGATCTGATATAGTCCTTTTTTTAATCCATCGATTATCTGTCACGACACTTGGCCGGCTTGCTGGCAAAACATCGCTCAGGCGCTGCGCTAAATATGAAAGTCCTTGCTTTTCAAGAACTTGTTATCCAAAGGGAAACAGCAATTTCCAATACAAAGTGATTAGCTTGGGTTGGCCATCGGTCTCACAATCTCTATTCTTGAATGATTTAGAATGTAATTTAACTCTGAGCTCGCTGGGTCAAAATAACAACGCAGAATCGACCCGTCTAACGTCGTGCAGGATCGATGCCGCCAAAATCGGTACTCGCCAATCGCGACGCCCAGAGGATTCTTGTTGCCTCGCTAAGTAGGATAGGCAATTGCACAATATTGGCGGCTAACCGCGGATAACCAAAATGGGGAGCTTAATCATGAATACAGAAACGTTAGCGACATGTGTGCGAGCATCCTAAGGACAGGGAAAAATTCATGTCGTAAGTGACGGTACGAGCATGCATCCGTTGAATGAAATTTTGGGTTTTAAGGTTGCAGATTATCGAAACTCACCGATTCTAAACGAAGTCGACGGGGTTAGAGTTGGGTATCAATGAGACCCTCGAAGCTCTTGCCAGAAAGCAAAGGCCGTGCGGCTTTTGATCGTAGATAATTCGCTTTCCAAATTTGAAGGTGAACGTCCTTGGTGGCCATGGAAATATTAAGTAGCGTTTAATGATAACGGGAGCACCACATTCATAGTTCTCCAACAATCAAAGACTTAGATGAGGAGATTTTGCAAAGCAAGCTCCGTAAAGTCGAGGGATTCCCTGGATTTGCTTCGCATATAATGTCCGATGTATTGACTTTCCCGGTTGTCGGCTCGAGGTGTCTCCCTCGGACGCCGAATCGGGTCACTAGGAGTTAGGCGCCAGGGTGTGCCAGATTGAGGGAGGTGCTGCAGTATATGGGCTGCTCAGATTTGGTGTCCTGAAACACGAGGCCCGACTCCACCGAATAAAGCCTGCAAACCAAGAAAAAGCCGAATCTCCATGAGACCAGGGTCATTCAAGGATAGTATAGAATTTTACGGTTATGAAGAAGGTTTGGACTCCCACACGCATTTAATAACCCCCCTTTCCTGCCGATCTTCCGGGGATCATGCACCTGACAATGAACTAATAAACGATCTCAGGTGCGCAAAGTCTAGGGTAGAGTCGCAAATGCATAAAAGGGCGAGGAAATTGTCCTGGAAGTGCATTCTCTCAACAACGATGTCGTCTCCCCAAACCACTTCTGCTCAAGATGTGAGTGCAGTTGTTTTTTTGCTCACCTTCATTGAGGCTAATTTTGTCCGTTAGCAATACGAAGTGTCGCAATATGATGGACCAAGAACGCCAAAAAGAACGCCGATGGCATGTCAATTTTGTCGAGGTAAGAGCCCCAGTGGTGGCACAAAAGATCTTGCTAATTGTCCCTTAGGCCGAAAACTAAAATGCGACGGCATTCGACCGTCCTGTGCAAATTGTCATAGGCGTGGATACCCATGCAGTTATACTCCTGTCTCTGGGTATGTTAATGAGATAACTGAAGCGAAAAATATTTCTAACTCCTCCCTTGTAAATAGGCCAGGAGCCAAATAATCCGCCGTGCAGCGAGGCATCTTAGAGTTATCGGGCATATTACTGTACTTACTTTTTATAATTCCGTTTTATTGATTTCAAACTTTTTCACCCCCTTTTTGAACCTTGTGTCGGGGGTTTCCGCGACGCTTTCGCCACTCGCGGATACTATGCATGCAGGGTCGTCCAAGACATCATCGCTCTATCCATTCCGCGTGGTTTCAGAAGTCTAAATTGCATCATTTCGATTGAACCCTGTGCCAATGCTAATTCCAGCCACGAGGAAGTGTTGTGAGCCAAGTTTTGATCTGAAAGACGAAGAGGACGAAATAAAAATATGTAAGCGTGCAAACCAGAAGCCGCGAGCTTCTGTTGACGAGCTTGAACCGATATCACTGTACTGAACAACGGCGTAAGGCGTACCTTTATGCGATGTCCCTAACAAACGAACAACACGTTTCGATGTCAATTTCGTTTATTGAATATTCCCAGCGTAGGACAGCTCAGGGAGACCTTGACTTCGAGAATTGACATCGATAATTGAAAACGGTTTAGCGAACAAAGGGTGAAGAGAATCCCAAAGCTTTTCAGCTACTCCATGAGGAAAGAATTCACTATTTCACAAGGGAACTTACCTGTAGAAAAAACCAGCCCCTCGAGCAACAGGGCTGTTCTCATGCCGATGTCAAAGCGACTGGCGAGAAAAAGTCTCAAACGTTTACAGTGGAGAACCGTATTGGATAGGGGTATGAGATCGTCAAGACTGTAATCCGCTCCTACGAGTGTGTTCCGCCTGAGTGGAAGGCTGGCGAGATTTGTGTTTCTTCCCGGCGAGCCGGGACGGAAAGCGAAGAAAAACTCAACAATAACAAGGTGTGATGTTATTCCAAGTGTGTTGGTCTCACAAGGAGGGCTTGATCCCCAGCGAAGGCATTGATAAGATCTTGGGGAGTTGCAAGGAAGTTGGAGAATTGAACATGCGTTGAACTGCGCGGGAGAGCAAAACAAACTTCTCAGGGTCACATACTGTCGGCCCGATGCCGAGAGAAAGTCGACAACTGTTTGGTTGCATGGGATCAGTCGTGTTCTCCTCTGTTTCTAATCCATGGATCCGGAGTGTAGTATTGATTCATTATTCAAGCATCGAATTGCTGGACATGAAGGCGCCTTCTATCTGCCCAATTTCATAACAGTGAGTGCCGTTCGCAATGCATCATGTGGACTTTAATTCAGGTGGCATCTCAAATATCCCAGCCTGAAGAGGAAGAATACATAATCCAGAAGGTATCCCTACCTTGGTCAATTCCAAGTCAGGGTTTTCATTGCTGCCATCCAAAACAGATTCACAATTCGCCACAACCACAATGGAAAAATCTTGCCAATCGACGGTCCGTGTCGCCCCTTTCAGAATCCAAATATTCGAAGTTGCTTATTTTTCGTTTACAATGAAATCGCAAAATAAAGCCTGCAAATATGGGGTTTGTCCTTGTTCGCTATCATACCCCTTTCTCTCACTTGGATGCTGTAGGTGGGGACATAACGGCGAAAGGCACTTTAATATCCCAGCCATTACCATCGTTCATGGACAAATTGTAGGTCAATTTAATATCACCGCATTTCAATAACGATCAACATCCCCTTCCACCTAGTCCAGACATTGTATCTCGTATCAAAGCTACTGGAGTGTTCAATGACTCGCCTCATAATGGACCGAACCATGTCATCATGAATGAAGTGAGTCTGAGGTTATCTTCATTTAAACGGTCTTTAATCGAAGCAGTACCTTCCTGGTCAAGGAATCATGGTTTGGCTGAGAGAATCCCACTGGTTTACCCCTTCTAATTTTTTCCGTAGCCGCACGAAGATGGTCCTCGGTATCACCCTGTAGTCGCCACTTTATCTTTGGGCTCCCATGCTATTTTTCATTACTATCGTTACCAACAAGAAATCGAAGATGACACCGTTTCTCGCGGACATGGTAAAACTATTGATATGATACCAGTCGCATCTGTTCTTCTGGAACCACGAAGTCTTATTATTTCCTCGAGCACGATGTATATTTCGCATCTCCATGGGTAAGTCTTAATGAATGTATCGCCTCGAATACCTCTTACCGAATTTCAGTATTGAGGACGTTGAAGAAGACCTCATCGCATCTCGTCCCGGTTTACCGGGCGTAAGCATTGCGAATATTACACAAGTGGAGGACTCTCAGCTGAAACAGTCCATTGACCAAGGAATCCCACTTCAGCGGCGGGTGCGGTACAGCCTGACCTGTCGGGATGTTAGGCGTGTATCTATGGTCAATTCTTTCTCGCGTCGTTCATAGCTTAAATAAATTCTGATTGCGCTATCCTTACGCCTTGTATTTGATCCCTCTTGTCTTTTGCGAAAATGAAATATTTCCATGAAACGTTCCGTGAACTTCGCTGAAATAAGAGCGGTTGATCCCTTCAAGTTGACCTCCCTACAGGCATGGAGGGAACTCTCAAATGAATTCATTCCGATATCTTGTATTAATCAATTACCAGATTTGGTTTTTAATTGTGGGTGATGAATACACGGCTTAAGTTCCAGATCTCAACAAAATTGACGAACTCTGGTACCAGGTAAGACTCACACGAGGAGACAGAATTCATTGTGCACTACAAACCTGACTGATCATCGATGGGTTGGACCTCCCCTTGAACTATGGACGGCATGAAGAAACCTCACAATAAACGCTCATAACAGAGGCGTTCACATGAACATAAAAAACATTCTTATGGAGGAAGAAGCAAAAAAATTCGAAAGCAACATCTACAAACGGAATATATGAGCAAATTAACAAATTTAACAAGAATGTAGAGACGAGTTGATTGGACCAGAACGGCCTTTGGCGTTGAGAAAATGAATGAATCCATCATCCGAATTACGGACCGGAAGACAGGATTTCCTTCGACACCAATATTCGATTGGCAAGTGTCGTCAGGTTCGCGTCGGCCACGACAACCTCAGGTGCGTAGTCGACGTCAAAGATTTGCTTGATAGCAGCGCATATTCGCTTCGCTTGTCGCTCTGACCAGAAACTGAAGTCATCAGGATCGCGATCTTCTTGATCTTCCCCACCTTCAACGGTCACGGAGTCCGTTGGAGAGTCCGACGTGTGAAGGGTTGCAGAACCGTTTGGTAAGGGGTAGTTGCGTGTCTTGCAGGACAATGGTATCAGGGAAGCATCGCCATCCAGGCACAGTGGAACGATGTGCTTGAGGGATTCACGGACAGTCGTAAAATTGACCTCTCTCGGTTTGTCAACTGCAGAAAGATAATCTCAGTTGCCACGACAAGGTAACAAGATATAAATGCATGCCGTAAATTTCAATCGGACCGTCCATGCTCATGACGTTGTACTTTCCATCGTGATGATAGCGAACCTGACAACGTGGAATCAATGTCAAGAGAAAAGGCTTTTGATATTATGTTTAGAAGGACTTACCTCATAGCGCCCAACAAGCCAAGGTAGAGAGTTGCCCTTGAACGTCACAGTACCCCTCTCTGCGTCACGATGAGGGCTCGGAGCTCGGTCATAACCGACAGGAACATCGCCGTCCCATTCTTCATCGTGGACAGGGAGCCACATGCCCATCGACGAAGTCCTTGTAACGAGCTTCGACTTGTTTGCACCAACCTGATGGGAACGATTAATCGAGCTGCATTGGCATCGGAAGGGTCATAAACCCGACTTACACGGTACAGACCAATCCAGTCTTTCCGAGAATGCTTGTGTGGAGCTTGCCATTTGATAGTGATATGTTCTCCTAGGTGGAAGGCTAATTTTCCCGTCTCAGCGCTCGGCACAATGGAGATCCGGTATTTGGAGGTATCATATGACGATATATCATTAGCGACGCGACTAGATAAGCATTATGAGAGTGAAAATAGAAATTACATAGACAGAATGCAACATACGTGATGACCAGTTTCTCCCTAGATTGGCGGAGGAGGACTTTGGTGTCCTGAACAACCTCCGATATCCTTGGCGCAGCTACAATATAGAACGGTCAGGGTCGCGCGCTCGGGAAGGAATTTAAGGTTTTAACGCTCACATCGCGCCAAAAATTCCTCAACAGCGTCCGCCGTCTCTTCATAAACCTTGTCAAACGTTCCTATCACCTCCCGCGCAACACGCTTGAGTTCGGGCGCGTGCCTTCCCGCACGAGACTCGAGGATTTTCGCATTTTTGCTAGCCACGTTTTTCATAACTTTGACAAACCCTGCATCCTTCCGAAGGGAATCCCCATAGAGCTTGCGCATGTGTGGACTGACGGCGATATTTCAATATTGTAAGAAAGGCAGGAAAGAAACAACGCACTGCTCCACGCTGCTGAGGAACCACCAATTTGCGAGATGGCGAATCACGGCGAGCGAGAGCACAAGTTTGCTCCCACAGATGGAGGCAAGACCAAAGTAGGCCGCCCCTCCCATGGCCTCAGGGTTATTAAGATATCTTGGAACAAATATTTTAAATAAAAACCAGGGGATAAAGACGAGGACAAACCGGTATATGCCCGTATACTCAAGGTGGGCAGGAAATTCTTCCATAAAAAAATCACCGAAGAACCAACCTGTAAGCATGGCGGTTAGTTAGATTACAACGTCGACAAATATATACTTGCCGAAAATTCCTAAGACTTCGTACGATTCCATGGTTGCCCAGACATGCAAGGCGATGAGAACCTACCAGGCCAGTTAGCAAGCCCAGCAGTGCAAGTTAAAACGTGCCGACACGCACGGCGCCTAAGGTATGGCAAAGGAGCTCGTTGCCAACCGTCCAATCCCGAGGAAGATGGTATGCCTTCCAAGCGACGCCCACGCAGGAAACTATATCTAGAACTTCAGTAACGATGAACGCACATCATAAATGGAATACAGACCGTAAGTCATGCACATGCTCAAATTATAGATGGCCTTCCAGTTCGAAAACGCTTCGAGAATGGCATTCTGACCTCCATCCTTCTGAATATAGTCATAGTGGTAATTTTTCAAATAATGCCTAACGAGAAACTTGCTCTCGCTCTGAGCGCGCAGAAGTAGACCCAGGCCAAAGTAATGTACAAGGCACCAAGCCAAAGCATGCAGGAAATGAAGGACGAGGGTGCTCTTGGGAGATAGATCGGGTAGGAAGGAGATGACTAGACCGTAGGCGATAAGTAACACGAGCATGGCGTCAGTGGCTCTGTAATCACCCGAAAAATCGTAAGTTAGCTAGAATTCCACACTATTCATTTGATTTGGGTATCCTACTTACCTGAGGAGGTCAACATTTCGTAAAACCACGGCATCGCGTCTGAAATATTTGTTAAGAAGATCATGCTGCGATAGAACCTTTCTCCTTTGCGAGGAGACGCTGTTGGTGCTGCTCCTCGGGCTTGGGCTCATACGTCCGTTGTTTTCTATATCTCCATTGGATGAGACAGCGCTATCCATCGACAGAGTTACTTGGTGTCTGGAGGCCTTAGGCAACTTCATTTTACTCGATCCCGTTGCAGAAGGCGAAATCTCGTCATCTATCTCTATCTCTGTCTCCAGCTCAGTCTCCGTGGCCGTGTCGCCTTCAGTAACGCCTGGAGTCGGCGGATAGGAATTACGCAGGGAACTATCCTTTCCGTTTCCAGACGGTAAGTCGCTCGATCCGCTGGCCTCGGGGTTACTGATTTTATGTTGAAAGCTAGTTGGGACAAGGGGTGTACGTTTTGCGATAGCTTTACGCTTGCCGTACAGTCGTTCAATGTCTATCTACACGTAAATGGATTGCATCAATATATTTAAAAAAATTAAGTGCTTACGTGGGTTTTCGAAAAGAACGAGGAAGGCGAACTGAGCAGCATGGCCCGCAAGGCTGACGAACAGAACCGCATAACTGCCGGAGATGAGACTTAGTCCATAATACCCAGCGTAACCTATCACATAACGTGAAGTACATGAATGTCAGACTTCTTTCGCCCACAAGGCTCAAAACAAACTCACCAACGGAGTACATGGGGTGAGGTGCCAATTCAAAAACGCCGTCGAAGACCAAAGCTCCGCGTTGAAAGAAGCAATCACCCCAATACCATCCATAATCTTTGACGACGTTGTGCGCCTCGGTTTTAACCCAGAGATTGAATCCGATCAGGGCTAAGCCTCCAAGCCATCTGTCAATTACGAATTGTAAACCGGACCCCACAAAAAAAAGAAAGGGAAATTGTATTACCTCATGATGTGAACGACAATGGATAAATCCTCTGGCACGCGGAAGCACGAAAAGGCGAACATGCAATAAGATAAGAAATCGCTTACGACGACAAAATTAGATTCAGCACATGGATCAAACATATATTTGAGGGCGCAAGACCCAAAACATACTTCACTAGAATGACATCCACAAGTTGGCGGAACAAGAGCCACGTATTGTATTCCAAAGGCAGTTCCTTCAAAAACATGCAATCAGGTAAGATAGAACGCGTAAAGTTAGCGCAAGGGATAAGCAGCTCACGTCAAAGGAGTAATCCTTTCCCATTTTGCCGACGAGTTGTTTGCGGATCCAATTTTTGACACCAGGACACCTCTTCTCGTCGAGCCATCCAAGCCTTTGCACCTCTCGTTCGATCCACTTCTTCTTACTCTGCTTCGTGAGCACCCATCCAAGACCTCCGTCATAGGTGACACGCCAAAATACGAAATAACAGAAAAAGAAAATTTGAGTGGCTTTACGAGACAGCGTGAGGTATAGCGCAATCTGAATACCCAGCAAGCCCAAATTTAGCAGGTCGAGGTGGCTATTGGGATACCCGGGATGGAAGAGGGTAGTGAGGACATCGTGTGTCGTCGGCACACGAAAGACTAAAGCAATTCAAAGAATTGAGCTCCATAATGCGAGTGTAAGTGATAGACATTGAAGTTACCTTCTCCCCCTGGCGTTTTACCCCAAACGACTTCTTCTTTCTCGCGTTCGGGCTCCCTTGTAGGTGACTCGGTGCTTGGTGAACTGGATGGTCCTGGCTTAGACGCAGACACAGCGGACGCAGACTTGCGCTGGCGTAAGAACCCTTCAGGTGATGGCATTTACGCTGGTCGTCGAAAGGAAAGGAGAAATACGTGGCGAACGTCTCACAAAATTTGAACTTAACACCCCTGGAAGACGTGAAAAACACGCGGATTTTTTGTCGATTTATGTAAAGCCGTTGGCAAACACAAACAAGTAAGCATCGGTCCGATACGCAGCGTCCGCTCCTGGGACCCAGAGCAAAACATTAGAGTAAGGACCTTTAGCTGTCCACATAAAAACGTTATGCATTGTCAGAGAACGAGGAAAAGCTATTTCAGTTACCTTGATGCTACCTTTGTAAAAGGAAACCTCTACGGCATTTTGGCACTTCTGCCAACCGGCCCTAAACCACGGTTATAAAAGGTTTTACTCTCACACGGTGTTGTCCTTCCTACTTCCACCACGACTGGTCTACCAAAATACTTATTACAACCTCCGTCAAATCACAATAACAGACTTGCTCATTCAATCGATTTTAAGAACCCCCGTCGACTCGCAGCCGCGGATATGTTACTATTCACCCCGAATGCCAACCATCCCTGGTTAACTCGAGACTCGGTGACCATCCCACTTACCGAGTGAAGAGTAGTTGAAAAACAACAGGGAAAAGCAGTTTCGAACAGGATATTTATTTCGGCCGGTCCCTTGTGTTGGTAGGCATCGACCTTACGAGATACCCGACATCATCCATCTCTAGCTTTCACCCATTTGTCCATAGACTGTAACCGGAGGTTATTCCTGCAAAAGTATCTGGCTTTGCTCCGCTTTTTTTTCACTCCCTTTTTAATTTACATAACTAGTCATGTAAATTTTTTAACAAAGCTAATCTCTTCATTACTTCCAAATGAACCTGCTTACCGCTTATAAGCAGGTATGAAGCCGCAAGTTCATCGAGGGTGACGATCTCGTCCAAAATTTTGCCGATCAGCAAATCTATTTATAAGTTTAACCGTGGTTTTTTAGGCGTCCTCAAAGGCGTCAAACGCACGAGTCGACCACGAGGCCATCTACGCCAGTGCGCGTACCTACCTGTACCTACGTATATAAATGATCACCATTGTCCAAGGGTTTTCCCCTTTTCAATCGTCAATTAACACCGCTAGCCTCTGATGCACAAAATTTAAACATACGGATTTACTTAACCTTCACGTACATACTACCAGACCGCTGGGTAGGAGGGCCATCTGCAGTGCGTATCGGAAGTGTACAATCTATTTCCTTCGAGTTCCACAACTTCCGTTCAAGTTTTTCGTTAAGTTTCATTTGATCAAATCAAATAACGTTTTATTCTTCGCGGGAACCATGTAATAATACAGAAAAAAGGAAAAGGAAAGAAATATTCGTAACACAGTTTGAGTATGCTAGAGTCCAACCAATACATACACGAGAGGACCGGCCAAACTGTGGGCTTCTTTCAAGTTAAATAAAGTCGTGAAAAGGGAGGACATAGCAAGAAGCACAGATATTGTAAGGGGTGGCGGAGGAGAAATTTCAAATTCGTACAAGGTCAAGATATCAAATATGGAGGTGTCAAGGCAAGTGGAGCCAGAAAGGCGAAGGACGGGGATGTATAGGGCATATAGACGTCCTTCCCAAACAAGAACCAAGAAAGAAAGATAAACAGAAAGAATTGAGACTCTTTACTCTGTTCTTTGTCGCTTACCATCTCGCTCTC
This sequence comes from Galerina marginata, assembly GCA_023014335.1. Taxonomy (NCBI): domain Eukaryota; kingdom Fungi; phylum Basidiomycota; class Agaricomycetes; order Agaricales; family Galerinaceae; genus Galerina; species Galerina marginata. Next base: position 1,551,722 of record JAECYW010000019.1, read on the forward strand.
CTTCAGCATTAGCATTAGCATTGGCTGCGTTCTCGCCTGCAGCACCCTCAGGCGCATCCATGCTCCTGCGCTTCGTGCCTGCCCCACTCTCGTCCTTTGATGCCAACGAAGAAGCAGCAACGCTGCCGCTGAGCCCGTTCATGCTTCTCAGCACGTCCAGCTCAGCCTCAAGCCTTGTGCGCACCATCCTTTCCTCCTCCCATAGACGTTTGATTTCCTCGAGCTGTGCCTGCAGGTCTCCCATGGCCTGGTCCATGAGCAGCTTCTCAAGGGTCCACTTCTCAATATTTCGGGCTTCGTTTTCTTTCAGGTGGTGGATATACTGAACAGCGCGGGATAGAATGGCGCCTTTGGCTTTCTCGCCTGATCCGCTTGGGACGATACGCCCAAGCTCGTTAATTCCTTCATTGATATTTCCCCGGCGCCGACGTTCTACTTCTTTCTATATTCAATGGATCACTCGTCAACTCCACGGAAAGGATGAAGAGAAAATTAAAGGAGTACGAACGTGATTGTCTTTCCTTTGTCGGCTCCATTCATCGCTCCCCATTGCAGCGCTGCGGCCACCGCGTCGTCCTCCAGTTGAAGTCGGCGTAGAAGTTTGGTTAGGGTCGGCCGAACCACTTTCGCCATCCTTGGCTGAGGGGCTCCCAGAATTCTGGGCTTGCTCGCCATTTAGGTCATCTTGACGAGGAACTTGCTGTTGATTCTGGTGCTGGATGGTCACAGGGGTAGCTTGCATTGCTACTGCGCTCAATTGTCCGAGATTGGGAGGACCGCGAGGATGCGACGACGGTCCTGGGTCGTTGATCCCGGGAAGACCAGTAGCAGGGGGTTGATAGTGCACAGGAAGATGAGCCCCGAACGGTGATGAGACCTGCGCGGCCAGGTTAGAAAGAGTTTGAGCGGCGTCTTCCTTAGGATTGCCTTGCCCTTCAGGAAGCTATGCGAAATGGCACTAGGTTAGCAAACGCGACAGAGATGCAGAACGAAAAGGATGAAAAGAAATGAGAGAAAGAATGCAAAAATGTCGACTTTCGAAACATGGAGATAATTTCAGAGACAAAAGGACATCGAAATGTTTTAGATGGTTTGGGGCTAGTAATCGGCAAAAAAAAAAGAGCAAAAGATAAAGAGCGAATGGTCCCCGATCCACTACAGAGTTACGAGGCAACATTTGGCAGTGAAGGACGGACAAGGACCCTCATGCTCCTCGTGACTGCTTCAGACGCGCTCGTGCTCTCTGTCGCGACAGTCACGTGGAGATCAATTAATGTGAAGCAACTGTAGGCGCGCAAATAAGGCGTCGGTCGTGATCAGCCCAACTTTGCAGAAGGTCCATGAAGAAGAAAGTAGGAGTGACGGATAGAGGCTCCAACTCACTTTACCAAACACTCCAGGCAGAGAGCGAATCAGGTTCATAATCTGTGTTTGATCCAGACCGTTAAGGTGCATATTGCTGAGGTCGGCTGCTGATAAGTTTTGAGGAAGACCCGCAGGAGCCTGTGCTTGCTGCGAAGCTGAGGCAGCAGGAGCTCCGTGGGAGAGGGCTTCATGAGTTCCAGGTGTGGTGCTTGGTGCCATTACGGTGGTTTATTGGATTAATCTTGCGGCCAAGTCGTTTGCTTTAGGTTATTTAGAACAATTCAAAGCGATATAAAGGACTTACTTGTCGTATCCCGTAAAGAGTCGAACGTCGCTGCTGGTGTGTGCAGATATGGATTGGCTCCTGGGTCTGCTCGGTTGATATTTGAGCAAGAAAAAAGCGGAAAATTGGGCAGATATGAAGTTCTGTGCCGTTTCGTGAGTTTCCGTTCAAAACTTGCGAACAGAAGGCAGGATATTGCAGATGTGCGAGGTAGGGGAGGGATTTGGGGGATATGGGGGGGCGTGAAAGTCACGACTGTCGTGATCAGAAACCCTGTGACCTGGCGGTCAGACCTTGGTGTATCACACGCTCTTTTCTCACGCCACATGGATCATGGGAGCCTCGGCATCTCGGCAAATCTAGCCGGTCTAGCTTCCAATGTATCAAGTTGCTACTGTAGAATCGATACCAGTCTTGGCCTTCTCTCAGCCTGTGTGTTATCCACTTTTAACGTCAGTCTTTTCCTTTCAATTCTTCAATGACTCGTTTTATCTCTTCCTGTAGGGTAGGCAATCGCAACAACGTAGTCTTGCCATTCCCAGCCCTCCAACTGGTGTATTTGAGTTTGAACACCACGGATATCTCCCATTGGCGATAGAGCTTAAGAGCTCCTCGCTCCTCCGAGTCGTCCATGCACGTCGGACGAAGATTAGACCAAATCAAAAAATGCGGCCTTAATGAGGTCCCGTGTAGAAGGCGTAGAGTCCATCCTCGTCCGACATGTGGATGGGATACAGCCTTTAGGCGAGTCCCGGTGGGGCTTCATCTTGAACTTTACAGAACAGATGTCTTATCATACACTGTTCTAAATCTCTGCGGTGGTGTCCAGTTATGTGCTACGGAACTCTGTGGATGACCTCTGGACGGAAATTTCATGTATCGATTTGCCCAGCGACTGGCTCCTATGGCATGGCAATCAAATCCTCTAGCTTTATATAAGCCGCACTGTTGCTGCTGAAATGTCTTTCGCCCCTCTGCAAACTGGCAGATGCCAGCACCTAATCGTGAACACTTCCGCTCTTACAGAAGCCGCTCTCACTCTGTGGAACTGCACGGTTTTCACTAACAACTTACATCACATCGCTCGCCATTTTTATCGCTTCGCAATCCTGCTGCCAACCACCACCAGCCTCCGAATAATTCAGATCCTTGCCTGTCTATTTTGGTACTATCATTCTAGCCGGCGGTGACTCTTGCGCGACACCCGAGGGCGCTGTGTCCAGCCTAATAGTGCTACAAGTTTAGTGTCATTGGCCGTGCGATTTGTGAAGCCATGAGTGAAGTCATGATATGAACGAAAAGAACGACTTGCGCAATCGGACAGTGACCTAGAAACTACAACAGGAAACATGGCAATTTCTTCGAAAATACGAACGAGGATATATTCAATGAAGCTCTTTTATGGACCTCGGACCATTTGGACATTCATATCAGCATCTTATAATATTTTGGGCTGTTAAATCCTTAGCATCGCGGTGGGAACGGCAACAACGCTCGCCACACAGTTATCTGGCGAGTCCGAATACAATCATGGACATTTGAATGCCGTATTGGTTGTTGCTCGTGGCCGTTATATGTGCATCAATGGGCTTCGGCAAGGCTTCGGGGTTAGGGGTGCCCGGTGCCCCTCCGTCCATCCTTTGAAGCAATTTTAGGGGTTCTGGCTCTCTCTTCGTCTGGCATCCGAATCCACCGCTGCAGGAGAGGCATTGGCCTCAGTGAATGGTTCAAGCACCGGCTCCACGCTTTCGCCAATACTCATCACGACCTTGTCAGTTTATTTCTCCTACAAGGTCGCCCAGCCTGGTTGACATTTAATTTCAGAACCATCTCAGGCGCGCCACAAACGATATTCTATGCCCATGCGATAAAATATCTACACTTCATTTCCACCAGGATGGCGACAGTTTTTTCGTATTCAAGCAATCGTTGCATTCGAGCATGAGCTGCGCTCTTCCCTGTCCGGGATTCGGATCGCCATAATAACACCGCCATATTCTTTGAACCTGAGGAATAACATTACATGCTCATCGACATCGCGGAACATGCAAAGACGTCTGTACGGCTGTGATGAGTAGAGTGATTAATATCCATCCAAACTATATAAATGAATTGGAGTGTTAATAATTAAGTTCTATGAGCTACTTGATTCTTGCGATTTCTAAGTGGTCGTTGCTATCTCTTTCTCCTTTCGGGAAACCCTGGCCTTAACAGCCTCGTCCCTCCTAACCCTCAACGCCCACTCATAAGCCTTGCACAGCCACGTTATGTATCCAATATCCTTCGGTCTCTCTTCCATGATCAGCCTATGATGGAGAACTTCAATATCCCTGAAGGTAAGGAGAGGAGGTACATTGTCATCCGGAACCTCGGCAGAAGAGGTCATTCGCACCAACGGCCGCTGGCCGACGAGTGAGGTGCGAGTAGATTGCAAAGGAAGTTTCGGGGAAGGCGTCCTGATGTCATCGGGCGGATATCTCGCTGCGAAGGAGCGTAGTTGCTTCATGGCTTGGCTGATGTTTTCCGTGCTATACATAATTAATTAGAGTGGATGACAGAACAAAGGAGACAAAACATACACAGCGAGCACACGAAGCCTAGCAACATGAGCACGCTCCACGACACGCGAATAAACAGGCTTGCCGGCATCGCGACCAGCATTCTCCATGGAAGTCCATTGCCCCCAAAGTTCATCTGAAAACCGTAAGGCCACCTGCCTTTCAGGACCTCGTCGGGCATTTGCACATCTCTCCAGTGCGTCTACAAATATCCTTGGGGTCTTGGTGACCTCCAGCTCATCGAATACGTTCCTGAACAGCTCTTGAGCAGTTTCCAGAGAAGAATGCTTGTAAAATACGGAGAGGTAGGAACCAATCAGGCGCGGAGATAGCTCGACGCCGCTGAATTTTTTTTCGGAAAAAGGAAGAGATGCAGATGCTGGAGATCGCGCCCCACTGCGGTCACGTAGGATGCGATTGAAGAGGAGCCTGACTTCGCGAATCACCTCGGCGTGACTCTGAGGAGGCATATGTGCGAACGACGGCTCATTGTCCTCTTCTTCGACAACAAGGTCAGTCACTCGACTATGATTTTGGGTGGTGGCAACAGAGGTTGTGCTCGCCTTGGGATCTGGGGCAGCACCCTCAACTTCGTCTTGTGATACTAGAGGGGCAGCAGAACGGACAAAAGGAGGCCTGTAAGCAGCATATGCATGGAACATGTGCATCATGATTTCGTCGTCGATTTCAACCTCAACTGAGTTCGCCTCGCCTTCTACACTGCCTCTGACCATTTCCGCCAGAATCCAGCGCGCACGCGCCAAGTCCCCAATTCTTTTAGCACCCTCCAACAGTGCACAGAATGTCTTGCGGTCAGGTCTGAATGCAGAATAACCACGGGCATCTCTGTTGGAGTCAAGCATTTGCCTGGCTAGCCTAAATCCTTCGTTGATATAATCTCTGGATCCTGACTTCGCGCAGGCTAATATGACGGCGTTGTAGGAACCCACAGTAGGTGCAATTTTGTTATCTACTGTCATCTCCGTCCATAGATCCAGAGCCTTCTCTGGCTCGGAAGAATACGCAACTGAGACTGGAGAGGCACATGCTCGGATCATGAGGCCGTAGAGGAGGGCGTCTGGTGTTGGATGGGCGACATATCGCATGTGGGTAAAGAGGTCCCAGGCATGGGCACGAGCCAAAGAGGAAGGTCGAGAAAACAGGGCCGTGATAACAGATGTATATGTGCGCATGGGCACCGGGGCATTCTGCGCTTCATACTGGTGAAGAAGATCTAGGGCAGAAGTCGGGAGTGTTTCTTTCGGTGTTGCGTTCAGGTGGGCTTGAACATGGAGATGGCGTTGGGCAGCCGTCGGTGTATCTGTTAAGAGATTAGCCAATTTTCACGGCCAAGCAGTAGAATATCAAACAAACCTGTTAAAAAGGTGGCAAGAAGCTTGTCGGCGGCCTGTGCATTCCCGGCTGAGGTATATATTTTTAAAAGCTTGTCCAATGCTGTGGTGGGCATCGGAAGTCCTGCAATCTTGTATGGGGTCGTTAGCGAAATGGGTGAATTTTTAAAAGAATAGAATCAACCTTGGCAATATCGAGAGCAATTTCGCCAGCTGCAAAATCATTTGCATCCATCTGCAATTTAAATTAGGTATATCAAATAGAGCATATCAAGAGGAAACGCACGCTAATTCTGACGAGGGCCTCGAATTCGCGTAAAGATAGCACGCCCATCGGAATGATGGGTGGTTTATCAGGTACATTTGGATTTGCAGTTTGCCTTGCAGCTTCAGCACGAGAGACGATCTCATGAGCCCGAAGCAGTATGTGACGGTAAGCAACTGGGCTTTTTGGACCTTCAACTTTTGTGGCTCCTGATCCATTAAGGCAGAGTCGTTCGTATAGGTCATTCAGAATTGTCGAATCGTCTTCGGCTTCTGCCATTGCTAGTGCCTTCTGTACAGCTTCCGATGCGGCTTCATCGTTCGATTCCGCCGCTTCCGGTATTGGGACAGCAAGGACGTCCTGATACATGGCCACTAATTCCTCTTCGGTATAGAAAAATGGCTGGAAGGCCAGCCCCTGTTGGAATATTCAAAATTACAAGTTTCGGAGGTACCAAGAAGTACGAACCTCAGTTTCGATTGCTTGCTCCAACGCTTTCACCCGTTGTTCGAGTTCTTCCACAGGGTGCATATGTAGCTTTCCTTTGTCGGACAAGCCATTCCTTACAGTCAAAGCACCACCGCCTCTCTGTCTTCCGCGTTTGCTAGAAGTGGGTCAAATTTGAGAGGGTGGGTATGAAAGCAGTGCTTACTTTGCAAGCCCAGATGCACTAAATCCGTTATCCATAAAGTCTTGGTAACCTGGAATATGCGCAGTGTCCAAAACCGCTGCTTCGTGCACCCCACGCCATCCGAGTGCTCTGTTCCATCTGACTTTCCTTCCAAGTGAGCTCGTTAACCGGGTTGATGACGCGCTTCCAACCCGAATGAGAGTTAGATCCAGCAATGCCGGTGGAAGAGTAGAAAAGGCATATGACATTAACGAAGAGCGAGGGCCGAGGCGTCCAATGGAATGGAATTCGAAAAAGCAAGCCCAATGCTGAAACTATACCCGAAAAACAAAATATATTGTCACGTGCTTGTGCTTTTCGCGGCCAGGCCCTCAATGGAGCCAAAAGAGGCTTCGTGACACTTCCTCTCTCTTCCTGTATTTGCCACGCACGAAAGCTTGACTATTCACTTCAATGGATACTTTGGTACTCCAGTCTGTCTGCTTCTCGCATAAAGACTATGTACGATCGGTGAAGATCAAGAGCCCATACGCTGCCAATAGCTATGTGCATCGTCACCGCGGCTTCGTAACACCTGACCCAAAGTTGAACTACTTATGCTGGCAGTGAGAAGTTCGAGTTTGCTCGGTCACTCTGTCCTTGCCTCGGAGAAATAAAGGGGAAATAGGTCAATCACACTCGGTACCGACGTGGATCCTCTGGCTGCCCACGATTCATGACAGTTCGCGACCAACATGGAGTGCCACCATGCACGAGACTCTAATTTCTTGGGAAAAAACATCAAAACTGAGGATATGCGACAAGTGTTCATCGTAATACCGATGTCGTTGTCGACAAGTCGGAACCCCAAGGATAAGATCTCTTCGCAAGGTATGTATCATTTAAGTTTCCAAAGCATTCACGCAAACTAAGACGATAAACATTAGATAAAAATTTCGGGCTACTCAACATTAATTCAACCCCTGCAGTTTTGCCATTGCCCGAAATCCCAACCGGTGGTCAGGGCATTTCTATCTCCGTAAATGTCACTCTGAGCCGTGGCAAATTGTGGGTGCCCACCACGACTTGACACTGCTCTAGCTTCGAGCAATGTGGGCGCATAATAGAAACGCCCTGGATATAGCCCAACCTCAGAGTTTTTTGACCCACGCTCTTGCAACATTCGTGGCGAAGCGTCATCTGACCTTCCATCATTACATTCTTTCATGGTTCTAGTCCAAGAGATGTTTTCAGAGCGACGAAAAGGACGGCGTTTCTTCGGCCAATGATCTCCAATGATCTTGTGTAAAGTAATAAAAGCTTGTCGAACGAGAACACTCTGGGTGGCACAACTCCCATCGCATTCAAAATGAAGGGCTTTTTTTCTCTGCTATCTATGACTCTTGCACTGGCGCTGTCTTCCCATGGTTTCCCTGGACCAACGCATGGCTTTGTTAAAACTGACGGAACCAGGTTCACTCTCAATGGTGAAAGGTTCACAGCAGTCGGGTGGGTAATTTCTCTGTGGTCTTTTGGTTTAGTCTCTGATTTTCTTATCAGTGGAAATTCTTACTGGGTTGGCCTTAGCGGGCTCAGTCCCTCAGACATGCACAAGGCTTTCTCAGATATTTCGAAAGCAGGAGGCACTGCAGTCCGGTAGGTTCTTAATTGTTGCACTTACAATTACTTGGCTAACTGATTATCCGTACAATAGTACATGGTTCGCCTGAAATATAAATCATAGCCCATCAATTAACTAACTCATAAATATCCACTGGATTACTTAGGGGCTTCAATGACGTTTTAAGTCCCGGCACTGGCAACTTCTACCAAAGCTGGTCCGGTAGCAAGCCGACGATCAACATCGGCCCCACTGGTCTTGGAAACTTCGGTGCGCGTCGAGATACCTTGGATCTGAGGACCAAAGTTGACAGACAAAACAGATAACGTTGTCGCTGCTGCGAAGGCCAACAATATTCGTTTACTCGTCGCACTGTAAGTGATATTCCCTTTGCCAATGAAGTTTAACACCAATCTCTTGTTGACACAGGACGAACAATTGGTAGGCCATACTCGTCGCTTCATCATAATAGTTATGTTAAGAAATCCCCAGGGGCGATTTTGGTGGGATGGATGTCTATGTCAACAGTATCGTTGGTCAAGGCCAACCACACGACCTCTTTTACACCGACCCCAGAGTTATGGTAAGCTCTCTTTTATCTGGATTTTTATCCGCGTAAATGCTTATCATTGTCTCAAAGAGTGCCTACAAGAACTATGTGAGGACCTTTGTCAAGCGCTACGAAAACGAACCAACAATTATGGTGAGACGGTGTTGTACCCATTGGTTGTTTATTATCTAACAGTTCGTCTGTTTATTGTAGGCTTGGGAACTTGGTAAGAATGACCTGTATTAACCAGGGCAACAATCACTTACCTTTACGATAGCTAATGAGCCGAGGTGTCGTGGGTCAACTGGGTAACTGCCTCCACCTCTCTTCCTTTTAATACTTCAGAATTGATGTATCTTCAGCGTCACTTCTGGGAACTGCACCACCGCCACTGTCACTAAATGGGCGGCTACAATGTCAGCATTCATCAAGGACATAGACCGAAACCATCTCGTCGCCATGGGAGACGAAGGGTTCTTTAACCAGCCCAGCAGCCCGCTTTACCCATATCAGTGAGCCCTATTCAAAGTGGCTTGATTTTCTCGGCTGATTCGTCGTAAAAAAAAAAAGAGGCACCGAGGGTGTTGATTTCGAGGCCAACTTGAAGATCAAGACCCTTGACTTCGGGACTTTCCACGTGAGTTATTAAATTCTTTATTACTGGGTCTATTGTGCTCATGGTTGTTATAGCTTTACCCTGTTCGTCCACGTTAACATGTTACATTGTTAAAAGCACTGGTCTAACTTCTTGCACAGGAAAGCTGGGGTCAGACTGCTGATCCTTCCGGATTTGGAGTCCAATGGATCTTGGACCACGCTGCGTTGATGAAGTCGCAAAACAAGCCCGTCCTCATGGAAGAATTTGGTGTGCCAGATATAAAATCAACGGCATACCCAGCCTGGTATTTGACTATCGTCAATTCTAGTTTGACCGGTGATCTTATTTGGTAAGTGTATTCGTTTTCATGTTCTTGCGAGGGACTTCAACCTAAGTATTTGTTCAGGCAAGCAGGATCTAACCTCACCAACGGCCTCACCGCCAACGATGGCTACACTATTTATCCATCAGACCCTATCTACGCTCTAGAAATCTCGCATGCAGCTGCTTTGAAGGCCAGAGACCGCCGGGAACACCATTAAAGAGGGATAGTGCTACCTTCCTTTCCTCCTTGACTTGACACCGAAAGCCATCATGCACACTATCCATAAAATTCTCATTGCAATATGTATTCCTTCGAACTTCCCTCCGTGCAAGCTGGTTTCATTCTATAGGCTGGGGTGGTGGGGACGACTGCCATTTTTCTTTCGGGATATATTCGCGAGAAATCCAAGAACACTGAGTACCATGACCTATTAATGCTGTGGATTTATGCCTCCTGGAATCCTTCAATCTGCGACACGTGAAGTCCTTACTTGAATAATGGAGATAAAATCAGAAGCGGCCCCCGGGTTCCATAAGACGGAATGGGATCATGATCAGGTGCCGGATTAAGACTCAGAGCTCCGAGCCATTCTTGGCGCTTCTCAAACGAACTTGAACTCAACCTCTCAACGCTCAACTGCCATATACTTAAAACGTGATATTTGTCGATGGAAGTAAGGCTACTTGCTTTCTTTTCTAAGCTGCGCCTGAGTGGCTGACGTTTGGAAAGTTTTGGGTCCGAGTTGCCTCTCATATTCATGTAAGTATGACATCTTTTCTTCCAATATCTGATTTTGGATCACGGGTTACTTATCACAAATGCCAGGCCGGAATCTTCTATTGGTGCGAGCTATAGCATTTGGTAGACACTCGGCCTTCCGAATCTTGATTAATCTTGATTACCTGCAAAATATATCGGATTGAATTACTCGGTGGAACTCAGCCGGAAAAACTATTTCGGCGTGCATCTACTTACGCCAGAAGGACTTCGGTGCGCTAGCTCCAGGGTGGAGTTCCGAGCCACTTTAGGTGGGTCAAGGCCTACGGCAGCGGATCTTGACCTTCGCAGCTCAAGACCTCAGCCATGACTGGCATGTTTCTTTTGAGTCTTTCATAAATTCTACAGCTTCTAACCCAGTTACAGGAACTGAATTTGCACTTGCCTTCCACGGGTACTAGAACCTTCATAATATATTTTCCTCTGCACTTGCCTCGGGCTAAAAATAATACTGCCAAGGTAAGTGGACCGTGACAGTCCTTCGAAAACTATGTTGTCATCAAAACGGGCTTGAAATATTGCCAATCCACAAGTCTTGACCGACGTCGTAGCGGCACGATTCGGTGGCATATAATCATCTGACGGGGTCGTCAACGCGTTTCTTTACTATGTCATTCTTTCAGGTATCCTGAAAGCGACATAACTTGGGAGTTTCCTCGGCCTCTTTCAATTACTGAGGTTGCGCTGAAGGATAAAAGGCTGCTACATATGGCGAATTAAAAATTTGTGTCAAGGTCCCGCACAACTTATTCACTATGCGAAACTTCCTTGCTCTCCTTTCGTTGACTCTCTCGGCGGTACTTGCAGTCAATGGTGCCCCTGCAGCCGTAACAGGCTTCGTAAAAACATCCGGGACCAAGTTCACAGTCAACGGCGCTAAATTTACTGCCGTTGGGTGAGTGGGCTGTACATTCAACGGCCTGTAGCTTTTCATTAACCACCAGATGAACTTAATAGCGCAAATGCCTATTGGCTGGGTCTCAATGGTCTCAGCACCACTGACATGAACAAGGCTTTTTCGGACATAGCTAATGCAGGTGGCACGGTTGTCCGGTTCGCTTCATCTTTGTCTTTCACGTTCGGTTCGCTCAAGGTTTGTCTTCGAACAGAACCTGGTTAGCATTTTACCAACCACAACAAGAAAAGCGAACTTACATGATATACTATGAAGGGGCTTCAATGATGTTTCGGCTCCCGGCAGTGGCAATTTCTACCAAAGCTGGTCAGGGAGCACTCCGACTGTTAACACTGGTAGTTCCGGTCTTGGGACATTTGGTAAGACCGCCAGGTACATTTGACTGACCTCTTATTAATGTGTGGAATTCAGATAAGGTGGTCGCCGCCGCTAAAGCAAACAACATTCGATTAGTTGTTGCACTGTGAGCAAACACCGTTGATCTTACAAATTCAATCTTAACAATGCAGCTTCACAGGACGAACAATTGGTAAATTTATATACTCCAGACTAGGAGCAACAGATATACTAAATTTTTATCAGGTCCGATTTCGGAGGCATGGACGTTTATGTAAACCACATCGTCGGCCAGGGTCAGCCACACGACCTCTTTTACACCAATGCCAATGTCATAGTAAGAGTTGTCTCCTACATCTATCGATTCCTGCGTAAATTCAGCTCAATAGAACGCCTACAAAAATTACGTGAAAACTTTCGTTTCGCGCTATGTAAATGAGCCTGGCATTATGGTGAGACCCCTTTCATTTTCTCCATACATTCTTCATTAATTTCGGGGTATACCTAGGGTTGGGAACTTGGTAAAAATTTCATCTAAATCTGCACCGCCCGATATTAAACACATTTGCCCACCATAGCAAACGAGCCCAGGTGCTCTGGATCTACTGGGTGATGACAACATTATCCGTGCCACAGTTTGGTTTGATCTAAACGTCTTGAATTCACAGCTCCACTTCCGGAAAATGCAATACAGCCACCATTACCAAATGGGCGTCGACGATTTCGGCATTTATCAAGTCTATCGACAAAAACCATCTCGTGGCTATTGGAGATGAAGGTTTCTTTAACCAGCCCGGCAATGCTCTTTATCCTTACCAGTGAGCCATTCGAAATGGTGCAATTATTTATGCTGATTAGACCTCCAGAGGTGGCGAGGGAATTGATTTCGACGCTAACCTCAAAATTAGTACCATCGACTTCGGGACGTTCCATGTACGTTTAAAGTTTCCTGTGGTCGCTAAAAGACGCTCATCTAGAATTTCATAGCTTTACCCTGTCCGTTAATACCCTTGCCACGGAGTTGAATTGATCTGACTTTTCGACAGGAGAGCTGGGGACAAACGGCCAACCCAACTAGCTTTGGAACCAAATGGATCACTGACCACGCCAACTCCATGAAGTCGCAGAACAAGCCGGTCATCATGGAAGAGTTCGGCGTGCCGGACATTAAGTCTACGGCATACCCGGCTTGGTATTCCTCAATTCTCAGTTCTGGTCTGACCGGTGACCTTATCTGGTGGGTTCCTGTCTCTCAAAGAGGATTCTGCGAAATGGTCTGACATTGACCACACAGGCAAGCTGGTTCCACACTTTCAAATGGCAAGACTCCCAATGATGGATACGCCATTTATCCCACCGATTCCATTTATAATACCGTCAAGTCGCACGCTGCTGCTTTGAAAGCAAGGGGATGAAATTGGTAGAAGCAAAATGATATCCAACTTGAGGTTTGCATAGGTAGAAGAATTTATGGTATAACTTCGGAGTTTTGCCTCTTTCTTGATTTGGCATATGTAAAAACAACGTAAAAGGAAAATACTACCATATTTGGACAACTTGACACAATGCTGGTCAACTTTGGTACGGTCAACAAATATGTATCATTCGATGTAATTGCTATGTATGGCTTAAGATAGGAGTCAAAAAGTCCCAAATAGAGATAATAGGTCAGGAAGATATACATTATTGACTAATCATGACTCGACGGAGTGCTGGACCCCTTTTCGTGATCATGGACGTCTGAGAACCTTGTAGATAGGGTGGGAATATATAATGATGTCGATGCAGTGGTTATTCGATCTTGAAAACGAATGGTAGTGATGTTGTGTGTTTCCCTGTGTGTTTCCCTTAGAAGGGCTTCATCTCTCCACCGAGTCTTCGCCACTCGGATATGGATCAAATTGAACGCGATTCCGATGATTATAACGTCCTTCACGAACGATCAGATATTAGGTACGATTGACGGATACAATGACTGTACTCACGGCGGAGGTGGTAATATAGACCGAGTTACTGAGTGCAAGCTGCGAACAGAATGCGACGAATGATGTTATGGTGTACATTAGTCCTGAATCGATAACGATTCTGAGGACATCACTCAAGCTTGTTCGCTTGGTGGTCTCTCCGCTCGGAGCAGAACTTGGAGCAGGATTCGACAAAGATGCCTCGCTTTTGGGTTGAAGTGGGCGAATGCCGCTCTCGACACGCCGAATTCGACAGATAATCATACCTGACCGAGAATCCGAGATGAAGCAGCAACAGTACCTTGAGAGGATGGCAACTTACCTGTCGCGTACACCTTCTGCAAGACGGAAATGGCCCAAAAGATCGTGTATGCAATATTCAACATACCACTATAGGAAGGATTTTGCTGGATGTCGGTCTCAAACAACGTTTCCCATATCGTGACTCCCCACCCTGCGAACCAAAGGAACAACGGAAAAGCTATAATGATCCATCTGCGTCCATAGACCTGCCAACATTGACCAATCTTTTGTGGTTTACAATCAAGAACTTATTATAGGCTGGTTTAAGGTTATACCTACCAGGGCGCCGTCCGCAACCATGGTTTGTAGGTTCAATGTCAATGGCTGTTGTTTGATTTTTCAGTTTGAATAAATGGGTGACAAAAGGTGGATTCACAACCTTGACTATGCTGACCCACCTCTTCCCAAAAGTACCCCCCGGTCCCATTCCTTCTTGGTAGATGAATGCTTGTATGGCACGGGCGAGCCCCAGCGATAGGTTTGCAGATGCAAAGAGAAAAAGGGCTATGGTGACCGCTAAGTTTCCCAGCTGTATTTCAGAGCGACGTTTCCATCCAGTTGACTTTCTGAATAATATGTATACGCAGTGAAAAAATGTATCGAGGTAGAGGCCATAGCAGATAGCTTCGACAAAAAGAGCGACAAGTTGTGCAGTGTCCTTACGGAAATGGTCAGTGGGCATTGACTGCCGAGGTTTGGAAGAAGAGAGCGTCGAGAGTTGGGATGGTGGGATGGGAAGAAGAGCATCTTCTCTATAGGAAGTCAGCCTGTTAAGAATTGTTTCTGACTGTCCAAATAAACAAGTCGCAGTTCACATCCCCGGAATTTTGGGCGTCGATCTATCGAAATGGCGGACAAATTCGCATTTGGCCGAATGATAGACAGTCGGCAATGATAGATTGTTTCCTATGCATGTCAGGTTCCCAAGCAGTTGAGTTCTATAAAAAGTTTCCTTGAGGTGCCACCAGTGGATGTCATCGTGGAAGAGTGTATGAGACACAAAGAATAGTAGTTGATGGTAGCAAGGGATCATTGGCACTTTCAAGACAGCTAGCCGGAAATTGAGAATATCCAAGGAGAGAACGAAGCTCATACTCATTTGAGTAAGCAGAAGAGTGGCACGGGTAACACTGGCAGCTGTAAAACATCGCGCTGAGTACAGTAAGGAGCTCTAGAGTCTAGACACAAAAGATTATTACACAAAACGGAACAATATTTTGAGAGGTCAAGTACGCAGCCGTCGGGTGTTTTGTTTCACGAAGGAAGTTTGAAAGTGAAGTTTGGCAATGGGAGTTTGTTCAAATGGCGAAGGTCGAAACACAAAAGGAAATTGTTTGGTTTAGAGGTCAATACAATGACAGTCACAATAGAAGACTTGCCCACCAGGGCCTAGAACCTAGAGTCCTCCTCAACGCAAAGCGTTCGAATACTTACCTCAGGCTGTTGCGCAGCCTAGAGCTTACCGTCTTCAGAAAATTTCCGGGTTCTGACCTGGTCGACCACCACCCCTGTTGGGTGAGCAATGTTATCACTACTCACAGCTAGGAGCAATGAAAGACTCATACGACCATCCTTCTTAGTAATTCCTTCGGATCAGCCTCTCTTGGAGCTTTGGAACTTTCGATATGCCAGCAACTCCTCGAATTCCAACAGTAAACGACCTTAGAGTCCGTGTATTGCAATCATGACACGGGTTTCTGTGTATTAAATCGGTTTACAGGTCAAACTATGCTATATCTGCAGAGAGGAGGAGCTGGCAGGAGCTCGTGAGTTTCCTATGTAATGACGCTTCTGTATTCCAGTTCATCGAAAACATGTAACTCTAGCTCAGGATGGCCCACCCCGAGCATGGACGCATCCCTGTACCTGCACTCTGATCGCCCACGAGCAATGTCTACTCAAATGGATACAGTCATCGCAGGGCAACGCCTCACGAGCACCAAACGCGCTCAAGTGTCCGCAATGTGCAACTCAGTACGAGATAGAGAGCGACGATCCTCTAATTCTGCAAGGACTGGCTTTGGGAAACAAATTTCTGCAGAAATTGGGGCGGTATTGCACTGTAATGGGGGTGGCTGCAGGTATAGGCGTAGTTGGCACGAGTAAGCCGCTTTATTGCTTTCCAATATTTGTCTTGAATAAAACTACGTTGCAGGTATATACGTTTCCCTGACTGCATATGGCGCTTGGGCTATGCAGCAATTTATTGGAAAAGAGTGAGCCTCAACAGCCGATATTAATATTGATAGGAAAAATATTGACGAATGACGCCTCTAGATTGTTCGATGTGATATTTACGGACGACCCAGTCAACTGGCCATGGTCGGCGTATATTAACCTCCCGCTCCTGCCCATTGGTCTCATCCTATCTCGATTTCAAACGTCGAGCGGTTCGATGGTCATCCCTCTACTCCTCACATGGCCACCCTCACTACCTGCTGGCGTTCATAACGGGGGTCTGTACGAGTACTGGATGAAACCCGAAAACGCTAGCCGCCTCTCCAGGATGTCGGTCCTCCCGACACAGTACTGGCCCCCACCTCCAGTGCTCTTCGGGTTGATAGGGTTGCCCATTGTCCGGGCAATATACCGGAAGTGTTATGCACACTTGTATTTCAAGCTCCTGGGCACGCCTCTGCCTGCACCCAGACGGGTGCCACGAGGTGGCTTGCAGTTTAACGAGGGCCCGTTTGTCATTCGAATACGCGCCAACATGGACGACGGTGACCAGCAGAATGACCAACAGCAGGACCAACAGGACCAGCAACAACCAATCGAAGGCGACATTCCCGCTGGTGAAGGCGAAGATCCAGCTGCGAACCCCAACCCAAACGCTGCCGCTGTAGAAGCGGCGGAAGCTCTGATTGAAATCAATGCATCCTCCCTCGGTCGACGGATCGGCGGCGCTCTGGTCATTCCAGCCATCTCCAGCATGATGGGCACCTTTCTTTTCCGGCTGTCGAGGCATTCCGGGCTCCTCCGCTCCGCCTTGGGCGTCCAGGGTTATAAAAGTGGGAGATACAGTTACACCCTGCCGCCTTGGGGTCGTCTTTCAATGACTACGACGGACAAGCCATGGTCACAGCTCAGCCTGTATCAGCAGGTGAAGGTTGGCTTCCGCCTTTTTATGACGGCTTTCCTGGGTGGATCGAGGACTTGGGTTGATAGCGATCCTGTGTGGTACGTTCCTTTTCCGGCTGGGATGTTTTTGTTATTGAATCTGAGGTTGTAGGTGGAGGAACTGTGTTGGTTTTGGGCTATTTGTTGCAGTAAGTAAAACTCTCTAGGAAGGAAGAGGAACATCGAACACTCAATCTTTCTCAGGTTAAGGATTGTATACAATTGTTGCATCTCTGGTTGGCCAAGCGGGAGCTCGAATCTCGCAAGGTTAAAGATAGGGACTTTAAAGGCGTTGATATTCGGGAACTTGACTTACTGCCCTCGTTCCTTCAAGCATCATGATGGAACCATGAATGTGGACTGCAACATCCTGTCATGATCAGTGTCACTATCAGTTTGAACGCGGCAATCATTGATGTAGATATTTATGTACCAGTACAACTCAATCTCAATTCTGTGACACAACCACATCAGTGGAACAATAAAGCCGCTAACGGCGCATAGACATATATTGACAGAGGCTATTAGGAGTATGTACAAGAAAGAAAGAACATTTTAAGAAGCCATATCATCATGGTTCAAGCATAACAAAGGCCACCAAGTATTAAAGAATCAGAGTGCAAATGGAACAAGAAAGGGTGAAACATGAGGGGGACTTGAAGAAGAGAGGTGACTCAATGATCGTACGGAGGGGTTTGTGCCCGGTCTTTGAAGTTATCTCTATCGTCTGCCTTCTTGACTTCGTCGAGAGGGGGTGTCTTGGCGCGGTCGCGATCCCTGTCGTCCCTGCGACGGTCTGGAGATGCGCTTCTCCTCTTTTCCGGCGACCTGCTGCGTCTCCTTTTGTCTCTGTCTTCCCTTTCCGGGTATCTCGCCCTGTCTCTGTCGTCCCGACGGCGAGGGCTTCGAGAGCGTTCACGGTCGCGGCCGGATCGATGCGATGCAGGAGGTGGGCTAGCACGCCTATCATAACGCCAGACAGAGGAAGGAGGGTTTTTAGCCCACTGTTTGCAGTAGTTAGCAGGGTTGTCCGGGGTTGTGAAAAAAATACTATTGTACCTGAATGCTCAGGCGAGACCCTTCAAAGTATCGTCCATGCCTAGGGCCAGATAAAAAAAATTAAACCTGACGGAAAAGTAGAATATGACGAAAAATAACGACATACATGTCATAGTAGGCATCTTCCGCATCGCGGTTGCTTCTGAATTCCACAAATGCATAACTACGAGGTGTTCGAGGGATCGTTGAGCGTTCGTGTTTGAGAAAAAGCGCGGCTAAGGATTATATCGAGCGAGAACAGAAATCGAAGATCGACGGCACGCAGGTTCAATGGGCGGCGCAGGATGGCTGGAGCCAATCACGGACGAGGAAGTGCGACAAGGTTCGATTCGACCACCCCGACGTTTTTTTTCGACTTCGACTAGCGCGACAAAAAAGGGTGCCAGGAAATTTAGAATGGCGGGAACGCTACTTACGGATTGTGGCTGGCGTGGGGGTTGCGCGGTGCTGGAACATCGCAGCGCACTAATTGGCCGAATCTGGTGGGGGAAACAAATGAGTACTTGGAAATGAAAGGCGGTATTAAATAAAAGAATACCTTTCAAACTCAAAAGCTAAATCGCGGGCGCGCGTTGCAGGATGGAAACCGCTAACGAAAAGGATTCTGGGCATGGTCGTCGTTCGGGGTAAAGCCAAGTTAAACTCAGACGGCGTCTGTAAAAGAGGGGCTTTATTTGGCCCTGCTTGTTTTGTGGCACACACGCAACTTTCAAGTTTTGCGTTTAGAAAACAAACTGCTGTTGGAGGAACGTCCGGGCATGTAATTGCATAAATTCGACTGTATATTGACGCTAACTTGGTTTGCAGATGTCACTGGGGTTTGGCGCATGCAAGCAACTGCAGTTCGCATAGGCAAATTCGCACCCACAGTCTGGACGCGCGCCTTCTTGACCTCTCGGATCCGTCGGAATACTTCTGACTCGAATGCAACCAAGAATTATATAGAAAGGCTTTATAGACATACACAGGACCCACTATGGCGCCTCGTCGATACTTTACAATCGCCCGTCGAAGGTGTTTACCCCTACAACGCGTTGCACGATAACAGCGTCACCCTTGAAGGTTTTAAGCAATGGGAATCCATCCTACATCAGGAGGACATTGCAGCAGCAGCATCTACCCTACAGCTGTCGGGTTACCAGACAAGGGCGACGCCTTTCGATCCAACGACTTCAGAGAGTGACCCGCCTCTACCACAACGACCTGTGCCCTCCTGGGTCATCCTCTGCCTCGTCGGTTACAGAGTCAAGACACCAGCACATGCAAACGGTGCCCTGATGGATCTGGTTTTCAGCCATATCGATCTAGCAGCAGCGGACATCAAGGGTCCACTTCTCACTCTAGCAGCATACCAGCTCTGCCGTTTCAATCTTCTCCTTCCGTTACGACGCGTCGTCAACGTGTTTCTCGACATCCCCCTCCCAGATGAAGAGCGCCAATTTAACGCTTTCCTACGAGCTCTATCGTCCATCCCTTTCCGATCCGGCGAAAGCGCGAAGAACGTCATGTCTATACTAAAAATCATGGACGCACGTCAATTGAAGCTGTGGCCATCGACATACGATGCATTGGTCAACGATCAGTTCGCCACCATTGTATTGGCCAAACATCTATTCCTTCGCATGGTGAAAGAAGATTTTACACCCACGGCCTCTCATCTAGAGTCATTCTTACGGATTTTCGCAAACAACGGCCGAACTGACCTCGCAGAAAAGTTTTTCGCCGCCATCCACAGGACAACGGAAGGGGAAATAGATCACGAAGCGTATTTCAAAGACCCCCGGACTCGCGCCAATACCTTGATGCTAAATTCATTTGAAAGACGTCGAGAGGCCACGGCTTTTCTCAGACGCCTCAGCGACTCTATACCAGACTCCAATCCTGGGTATCCTACATCCAGCCTTCCTGTTTCACGGCCTCAAGCCCCTCTTGTTCATAAAGCTGAAGACGATATTTACGACCAGACCGCTGCCTTCCACGTAGCCGCGAAGGATCTTTCAACACCTACGTCACGTTTGATCCAAATATTCCTCACCCTTCGTGTCAAACCTACGATTGTCACTCACACTATCCTCATCCGTGGCCTTCTGCTCAGGAATGAATTTCGAAAAGCGGAGATATTCTGGTCGAAACTTTCGAAGCAGTCAGATATGATCATCGACAAAGAGGCGCTGACAGCTGGCATTCAAGCCTACACCCGCAATGAGAAGCCTCACGAGGCTTTTCAATTATTGGAGAAGTACAGCTTCAAACCTGGACAGGATCTCACAGCGTCACAAGTTAAGGATCCGCCTCCTGTGGAGATCACCGCCATTTCCATGAACGAGTTTCTCGTCGCGCTTAATCGCATCCAGAGGCCTGACGCAGTTTTTAGGCTGTGGGACTACATGGATGTCCTTTACGGTGCCCAGCCGAATGCATTAACGCTTTCCATCTTACTCCAATCGGCCAAACTCGCGCATAAGATGGACGACACGCTCTCAGGCGCGATCGCCAAGTTCAAGCTCCTTAATCCATTCAAGTCTGTAAAAGTTTATACCCCCCGCCATTCGCGGGTGCAAGGCGTCGATGCCGTGATCTCCTGTATTGGCCACCCGAGTCGTGGTGGCCTCCGGCGGTACGCCTCCAGCATCTGGAAGGACCAGGAACCACTGAACTTTGCGAGGAAGATCTTCCTACAGGTTCTATTCGGGAACGATCCCGACGGCCGATTGCTATCTGTTGAGTCTCCAGCCAGCGCAACCCGCAAATCATACGACGACGACGCGTCGTCCAGCATTGGCTTGCCCGACATTGCGCCGAAGAAATACGCGTTCGAGCCCTTCCCCGACCTGCTGACGCCCGACGGGAAAAGCCACTTCCCGCAAATCGTCATCACCAACGCGAACTGCTTCAATTACATCACCCTGATCGGTGTCGGCGGGCGCGCGAACGAGATCCCGCTCGTGCTGGCGTGGATGAAGGAATTGGGGATCCGACCGTCCGATTCGACGCTGGCAGTGTCCTTGGTGTTTTGGTCGGAGGTCAGCGTCCAGGCGCCGTTGGTAGAACAGTGGAGTGGAGGTCCGGGTAGGAATGAGTATACAAAATTGGTGGATTGGATTAGGGATTGGGTGGGCGAGAAGAGGATTCCTAATGATCAACTATTGATGAAATGGCGTGGCGTTGTTAATCGGATGAGGGCTAGTCCCAAATAATCGACCTATAAGTAGTGAAACACATGAGCGTACTCATGAGGTGTCTGTCCAATTTTTCATTGGAACTTGGGTTTAGAGTCAGATTGTGTTTTTTATTGTACATGTAGATCAATACTAGTCAATTTCTTTATATGATATTCATATTCTCTTTATCTTCTACATCGGTGCCGAGGGGGAAAATGAGGCCCACATGTCCTAAAAAAAACTCCGCCCCAAGAGTAATTTAACTAACCACGCTTAGCGAGCTGAGCGGCCTTCTTGGCCTCAGCTTCCTGAGCTTTGGCTGTGAGACGTGGGATCAGAAACAAAATAAAAGTGCTATAGGAGACGACCACATACCTTCAGTTTCAGCCTTCCTCTTAGCTTGCGCGGCTTCTCGTTCTGCACGGATCTTGGCCAGTCGGGAAAGATCTGCTTTGGCCTCATCGGTCTTCCCTTGAACATGCAACTAAAGATAGAAGTCAGATAATAAAGTCTAGATAGCCGGAGCATAATACCGACCTTCCAGTAGCGATCCTTTGCATCTTGTTTCTCCTTCTGTTCCCTATAACAAAACATTTCAAATCCGATATGGTGTATCAAAATTAGCCGCCCTACGCACCTTTCACGTCTAGTCAGCTCTCTAGGTGCACCAAGATCGGATATGTTCAGTTTCTTCGTGACATGGTTGGGGTTGATAAGGTCAGGATCCTCTTCTTCATCCCCCTCTGCCTTCTTCTGTTTGTCGGCGGCCTCTTTCTTCTTCATTTCGCGCCTCTCCGTACGACTCAGCTCGGGTTTGCCCTCGGCTCCGGATTCCTCTTCGGATGACTCCTCCTCAGACTCCTCCTCAGACTCCTCGTCCGAATCTTCCTCCTCGATAGCGTCAGCGTCTCTGAGGAGTCAAAAGGATAGATCGTCAACGTCCGATCGCCGGGATCAAAGGATGCACAAGATCAGCATTGTAGCTCACTCTCGAGGCTTTCGGTTAACATTATCAAAGCTCATGTCCTTACTATATTTCCGTTGGTTAGATCCTGATTATATGCAGATCGTGCATACCTGAAGTTGCGACCACCACCGCGCTTCTGCTTGAATTTACCTGAAAAAATGAAGATCGGGTTGGTCAGTTCCGCGATTTTAGGATATATACGAGCCACCTCTCACCTGTTCCTCGTACCATGGTTGTAATTTATTTGCAGAAGCTCTTCGATGTCTGTGGCCCAAAGTGTTGTGGAGGAGAGAGATAACCGAGTACCAGTCATAAATAGGCAGCAGCGGAGTTTTAATCTTAGCCTTTCCATCCGAACCGTCTTTCTCCAGGTTTCGTTGCTTCAAAATGACTTTAACAATACCCGCCCGCTTGGCTACTCTGACGAAGACATCATCCAGCCCTGCGGAGTCGAGAAAACGCGCCTTGAAGCTGTACAGGGACTGGTACCGCAGCGTTGGTGTCCTTGCTGTACATTAATGAAAACTTTGGACTAAATGGACGAATACAACAGGCTCCCGAAATCTGTGGTCTGTACGCGCTCAGCGTCTCACCCGCCTATGTGAGGCACGCAATACGCCAACGGTTTGAGAAGAACCGAAATGTGACGGACCAACGGGCCATCGACGTGCTGTTGTTGAAAGGGAGGCAGGATTACCAGGAGACGATGAACTGTTGGAAACAGACCGACCACGTTATGGGTATCCTGCTGGCGCCTCTAGATAGACCACAGAGAACTTTCCTGCAGAAGTTCTACGAGGGTGAATTCACTTCTGTCTCGTTCCGTCTAATTCATGTTCATAATATTGTCATTTCAGGCAAGGACGAGGCGGCGGTCATCCCCGCGGCCTCTGGCATTTAGATTTAGAACCAGAAAGCACATCAATATATCCTCTTCAAAGTCACGCAGTACCACTTGAGCATCAAGCCTGCGATGTTTGCCTTGAACTATGCGAACAACAATTATACCCCAAAGTATCACGACTAATTTTAACCCTTGATTCTCTTTTTCACCCGGAGGATTTTGTTTAAACACTGTTGGAAGACAAGTACGTGATTATTTCCTAAACATGATCGAAATAATTTTTTTTTTCCTGGTAGAATAATGGCACTTACCGTGTCGCGGACGATGCAGCGTGCAGCAATATAGGTCAATATCCCCATCTCTCCTAACGAAAATGCAAACTCGACACACTCCCGGATGGGGTTGTGGAACTTTTGAACCGGTGCCCACAGTAGAAGGGTAAGTCTGGATCCGACATACAGTCCCAATGCTGCCATGCCGCTCTGGCAGACCGCGAGGATCCAAAAGTTGATGGTACGCCGCATCTGAGCGGCACCTTCGACCTCTTCGACCCTTTCAGCGTCCATCTGCCACCTAGCTGCCACCGACGCCGTGATATTTCGTTCCTTAGACGAGAGAATGAGGAGCGTCGTGTCGTAGAAGATGATGACGACAAATATGGCGAATCCGAACGGTCCTGGTTCTATGCTGAGTGGCGAGTTAGAGGAGGTGCTGAGCTGCAAAATGAGTATGATGGCCACGGAGGACGCGATGGATAGCCATAGCCAGGGGTCGATTTTGCGCGAAAGAGGTGCTGGCCATCTATTGCTGTTTTCGTACCCTGGGGACCGAAGCGCGACGGGGGTAAAATACATTCCAGATGAGTCTGCCTTCTGTACTAGCAGGCTGTGCAGAGGTTGGGTGGGCTTGACTCGCAGAGTCTTGCCAGCTATGGCACTTGGGGTTAGAGAATGAGAAAAATAGCAGTGACGGTTGCCTCTATTTATTCTTTTCGAAGTGCGTCAGCAGCTTGCCAAAGCCTAACCAGATGCAATTTTTTACAGTCGTATGGGTATGGTGGACATCTGAGTTTTTGGCACTTGATGCGCGCAGTGCGCAGCGAAGTGAACTTTCCTGCCATGTTGCCAACTCTGTCAATCACGAACACTGGGCACCTATGCCCGGTAAGGCTGTGCATACTCGTATTTCATTATTTCGGGCCTTCAAGTTGCTAGCTTGACCTGATCTCATTCGCATATAAAGCTCGACGATGTTGGCCAATGGTAATATCCCATGTATACTGCGACTGCGTTGTTAACTTATCAAAATTGCGCAGTGGGCGAGTCCATATGGCTTCCAGAATTCTATCCTTCCTAAATCACATTACGCCTAATCCTGCCTTCAACTCGTCTGCGAGATCATCTAGTTCATCGTTTGTTGCCGGTGCTTGGCTAATCATTTTCGCCTCTTCTATGCAGCGCGAGCAGGTACATGCCCCGAAGCCCCAACCTCTCAGCTCATCCTGGCGTGCACGATATCCTAACTTTGGATTGACGTATGAGACGAGAAGCTCCTTGCCTGGTTTTATAGGCCGTTTGGCGATGACAGTAATTCGGGAGAGCGCGTTGCGTTGGTCCAAATGACGTATTGAAACGTTAGGGTCGCAGGAGTGGTTCAAATGGGCGTGCATAGTATAGAGACCGCCATGAGCTTCAAGGTCTACGCGCCAAAGTCATTAGCAGAAGCGGGAGTAGAAACGTGTGTGAACGAACTTAGGCTCATTCTTCCTAGCCCGCGTAGGAAACCTTCGTATCCGAAAAGTTCGTTATCGACCTCGGCTGGAAGAGGCTTCTTCAATATTCGAGCCAACTTCTTCTGATCCTGAGCTGCTTTTGGTTCTTTAAATGCCTGGACATATAGGTTGTACGCCTTTTTCCAGGTTGTCCTATCGGGCTCCGGTGTGCTTGCTCTTCATATAAAAATGAGCTTGGCAATAAAACGCGAAAGAAATTTAACATACGACCTGAAGCTATATTTAAACCTATCCTCCAAGCCCAATTCTGCCATTCCCCGGATGATATCCCAGTCAAGATGCAATGCTGAATCACTGATCTGGTTCACTTGAAGAATGCGGCTTGTGCATTGCGCCAGGGCATGCAATGCCATCCACTGCGTGTCTTTGGCAAATTTTAACAGTGGTACCGATGAAGGATTTTGGGCTGGGCAGAGAAGTGGGTGGCTTTTAGCTGACCGAGCTAGACATAGACGGTTGCAGAACCTTGTTGGACAAAATGACGACGAAGATGAGGCTGGGCAGGCATTGATGAGTGGCGAGTCCGGAATAAGTGGCGTTGTGCAATAACCACACGCAGTAGATGCCATCTGCATGTCGAATATCTCCCTAAGAGCTCAAGGAAAAATATATTGGGCACCTCATCTTCACGATAAGGAGAAGGACAGACATACCACTCTGGTGCAATGGCGAACGGGTCCTCCCTCCAGATCGTCTCTCCTTCCTCCATATCTGAGATTGCCACCAACCCTTTCCCTTTCTTCTTATTGAAATATTTCACTTCGATCTTGGGAGTCCATTGGAATACGTCCAAACTTTGGATTACACGCGATGACGGGTACACGGGTGGTTCTGGTGCACCCGACGGTGGTGCTTGTGACACTATAAGCCCTTGAACTTGTAGGAGCTTCCGCGTGCGTTTTTCACTGACTATCCAGTCTGGGTAATTCTTCAGTAGAATAGCGTGGACCTTCGATATTCCAAGCTGCGGATTTCTGGATTTGAGATCGATGAGAGCCAAGGTTAATTCGTCCTCTTGCGGTGAAAATGCCATTGATACCAGGGCAGATTGGCCTCCGTAACAATTATGGGAATGGTGAAAAAGAAAAGAATTCGAGCTCAAAGGTCGTCGTAGGAGTCTTCCGTTCGGAGCTTAAATAATTTTAACCCGAATCGGGCCGATATTTCCTAAATTGCAATCTCTTCCACCAACTGCTTAGCTTTGTATACCTTCGGCGCTTCATCGTCCATCTGCTTCTCTTCGCGATGGCACTCGTAGGTAATGACTCAACAAACCTGCATTTCGACGTCTTTTATGCCCTCTTCGGAATCATCGCGACCGTGGAGGATGGCATCAGAACCCTCAAATCATGTTCTTTAGTGTGTAAATCGTTCCACCTCATTTGCAAGGAGCACATATTCTCCAACCTCACCCTCTTTCCTACCCGATCTCCAGAAGAACCCGTGCTTCAGCTTTCAGAGTTTGAAAGCATGCTCCGCGAAACAGAAATAGGGAGAATCGCGAAAAGGCTTACGATTCGGTTCTTCGCTTGGACCTTTTACGATCGCCACCTTCCACGCATTCTGGACCAACTCGTTAATATCCAATCATTGGATCTATTTCCCCAGAAACCAGGTATTATCTGGGGGGAGATTTTGCTTGATACGCGCTTGGCTCTTCAACGGGTGATTCAATCTCCGATGCTAACCAGGCTCTCAATCAGAATGGTTACACTTCCAATCTGTTCGATCCTCATGCACTCCAGAAATCTCATTGAACTTCAACTTGAAAGGACCTTATCTTCACCTTCCGATGACGACTTCTCTTCTGTTCTGATCGAACACCCCGACTTTAAGCCTCCGCAGATAAACATATTGAGGACAGGGCGGGATGCTTCTGGTGCTGCCAAGGTATTACTCCACACAAAATTGCAGAACGGACTGCCTATATTTGAGTCCACCCACGTTTCCCGATTATCCGTTCAAGTGGGACAAAATCCAGACGACAGGGCATTGCTGGCCCTAGTATTGCGGACAGCCATCTGTTTGAATACTTTGCGCTGTGACGGTCTGTTTTTCCGCTTTTGAAGTCTTTTAATATCTGATGTATCCTGCTACAGTTTTAAATAATCAAAGCTTATCAGGTACATTTAAGGAAATTCATCCTTCGTCCAAGCAAACACTTCATCATCTCGAACTCCTCATTGAACCTGCTTGGGACAATGTTGAACCTGATATATTGCACATGAATGAGCTTTGTGACGAACTGAAGTTCTT
Organism: Galerina marginata; assembly: GCA_023014335.1. Lineage (NCBI taxonomy): Eukaryota > Fungi > Basidiomycota > Agaricomycetes > Agaricales > Galerinaceae > Galerina > Galerina marginata. Next base: position 1,578,744 of record JAECYW010000019.1, read on the forward strand.
TTATGCGCAGAACGAGCTTATCTCTCTCAAGATCGAAATACCCATTTTGAGGTGCCCGCGCAACCTGAACTTCACCAACCGTGAGGTTTGGGACACCCTTGACAATGTGCTGGGGTCAAGCCACTTTCCGCGCCTACAACTAGTGGCGATTCAAGTGAAGCTTGCGTCAGATCTTGTCAGTTGGGAAATCTTGCAGCTTAGAAATAAGCTCTTGACAACGGCGAAGGAATCTTTCCAGAGTTTGAAAAGTTATCCCTCAATCCAGTTCACCTTTTCTGTGAAGGTCGAACACCCTGATAAATTGAAAATTAGTTAGAACTTAGTTGAAACTTTATTCCTTGCTCATTTGTATTTCAGAGGAGTTATGTAAATACCACACATCGCCGTAAAGTGACTTCTACCTATCCTTCCTAAGTAGTCCCCGACGTAGGCGCCAGAGGTTGATGCTGTGTTTGTTCTAACATATTACATAACACCACTTCCGACAACATCGAGTTCCACGACAGACAGAAGTATCACACATCGTTGTACGATTTCTTTCCTATATTCAACTCGAGGGCTGCTGACCATCCAACGGCCAAAATCTGCCAGACCTTTGACGGACAGCCAGCGAGGCCAAAAACTCCGAGGACAGGATAACCTTCCAACAAGCTTCTTCTTGAGTCCGTTTCCCGATCATGATCGTACACGGACAGACTGCCGCTAAAACCCTACCCTTTGATATATTCTACGCCATTTTTAGTGTCATCGCGACGATGGAGGATGCTTTTGACACCCTCAAGTCGTGTTCATTGACATGCAAAGCCCTCCATCCCCTGTGTCAGAGACACTTGTTCACAAACGTCGTTCTTCCTCCATGTCGAGATTCGCATGAACCCACTCTTTACTCTGCACAATTTGCAGCTATACTTGAAGGAAAACCTGAAATCGCAAAGTACGTGAAAACCTTTGGGCTCTTCATTGGTCGCTCCGTTCTAGATCTCCATCGCCTTCCATACATTTTGGACAGCCTTAGGAACGTCGAAAAATTGGAAATAACCACACAGGGGGAAGAAGTTCACTGGAGCTCGATTTATAATGATTTACAAAGAGCCATTATACGGATAATCCAATCGCCGAAAGTGGCACATTTATCTCTCACATCGCTCTCTGGGCTCCCCATTGCCTCGATCCTTATGCCGTGTACTGGTCTTATTGGCGTAGAGCTTCACCTCTTAGCAGACCCTGTAGACACACTTTCCCTTCCTATGGCGATGGAGTCGCCCAGCCTTCCGGTTGACGATGTCACAATGCCTCGACCAGAAAAATTCTCAATCATGGCATCCTCAACCGCTGCAATGTTATTACTCGAACCAAAACGGCAACATGGACACCCTATAGTCGACTTGACATGTCTTACGGACCTGTCTTTCGAGCTCGAGAACCTTGATGACAGAATTCTTGCAGGCATGATTCTGCAGTCATCCCTATGTTTGAAGACTTTGCGTTGCGAAGGTACGGTTACTGCTATGAATTTATGTGGAACTTTTCTAAACTACTTCAATAGTTGTATACGCAATGGACTTCGCGGGAATTCTACAAAAAATTAACTCAGCTTCAATGAAAACCCTTGAGTATCTCGAATTCTTCCTTGAGATCGAGAATGAAGTGGAAGACCCGCTTTTCGGGCTGCCTCAAGAACTGGACCATTTGTCCGGGAAGAATCAGATTCAAGGTCTGATTATCGAAATCTTGATTATAACGGACTGTATGTGCAGCACCAGGGTGGATGATTGGAACAAACTCGAAACGGTGCTAACAGCTGATTCATTTCCGTCCCTTCGTAATGTCACAATCGAAGTCACCATATCTCGCAGCATGAATAGGGAAAGTGCGCTACGGACAAGGTTATTGACCATGTCACAAGAGGCGTTCAGAGATCTGAAATGCCGACCACTGGTTCAACTCGACTTTGCCGTGATATATGAATATGTGTAAAATGGACTTCATGAGATCAAAGCTATCCTAGTAGGTTTACAGCACTACACCTCCCGGTTCAGTATATTCCATTCAGCGGGAATTATCGGTAGACTACATTAAATAAATGGGTGTCAGGATGTCGGCATCGAAACTACAAATGGTCTACGAGAGGCCTTTATCCAACCAATCCAGCATGAATGGTGTCAATTTGCCAAGATCCTTGTCCCCAACAAGGAAGGATAACATAGGGTCGATGTGAATTCCATTATCTTGCAAGAAAAACGTGGTATCTTTATGATGTTTCTCGAAGGTCTTTGAATACAGAATTACTGCATCTCGGAGGACTTCTGCACCGCCCACACTGATCAAAACGCGCTTCACGACTTTGTCGACACCCTCCAGCCAGTTGGGCGGGGCGCCATTTGCATTCAGGTAGGGCAAGGCTGATGCTGGGAGGGGACCAAGGACCTTCCCGGCCCAATACAAGCCAGTCGGCACGTCCAGCATATCGCCAAGGTGTTGATTTGTATAAATGATTTCATCGTCACCCATTGTTGCCCATGGAGACATCATGTAAACACCGGCAAGAGGAGCAGACAGGGTAAGTTTTGGTACACTGTCGATAGGGTGAAGTACATGGGATATGACTCCGTGGAGTATATTGGCACCAGCGGAGTCCCCAGCGAGTTGGATGTTTTCTGGTTTAATCCCAGATTTGATGAGATGCTGTATCGCAAGTACGACCTGCTTGATTTGTACGGGAAAGTAGGCGTCTGGAACGAGGGCTACAAATATCGTGTGTCAGCTCATGGACACGTTCGGGGTTTTGCTTTGTTGCTCACTGTAAGTTGCGAGTGCAATTGCCGTAGGTTTACCCCTCTTTTCAAGCTGTTCCTGAACGAAACTCCAGTAACTCGGCGCCGACTCTATGGGCCCAAATAGGAATGCACCACCTGCCAAACGCTAAATGAGGATGGGCATTTTCAGAAGGAGATCACCTACCGTGGACATATAGGATAACCCGGTCTGTCCTCTTTGGCCCGAGCCAAAACAATGTCGCGTCTTCACCGAGATCGTCAATTACAGGCTCAATGTTCTTTGACTTCATGTAGGCACTGTATGTAGTCGATGCCTCCCCGAAGAATGCACGCGTTTGCCGCCTGTTGAAGTGCGAAACCACCCAAAGCGTCACCCGGTCAATCACGATTCGCTTCCAGCTCTTAGACCGTCCATAATCCGTGAACGGCGACTTCACTAATGCCCAAGTGAGGACGATCGCTACAAAGTCAATATCGATTGATCAATTCAAGTTTCACGACCGCTCATAGGTTGTACGCACGTAAGGGGACCATGTTTAGTATCATTGTCGTCCTCTCCCAGACCGAGAGCTTGTTCCTTGGAAGCACTTCGGCTTTAGCTGCCATCTCGTCGAGAAGTAAATGGGAGTATTCAAGCGTGCAGGCGCAAGTGGCCGGTGGTAATGGGAAGTGGGCAATCGGTCATAAGGCTCTTGACTCCTTATAAGATATTGAGTAGACCCGGTGGGTGTGTGTGTACCTTGGTTCACCGAACCTCGGTAATCAAGCAAACATTAAGACAGCGGCTGTTTGCTTGATAGGCACAGACCGAAATCGCAAGTGAGTGCCTCCCACGAATCTCCACGAATGCGGAAGCGAAATAACCGCGAAACGCATTTACATACCGGTGGATAAGGAAGCTTTCACATAGATGGATAAAATAGAATGAGGACATGAACGCTTCTAAATTTGAGCGATTTCGAGGCAGCTAACATACTTCATTGGGAAAACAAATTAAATAGATGCTAAATTGTTATAGTCCAGTTAGAAATAAATATCGGATGACTTTCCTTAACGATCTGGGACTTCAAACTGATTTCTAGACCTAGTTTTCGCGGCTGTCTCCAGGTTAGAGATTTATCACCAGAATTTAGAGAACCTTAACAAGCTTCATATAAGTTTACAAAACGAAAGCGGGGGCAAAGATATGTACCTGAATTAGGCATAGTAAGGCGAAGAGACACCGGCCATCATGTCATAAATGGACGCGGAGGTCAAAATGTAGTCTGGAAAGCCTTTAGAACAGGTTTTAAAACTAGAAGGGGGGGAGGGGGCCCCCTTCCAGATAAGCTGTTTAGAAAGAGGTGTTCGGAGTCGAAATCATTCTCATTTTGATGTGCCTGGGTCGGGTCTTCGGCAGTTAGGCTTTAGAAAGACCATTTGAATCTGTAACGCGTTTTTTGCGCGTTCTAAACGTTAAGGAAAGTCATCCATCATAAGAATACATACAATTTGGAATCCCCAGTGAAAAGAACAGAGTTGTTATCATGGTCCAGGTCGTATACGGTCCGGTCTCAAAGCAGAAACACAGAACAAGTCTATCTCTGAATGATATACGTGATCGTTGGCGGAGGTTGCCCTCTTGTTGTTTCATCATATGACGGTGGTGAGGGCTCGGTGGTATACATTGAATCCAAATCGCTGTTCCGGTCTCGAGAAGCACGGTACATGTCAGGTATATCCGTCGACCCGGTCGCAGGTGTCGAGGAGACTGTATTTTGAGCTGTGGCGGGTGTGTGCAATTGTCCAGTACTAGGCGGGTCGGCAAGTGTACTTCGGGTGTCTTGCATTGTACTTAGAGCCGAGAAACCATGTTGGGGTGTGTTAACGCTTTGCATCAAGGCCATGGTATCATCATAAGTTGAGGCCGTGGGCGGAGGGCTCTGTTGGTTCGAGAGCGGAATTATCGTGACTTCAGATTGCAATCGAGGAACAAAAGGGTTGACTGAATCTTCTATTAAAATACATGGAACACCAGATCCAAATAAAACTTACTGGCTGTATATCTGCCCTTGGAACTCCTCCGTCGAAGGTACAGGAAGACGAGTCCAAGGAGAAGTAAGAGTAGGAGCGTGCCTAAAACACCTGCTACGATCGCCCAGATATTCGCCTTTGAGGATTTCCCTGCGGTAAGTCCGGAAGCAGATGAGGCATTCGTAAGCTTAGGCATATCTTGTAGGGAAGAAAACGATGGGTTGTAGGTGATATAGTCGAAAGTGAACGTTTGGTTGACACAGTCGGTGACATTAACGACGAGGGTGTGGTCTCCAGCCTGCAGAAAGTCATACGAGTAGAAAAGAAAATTTTGTTGTTGGCCTAATTCAGATACGAATTGGGGAGTGTCTGCGTTAACACGATAGTTCTGAGATAATGTTTCGCCATCAAGGGTGAAACTCAATGATAAGAGCCCGATGTTTGACCATGTAAAGATTCCGTAGATGGCCGCTGACCGACCTATAAATGGATGAGATCCATGAAAAGACTAATTGCATGCACCTTACCACTAAAGCGGTACGTAAAACTGCTTCCTATGTATGTTGTCTGATGCGTCGTGTTATGGTATGGAAAACCATCCGGTTGCGGTCCAGAATTGAACAGATCTTGGCTTCGTCTCCATCTCCCGTCAAAGACCATTGCTGGGTCATCGTTATCTACGATAACATGCTCGCTGGCCAAAGGGGTGCTATTGCCCACGGTTACGACTGCGTAGTCGAAGGAGGTTCCCGCAACATGTGAGAGTGCAACGTTGTGTGTGCCGTCTGCTAGCAAAGGAGATTGGTACCACTGCCGATAAGTCTGTGGGTTTGGATCAGAATAGGTGGTGTTGTAGGGTGTACTTCCGTCGATTGACACAGTGAGGATTTGCGAGTCGGTAAAAACTGGGGGGGTGATTCCAAAGAAGGCAACGGACGTTCCTTCAAAAGACTTCTTGAGCTGGATACATAAAAGAAAGAAAAGAGGTAACGACGCACCTTGAAATTTTATCTGAAGAGTCCCAAACAACCCACTGTTGTTGAGCGCGAATGTCGGAGACTGCGACGTTCCATTGAACCATTCAGGCTCGCTCGTGGCCGTCCATAGACTGGGACCACCCAGGACAACGAGGTCGGTGCGCTTGTCGTCCACGATAATGGAGAGCGGGCTAGCCATGCTAGCACCCTGGCTCGTAAGAATGAAACAGGGATATGTGCATAGGTTGTGTCGTGGGGTTGCGCTCCGTTTTATTTTGCCGAAGAGTATGACAAAATGCGGCTGTGCAAATGATCAAATGATGACAAGTCCCGACCCTGCCCACTGATCCATAAATATGTCTGAAGGATCTCTCAGGCGATCTGGAGCGCGAAGCTACTGCCTTGATTGTGCTAAGTCGATTAAATTTTCAGAGAGACGAGCCTACAACATCCAATACATACCGTCTTTCTCAGAGGAGTTGCATTGAGGATCATAAATCATCAGCGGTTTGAAAGAAAGTGCTCTCCTAAAGGTTAGGCGCTGGCGTGCAGCTTGTCGCCGAGATGACCAATTGCAGTGTCCTTGATCGCGAAGAGTAAAGCGATGTAAGGTAGGGCTCATGCACGATCAACCAGCTGTACGTAAGGTGACTATCCGTTACAATCAGCATGTGATCTCGTTTTTCAGTGAATCAGTGCTCTTTTCCCGCGCTTCATGCACATTGCTCCGAAGGCTTAAACCTGCAAAATCATTCTCAGTTTTCCACTTTTTAAAAATATGCTTCCTAGAAACTGTTCTAAATTGGATTCCCTATCGATTGTAGGAAGCATTTTTTAAAATCATGACGTTGAGAGGATGTTTTTGAGGGAATACTACTTTGTCACTCTTGTAACGCAAAAGTCACGTGTGGCTGGCTGAACGTGCATGAGCCCTACCTTAAAGCAATGGGTTGCGAATCTTGCGATGGTGGTATGGTCTGGATTACGTGCTTGTTTCGCACCATTTTGATCTCATCATACCTACAAGGTGCCTCGTCTCAACTTGAACTTGAACTACCTCTTCCGCGTTAAAGGTTCTAATTGAACAGAGGGAATAGAATCAGAAACAACAGTTTCATTCGAAGAAGCTCGTTTGTTTCTGAGAACTCCCTATTCTCAGCCTGCTGAGTCCGACTTTTCTCGAGTCTCAACGATTTTTATTAGCGTTGATTGGACACTTTCTGACATTCTAAACAACTTCGAGCTGATCGCAATGCATCTATCTCTCTTTGCGATTCCTTTTTCTGAAGTGGGGTCGCGTTCGTGGTTTCGATCACAATTTCCCACGTCCATTTACCTCAAGGACGGGTGCTCTGGATGTTTCTCCCCGCCGTCCTTGACCTCATTCTAGGAATTCAAAAAATCGCTCTTCTCACAGACACCAGAGCGATTTACTGAAATCTGGACGGTGGTTTTCTCGATAGCTTCTCGACTGCCATGGCTTTCCCCCAGTCGTTCTCGACCACTGTGGACTGTCCTCTGATGGAGAATTCGCCTTCGACTGTGACGGTTAGACTGTCTACTTCGAGCAATCCAGTTGCTTCGTTAATGCCTCGCCGTGTTTCCTTCTCGGCGGGTGTGGAGGGACAAGCCAAGGCTCGACCACAAGCGGACTCGGTGGCCGCCACCAAACCAACGCCTCCTACTCAATTACGCAGCAGGTTTTCTCCGACTCGGATGACCCAATCAGGGTCCATCGCCAGTCTACTCATGTCTGTTCGCTCGAGGGTCGAGGTCCAAGACCGGGCATTCCGACGGAGAACGAGGACACGTCTAAACCAGGAACACCCATGGCGGAGCCCGTCACAAGTTGGTTCGGCAAGGCTTGTGAACTAATACCCATGAAGACAGTGCCGAGGAAGAGATACCCGACGAGCAAAAGCAGGCTTTTGCGGCAAGACTCGCGATGTGGGTTTTCATGCATTTTTCAATCTTTACTGGGAATGCTTAATGGCCCTGTTTCGATAGGCTGTTGGCGCGACTTTAAAACGGATATTCAGATGTGCTGGCCCCATAGCGCTTGAAGCACTTGTTGTGTCAATTGAGTTGATGGAATACGTCCCAGTCCCGGCTTTGCAAGGAATTTCCAAAACATTTACGGCAATCTGGAAAGCGGTCCAACAAGTATCTGTGAGTACGGATCTCGCCCACTTATCTCCATCTAATAATTAATGGTAACTTTTAGATGAACCGCCTCGCTTTCCTCCGATTAGTCCAGACATGTACCACCATCTTGGATTCTATCTACAAGGAAGTGGAAGGGTCAGATGAATTTGTTTCCAGGGAGCTTGCTGGACCTATCCTTGTCCTTGAAAGGTCGGCAGATGCTTCATTTTATTCGTCCTGGTTTACTCACGCACTGATTAGATCT